>JAAGEH010000043.1:14089784-14111698 GCA_011751065.1 Lasiurus cinereus | reverse complement strand
AGATAAGGATTTGAACTTCAGTAAATAACTCAGTGACTTGTTAAGATAACCACTTGAGTGGTGATGTATTCTCCCTAGTTAACCACATGTTGCTCCTTGCCCTGTTTGAGATAAACATGTGTTCATTGACTTAATTCATTGATAGCCACCTGTACTGCTGCAAATGTGATAGAAGCTTTAAAATGGGGATCCTAATCAGCCAAGTGATCACCTGTCAAGACAGCCACAAAGGCACGTCCTCCTCTCAGTCTGGCAAGCAACACCGCTCCATGTTCCTCTTCCTGTCTGATGACAGAAGAATG
Organism: Lasiurus cinereus; assembly: GCA_011751065.1. Taxonomy (NCBI): domain Eukaryota; kingdom Metazoa; phylum Chordata; class Mammalia; order Chiroptera; family Vespertilionidae; genus Lasiurus; species Lasiurus cinereus. The sequence continues at coordinate 14,111,396 of JAAGEH010000043.1, read as the reverse complement.
GCTAGTAACTCCCCATTGAGATGTAACTGAGCTCTCAGGTGAGGAATGCCAGCCCCTTATATCCGGACTGGACCAGCCCAACTACCAGACCCCAGAGGACAGTACCAACAGCATTCCTATTTAAGCCTGTACCCACAGCATCAGGAATTGTGAGTAACAGCGTTGTGTGATTTGCAATTGCATATGTTTCATGTGGTGTAATTCCTGCAGCAATTAATTGAATTATTTTGCATATGCTTAAAATTTAAATTTAAACTTCTTGTCTTTTTGATCCCAAGACTGCCCTTGATCCTGGTTGCTTAGAGTAGCTTCTTCTCTAGCAAGGACTTGAATGTCCCACACATGCATGGTTAAAATTTTCTCAAGGGATAACTTAGATAAACAACCCAGGTCCTTTCCTAGGATCTACTTGAGACAAAAAGACCTCCTTTTGTACTCTACATAAAACTCCATGAATTATGAGTTTTTTTATTCTATGCAATAAATTGTCACAGTTCCTGCCTCTATTTGAGTTCTGAGTACTGATGTCTTTAATTTTTTTCATATTGAAACAGAAATTTTAGGGGGATATAGGCAGGTTTAGGAAATTTTAGAATTGGAGTTCATGGAAAACAACCTAGGGGTACAGATTGGGAGTAAGTACATTTCCTTAACACAAGAAAGCCAGATGCAGTTACATTTCCATAAGGCAAGAGAGCAGCAACTGATAAATCTTCATAACACTAGGAAGGCTGGTACAGTTACATGCATAAGACAAGGAAGCAGCAACAGGTATATTTCCATAGCACAAGGGAATTGGTAGTAACCAAAAAAGGTCTATATTTACAAAACAGAGAAGGAAGAATGCCCAGAAGGAATAAGAGGACAATGAGGGAGGAGGGCCTCAGGAATCATTATAGTAACCAATTCAAAAGTGAATATTGACCAATCAGAATGAATATCAAGGCACCAAGATATGCAGCCTTTATAAGCCTTAGAGAAAAAGAATTCAGTGGGACCCTTTCCCCCTTCCCACATGGGAGTCCATTCTGTGGGACTCCTTCCCTCTTCCCATGTGGGAATCGGTACTTGTTCTTCAATAAATCTCCACCTTTGCTATACTACCCTCTGCCCATGGATTCATTCTTTTGCTCCAGCAGACAAAGAAGCCGAGTTCCAGTAAAAAAATTCCATATCAATATAATGCTTTCTTTTAGCCTTCTGGAATTTCCACTTGCATGTGCTGATCAGTCATCTCTTGAATAATTGATAAGGGTAATCTGCAGATGCCCACTTTTTTTTTCTCTGTGAAACACCTGGACTTTAGTACTCTGTCTTGTGAACTCTTACTGTCTGGTCTCACTGGACTGTCAACTCTGCCTCATCAGCTGAAGTATTCTTCTAAATTTTGACCTTTGGCAGGGTGGCCTAGAAACTCTTAAGAAAGGAAATATGACTAATTATAGTCCACCTCCCTTACTCTTCATCTCTTAGGGAAACTGCTTTGTTGCCTAATATCATTGTTTTGGTAACTATTGTTTCTTACATCTTGTGTTTGTTTGTTCTCGTTTTAATAGAAAGTCCAGACCCTATTATTCCACATTAGTTAGAGACAAAAAAGAGTATTCAGCATATTTTAGGTGAGCTCTGGAACTAGTTTTTCCACTCATTAGAAATGATATTTTTCAAGCCTCTAACAAACCCCATCAATATGTGGAAATAATATTGACCTATCTTAAAAAATGTGTTAAGATCCTACTCATTTCTTATCCTATGACTCTTTATACCCATGCTTAAGTTTCTGTCCTCTCCCAATTATCACAACTAAATGAACTGCCTCTGGATTTCCCATTTTCTTTTCTAGTATCCTACAATCTGTTGTTTGTATAGAAGTCTAATTTGTCATCCTAATATATAAAATCCCTGGGTCAGTCAGGACCAGAGGCTCCACAACCATGAAGTCAGTCCTACAATCCAGGACTGACTACTGCAACTACAGATGTGGTAACCCAGCACTGACTGCTGAGGGGGCTGCAAATCAGGCCCAGAGAGAGGCCTGAAGAGAGAAGCAGTGTGTGTCGGCTATTGATCAGCATTTGCTTCTCTCTTTCTCTCTGGGCCAGCCAGCAGTAACACCTCCATTTCTCTGTCAATCTTCACCAGGGCTGCTGATCAGCCCCATTTTCTGATCAGGTCCATTGATAGGCCCAAAGATGCTGACTGGTATAGAAACTGACCAATCAGAACCAAATCTGGGTGAAGTGTGAAGAGCCATTGGCTGCGCAGAAGGTGGACCTTTTCACACTGACTAGCATAGAAACTGACCAATAAGGACAAATTGGCCAACAGAGGAGGGCAGTTGGAGGCAAGATCATGCCTGCAGGGGAGGGTAGTTGGGGGCGACATCAGGCCAGCAGGGGAGGGCAGTTGAGGGAGAGATCAGGTCAGCAGGGGAGGGCATTTGGGGTGAACCAGGCTAGCAGGGGATGATAGTTGGGGGACATCAGGCTGGCAGGGACATGCTGTTGGAGGCAAGATCAGAACAGCAGGGAAAGGCAGTTGGGGGGAACCAGGATGGCAGGGGAGGATAGTTGGAGGCAACAACAGTCTGGCAGGGCAGGGATGTTGGGGGCAAGATCAGACTGTCAAGGGAGGTCAGTTGGGGGAAAATCAAGCCAGCAGGAGTGAGGAGTTGGGGGGCAAACAGACCAGCAGGGCAGTGCAGTTAGGGGTGAGATCAGGCCAGTAGGGAAGGTCAGTTGGGGGCGAGATCAGGCTAGCAGGGGAGGGCAGTTAGGGTATATCAGGCAGGCAGACAGAGGGGATTGGGACAATCAGAAAGGCAGGCAGAGGCAATTAGGGGCAATCAAGCAGGCAGGTAGTGAGTGGTTAGGAGCCAGCGGTCCCAGATTGTGAGAGGGATGTCTGACTGCAAGCAAGGGGTTACTGATTGAAAAGAGTGCAGGCTGGGCTGAGGGAACACCCACTGCATGAATTTCATGAAACAGGCCACTAGATTAATATAAGATTAATTTAATCACTCATAGGCTCAAAATCCTCTGGGTCCCTTTTATCAATCTGAAAAAAAAGGGCAAGTTTTACAATGGTCTATATAGTCCTACAAGGTCAACTTCTGTTACAAGTTTATTATCACCTCTTCTCTTCCCTAATTACATTTTATTCTTCAACCACCTTTGATTCTGATATTCCATAATACCTCAACAATATTGTCATTTAAGAATTGTTGCATTTACACTTCTCTCTCTGTGATATACTTCTCTTCTCCTAGACAGTCATATAGTCCACTCACTCATATCTTCAAGTGTTTATTTAAATGTCACCCTATTGACAACCTTAAAATTTAAATTCTATTCTGCCTGCTTGTTCTATTGCATTTTTATATTGCTCTATACCATCTATTATATTATATAGCTTATTTCTTATACTGTCTATATTCTGATTTTATCTTAGTTCCATAAGTAGAGAAATTTTGCTTATTATTCTTAACAATGTAAGTATATTTCCTTTAATTAATCTACTTATATAATGAGGTATTCTTTTATATATAAGGTATTTTTTTGCAAGTAATTTTGAATATAATATAGAGGCTGGTTTTATAAAAATAAATATTTGCTGAGACCGGTTTGGCTCAGTGGATAGAGCGTCGGCTTGCGGACTGAAAGGTCCCAGGTTCCATTCCGGTCGGGGGAATGTACCTGCTTGCGGGTACATCTCCACTGTGGGGCGTGCAGGAAGCGGCTGATCGATGTCTCTCTCTCATCGATGTTTCAGACTTTCTATCTCTCTCCCTTTCTCTCTGTAAAAAAAAAAATCAATAAAATATATTTAATAAATAAATAAATGAATAAATATTTAATGGAAGTAAAAAAGCTACATATAGAAATCGCATCTAATCTGACTTTGAATATTTATAGGTTAATATCTATTAACCTATAGATATAGATGCATAAGCAGAAAGTAGGCATTTATTAGTGATATATTTTGTTGGAAAATAATAAATACTCTTCTTATTTCTATACCTCTCAAACATTGATTCTTGCCCATTTCATGAAGGACACAACATAAGATTAAAGCATGAAACTTCATATACATTGGCTAATACATAATTTATTGCTATCATATCTTACAGGGAATTTTCAACAGAAAATGAGCATTCATGCTCAAGGTTTTAGTTAGGGCATTTTTTACCTGCTTGTTCCTCAAACTGTAAATCAAGGGATTCAGTATGGGTATGAACAAAGTGTAAAATAAAGAAGCCATTTTATCACTATCCAATGAATGACGACTAGACTTGGGCTGCACATACATAAACAATAGGGTCCCATAGAAAATGACTATGACTGTCAGGTGAGACCCACAGGTAGAGAAAGCCTTGTGCCTGCCCTCTGCAGAATTCATCCTGAGGATGGCAACCAGGATCAGAATGTAGGACACAAGGACTATTAGAAGAGATGAAACTAGATTAAAAGCTGCAAAACTCAGAATGATCAGTTTGATTTCATGTGTATCTGAGCAGAGCAAAGATATCAATGGCAGAATATCACAGTAGAAATGCCTGATGACATTACAGCCACAAAATGATGAAGTAAAAATTTTTACAGTGATCATCAAAGACAAAAAGACACTGTATACATAGGGCATTGCGACCAGCAAGTGACATAACCTTTGTGACATGATGACTGTGTAGGGTAGAGGGTTACAGATGGCCACATAGCGGTCATAGGCCATTGCTGACAGAATACAAATTTCACTGGTGATAAACATATTGAAGACAGTGAGTTGGGTAGCACACCAATTATACGAGATTGTATGTTGATTGACAGCTAAATTTACTAGCATTTTAGGTCCTACAGTTGTTGAGTAACCAAGATCAGTGAAAGCCAAGTGTCTCAGGAAAAAGTACATGGGTGTTTGTAGCCTAGAGTCTGTCTTGGTGAGAATAATCAAGCCCAGGTTACCCACCAAGGAGAGTAGGTAAACAATGAGGAAGAGCCCAAATAATGGAGCCTGCAGCTCTGGAAGGTCCGTGATCCCCATTAGAATGAATTTGTTCAACATTGTTAGATTGTTTTTGTCCATCAGGCCATTCAGGAAACCTATAATGGGAATACATACAAAGCTAATCAGTAAATGTCATGAGCTATGATTAGAGATTTCCATTGTAATAAGTGATTAAAGCTTTCACTATTTCATTTATGGCTTGTTGCTTTAATTAGCTATTCTAATACTTGACAGCTCAATTATCTCTCTCCCAGCTTAGAGAAACTCTTGACAGGATTTTTAGATTTGACACGAAAGTATAAACAGCAAAAGTAAAAATAAAGAAATTGGTGTTTTATGAAAATTATAAAATAGACTTTTGTACACTAAATAATATTATCAAATAATTGAAATATGACCCACACAAAGTAAAAAAATGCAAATAATATATCTTGTATTTTCTAGTATATACAATAAACAAAGAATTTGGACAAGTCAACAACAAAATGGTAAACAGCCCACATGTTTTTTAAAAGGCAAAAGATCTGAACAGACATATATTATGGAAAACATACAAGTGATAATAAGTACATGAAAAGTGGCTTAACAACTTTAGTCATTAGAAAAATACCAAGTTAAAACTACACTGAGATACTGTTTTATACCCTCTAGGATTGTTTTTTTTAAAAAAATTGAAAATTACAAATTCTGGCAACAGGATGGGGGTATTAGAATCTTTGAACATGGCCATAACTGGTTTGGCTCAGTGGATAGAGCATCAGCCTGCAGACTCAAGGGTCTCAGGTTCAATTTCGGTCAAGGGCATCGACGTTGGTTGCAGGCACATACCCAGTGGTAGTGTGTTGGAGGCAGCTGATCAATGTTTTTCTCTCATCGATGTTTCTAGCTCTCTATCCTTCTCCCTTCCTCTCTGTAAAAAACAAGCAAGCAAGCAAACAAACAAACACAATAATATATACTAAAGAAAAAAAGAATCTTTGAACACTTTTTTTAGGTCATTTAAACTGAAATAAGCCACTATAAAAACATTTTAAGGGTTACTCAATAAGCTAATCATAGAATTGTGATTGTGATCCAACAATTCCACTCTTACATATATACCTAGAAGTTAGGAAAACCTTAGTTAAGTTTACACAAAAACTTACAGGTAAATATTCATAGTATTATTCATAATAGTTAAAAATAGATATAAACCAAAGGTCCATCAACTTAAAAAAAGGATTTAGCCAGTATGGTATACCCATAAAATGAAATATTAATAATTCATAAAAGAAAAAGGTATTGATACATGTTATTACATGAATGAGCCTTTAAGACATTAAACAAAGTGAAAGAAGCCAACTATATAAGGTCACATGCTGTACAATTACATTATATGAAATACCCAGAATAAGGAGATTGATAGAGGCAGAAACTAGAATATTTGAGGCTTGTTCAGGAACACCAAATTAATTCTCAAGAGGAAAAACACTTAGTGGATATAAATAGCATTGTAAGTCTCATGGAATACATGAGAAATTAAAACCTGGACACTTTTCTATATCTATGCTAGTAAATACCAGTCTCTCTACATGTGAGAAAATACATGAGATAGTGAAACACTAACCTCTTTTTTTACAAGGATCTGTTTATATTTAGATTATTTTACATGATAATTGAAGATGACCTGGTTCTGACCTCTTAAAATTGTTTTTACTCAATACTCTAAAAATATGTAACAAATGCAAGGGAAAGAGTTTAGCATTGGACCTTCATTATAAAATTGCACTAAGAGTTTAGAACATTTAAACTATTGGTCGGCAAACTCATTGGTCAGCAGAGGCAAATATCAATAGTACAATGATTGAAATTTCTTGTGAGAACCAAATTTTTTAAACTTAAACTTCTTCTAATGCCACTTCTTCAAAATAGACTTGCCCAGGCCATGGTATTTTGTGGAAGAACCACACTCAAGGGACCATAGAGCTGCATGTGGCTTGTGAGCCGCAGTTTGCCAACCACTGAGCTAAACTGTTCCCCAGCTCTGTCTCCCTTCTTCTGCCAGCTTCTACTTTCAGCTCTAAAACAAGTGACAATAAATGAATTATACATTGAGAGATCAATAAAAAATTCATAATGTACTAATTTCAAAGTCTAAGTCATTTTTGAGTGAAAATATAGAGAATTTTAGAAAGAGCTACTAAATAAATAGAGGGGAACCAGGCTGGCATGGCTCAATGGTTGAACATCTACTTATGAACCAGGAGGTCACAGTTTGATATGAGGTCAGGGCACATGCCCAGGTTTCCAGGTCGATCACCAATGTGGGGCAAGCAGGAGGCAGCTGATCAGTGATTCTCTCTCATTGATGTCCCTATCTCTCTCCCTCTCTCCCTCTCCTTTCCTCTCTAAAATCAATAAAAATATATTTAAATAAAAAAATACTAGTAATAGAATGGAAAAGAAACTTTAATTTTAGGCATAATGCATATTCCTGCTTTATAATTTTGCAAAGACTGTTCTTTACTTAAGTCTGTATTTGTGTATGTTTTACATGTATTCCCAATTTTTGTTAGATGTGTATTTAGTTACTTAAGATACAACTTGATGGCATTTCAAAGAGCCTTCCTAGGCTTGCACATGAGAGAGAGGAGATGTCCTCTTACCAGACATAGTGGGACGGAGGTGCAGTGCAGTGCACTTTCTGCTTTAATATTTTCCTTTGGCCTCACCTCCCAGTAAAAGTGGTGACTTTCAAATAACATTGATCCTTTCAATGATATTTGTAAAATTTGGATACATGTGGAAATTTTTAAATAAAGAAATGACACAGTTTATGAAAATATTGATAAAATCCTTTTAATTTAGAGGTAACTGGAAAACATTATGACTATACCTTACTATTTGACATTAATAATACTGAAACACATTCAATTAACTACAAATAACAATATCATATTTAACATCTTGATTAAGGGTTCAAGTTAAAATAAATCTTAAGATCTTGGGGGTGGAGATTTTTAATGTTTCCTCGCTCATCACAGGTGTCATATTTACTACATCAATGTAAGTGTCTAGCTTTCATCAAAAATCACAATAAAGTAGCTATTGAAATTTCATTCTTTAAAGCAGGTGGATAAAGCTATGGCTAAATCACTGAGTTGGAGTATTAGAGACTCACAGTTAAATGGGAGGTGGGCCATGAAGAGTCCTTGCACCCCAGAACAGGTCAGAGAAGCCAATACAGTATATTCACCTCCAAGAAGGAATCTCACTGTGCTTCCCCATGATGTGTCCATAAGATAACCCAATAAGAAGAATTTACAGGTTTCCTTGGTCCTTTGAGATCTCCCCTGAGGGGAAAGGATGCAATTTGTTAATTATGCTTAAAGCATTTGAAAACTTCAAACAAAGCCAATGGGATATCTGCTAATTGTACAGGACATCGTTCTAGTCCCACACAAATAAAGTTAGTTAGGTACCTGTCCTTGGGTTCTCTTGGTTATTGTTTTTTCAGGAGAAGCATTTTAGGTTTTTTTTGCAAGCCTTAATTGTCTCCTCTAAAAGGATGTCTGCCATAGATGGTGGATAAAAAAGCTGTGATATATTTACACAATGTAGTGCTACTCGGTCATAAGAAAGACGGAAAGAAAGAGAAAGTCAAGTACCATATGATCTCACTTACATGTGGAATCTAGGGAACAAAATAAAATGATGAACAAAACAGAAACAGAGGCATGGATACACTGAACAGACTGACAGCTGTCAGAGCAACAGGACAAAGGAGGGACTGGGTGAAAGAAGGTGAAAGAATTAGCCAAAGATCATATGTGCATAACCCATAGATACTGACAAAAGTGAGGGAAGGTGGGCAAAGTTGTGTGTGGAGGTGGGAAAAGTTATGTGTATATGGCAGGAGAGGGAGAAGGGTGGGGGACATCTGTGTTAAAAATAAAGTTGAAAAACAAAAAATAAATAAAAATGAGTGTCTGCTTATGATTTTAGCATTGAGGACATAATGGAGAAATGCTTGCACAATGTTTTACATTGTTTTGAAATCCCTAAGGGAAAATAGGTATGTGTTGGTATTTTCCCCTTATTTGTGCTGTATTTAACTTACTAAGTATAATATACATATTAACAAATGCATACACCATAAATGAATACTTATAAAATTAACACAACTATATGATCAGGATCCAGATTACAGCAATTATAACCACTAAAATAAATAAAATGTTATCAGGACTCAAAAATAATACTTCATTCTCTTTTCTATTATGCACTATTGTCTTACACACACACACACACACACACACACACACACACACACACACAGTTCTGCCTTCTAATAGCATAGATTACTTTCAACTATGTTTGTTTCTTTATACAGTGTAGAAGAAATCCTGTACATTGTTTTTTGTGTGTCTGGGCTCTGTCACTTAATATAGTGTCATCAGTATTTCTAGAGTGCTCATCCTTATTTTTATGTATAGTTCCATTTCATCACAAATTATTTATCCATTATTCTATTTTTGAATATTAGAATTGGTTCCAATTTTAAGGTTTTATGATTACTGATATTATTAACATTGTATTCCATTTTATGCTATGAAAATAAAACTTTTCTACTTCTTTAGGTATTTATAAAATATTCAATTTGGATGTATTGTAGATAATCACATCCTATCTAATAAAGAGGTGATATGCAAATTGACCATCACTCCAACACACAAGATGGCCACCCCCATGTGGACACAGGATGGCTATCACAAGATGGCCAACAGGGGATGGCAGTTGTGGGTGATCAGGCCAGCAGAGGAGGGCAGTTGGGAGGAACCAGGCCTGAAAAAAAGGGCAAATGGGGCAACAAGCCAAAAGGGGAGGGCATTAGGGAGGATCAGGAGTGCAGAGGAGAGCTGTTAGGGGTAACCAGGCCAGCAGGGGAGGGCAGTTGGGAGTGACCAGGCATTCAGGGGAAGACAGTTAGGGGAAACCAGGGTGGCAGGTTAGGGCAGTTAGGGGTTATCTGGCAGGCAGGGGAGGGCAGTGGGGGTGACTGGGTCAGCAGAAGAGGGCAGCCCCACTAGGCCTGCAAGGAAGGACAGTTAAGGGCAACCAATCCAGGTGGGTAGGGTAGTTAGGGGTAACCAGGCCTTTAGTATTATTTATAAAAATATTGCTTTGATATATACAATTCCCTGATAATTGTAATTAAAATGATAATAAAGTTTTTTTTGTGTAGTGGCAACTTTAAAGCTACTTTTCCCAACCCCTGTAAATGCATCACCCCTTCTACACTTAATAAGCATTTAACACCTATGATGACTACATCTGCCAAACACATTATCCTCCAATGGGCATAATTACTCAAGAATGAAATGGCTGCTTTATAGAGAATACACATGCTAAAATTTAGTCATTTCTACCCTTAGCATTTCAGTTTTTATAACAATATATATGTCCTCAACCAAGTAAATTATATTTGCTTTCCACATTGGCATCAACATTTTGAACTATTGTTCACATTTTTTAAATTTTAGCCAACTTGCTATGTGTGTAGTGATTTCACAGTATAATTTTAACATACTTAACTAATGATTAATGATATTTTTGAAGACATTTATGAGTTTTTGGCTGTTTTAAAAGCTTTTGTTGTGAAGCATTTCTTCAGGTGTGTTGACCACCTATTTTCCCCTTCTTCCACAGTACACTGATGGTCTAAATCAACTTAACAGTTATGCAATTTGTTTTACAAATTACTGATATCAGTACTCTGTGTAGAGCATATGTGTTTCAGAAGTGTTCTCTCAGGATTTTATTTTATCTCTTCTGTCGTGTCAGTTGATATTTTGATAAATACAAGTTTTTATTTTGGATACTAGAGGCCTGGTGCATGAAATTCATGCATAGGGGTAGGGGTATCCCTCACCCAGCCTGCACCCTCTCCAATCAGGGACCTCTCGAGGGATGTCCAACTGCCCGTTTAGACCGGATCCTACAGGGATTAGGCCTAACAGGCAGTTGGACATTCCTCTTAGAATCCAGGACTGCTGGCTCCCAACTGTTCACCTGCCTGCCTTCCTAATTGCCCCTAACTGCTTCTGCCTGCCAGCCTGATCACCCCCTAACCACTCCTCTGCCAGCCTGATTGACGCCTAACTGCTCCCCTGTCAGCCTGTTTGCCCCTAACTGCCCTCCCCTGTGGGCCTGGTCACCCTTAACTGCCCTTCCCTGCAGGCCTGGTTCTTCCAACTGCCCTTCCATACAGGCCCAGTCATCCCCAACTTCCCTCCTTAGCTGGCCTGGTCACCTCTAACTGCCCTCCCCTGAAGGCTTGATTGGCCCCAACTGCCCTCCCTTGCAGGCCTGGTCCCTCCCACCTGCTCTACTCTGCTGGCCATTTTATGGTGGCCATCTTGTGTCCACATGGGGGCAGGATCTTTGACCACATGTGGGCTGCCATCTTGTGTTTTGGAGTGATGGTCAATCTGCATATTACTCTTTTATTAGATAGGATAGAGGCCTGATGCATGGGAGGGGGCCAGCTGGTTTGCCCTGAAGTGTGTCCCGGATCAGGGTGGGAGTTCCTTTGGGGTGCGGGGTTGCCTGGGTGAGGGGCCTGTGGTTTGTAGGCTAGGCACACCTCCCAGTGACCCAAGCAGAGAATCTGGTATCTGGAATTTATTTATCTTCTACAATTGAAACTGTAACCCGGAGCAGAGCCAAGCCTCCTGCTCTCTCCGTGGTGGCAGCCATTTCTGTTGGAGTTTATTTATCTTCTATAATTGAAATTTTGTAGCTTTGAGTGGAGGACTAGGTCCTCTGGGGCAGGCAGAAAGCTTGGCTTCCTCCATTTCTGGGAGCAATTCAAGTCTGTTCTATCCAGCTCCATGGCTGCCACCATTTTTGTTAGAGTTTGTTTATCTTCTATTATTGAAACTTTGTAGCACTGACTTGAAGCCTAGGCCAGCAAGGGCAGACAGAAAGCTTGGCTTCCTCCATTGCCAGGGAAACACAAGCCTCCCTCTTTGGTTGCAGCCATCTTGGTCAGGTTTATTTGCATATTTGCTCCTGATTGGCTTGTGGATGTGGCTTGTGGGTGTGACCTGTGAGTGTAGCAGAGGTTTGGTTAATTTGCATATTATTCTTTTATTAGCTAGGATAATTCTATCTATGTATCTTTCAGTGTTATAATTTTTGTACTTTATAAGAAATGTTTGCTTATTCCAAGTCATGAAGATATTCTTGTTTTTCAAGAAACTTTGTGCTTTTAGCTTTTATATTTATATTCATAATTAATCTTACATTTGAAGCAAATAAATGACTAAGATTAATGTTTTACCAAGGAAACCTAATGAAGTAGGTCAGTTAACTAAGACACCATCCTAACCTAATTGGTTTGGCTCAGAGGATGGAATGTCGGCCTGTGGACTGAAGGGCATATACCTAGGCTGCAGGCACATCCCCATTAGGGAATGTGCAGGAGGCAGCTGATTGATATTCTAACCCTATCCCTATCTCTTTCTCTCTATAAAAAAATCAATAAAATATACATATATATTAAAAAAATCAATAATACATATACATATATATTTTAAAAAAGAAACTTTCCTTTTCTTATTACATAGCAGTGCATTTTTTATTTAAATAAAGTGAAATTACACATGTAAGTCATTTATTGGACAAATTATTTTCACTTATTTTATTGGTCTTTCTACTTACACTGATGGCACAGTTTTTTAAGTATGATTTTATAGAGAGAGGCAGGGTTGGAGGGAGGAAGGAAGGGAGACAAAGAGAGGGGCATCCATGGGAGAGAGATGTATCATCAATAGATTGGTTGTCTCCCATAAACACACGGATCACAGAGCAAACCCTCCATCCCAGCATGTGGCCAGGCTTGGAATTAATCCTGCGACATTCTAGTACCTGGGATGATGCTCCAACTACCCACACTACCATGTCCAGGGCCTGATGGCACAATTTTGAAATAATCTACTTTTATTAAAGATGTTGATATCCGTAATTATAAGCATTAGTTTTCTTCCTTCTGGTAAGATATTTACCTAGCTACCTTAAAAGTTTTGCATTTACATATAAATTTGATATCAACTTGAGTATCAAAATATACTATTGGACTTTTTATTAGTAGTGCATTAAATTTATAGAAAAATTTAGAGAGCATTGATCTCATCTGATTTATTATTTTCTATCAATGGACATGGTATAATTAAACATTTATATCTCCTTTAATAATCCAGTAATGATTTTGTAACTTCTAGCAACTAAGTGATGCAAATAATTCATTAGGATGCTCTTTAAATATTTTACAAATTTTTATTGTGTAATCAATTGTTTACATTTTATTTTCATCTCCTCTTTACTAGTATATAGAAAATTGATCTTTTATATGATTTCTTACTTTATATCCACCAGTCTTGCAATTTTTACAGAATTGTTTCTCATGTTCAGGTTGATAATTCTTTTGGATTATTAATGTACACAATTATTAATGTCACTTGAAAATAATTACACTATTATTTATGCTTCCCCAAGCATATACATGCTCATGTATGGTTTAAAAGGAATTTGAGTTGGCACCAAGAAAAAGAACATAGAGTTAAGATTTCATTAAGGCAAATTGTTTATGTATTATTCATTGCTGTGTATGTGTTCACCACTGATAACAGTAACTGCCATCGTCTGTATGTCACTATGCGAGCATGAGGGGCACCTGTATTAAAATGTTGTGTAAGACACAAGTAACATAACCATTTGGCAATGTGAAAACAGTTATTGAGGTTTTGATCTCTTACAGTACAACCTGAGGACAAATCAGAGTTGAAGTCAGAGGATAATCACTACTTCAAGATCTTTAAGGTGAAAAAACAAAATAATATTTCTACTCTCCCATGCCTCTTACAGATCACTGCTTTCCAAGTCCTATCATATATCACAAACAGATTCTGCAACTAATTTATTGCTTACATATTCTACATTAAACTTCACCTGGAGCGTTTGCTCAGGATTTTCCATATCCTTTGCAGGGCACCTTTCACTTCTTTATTTCTCAAGCTGTAGATCAAGGGGTTCAACAAGGGTATGATCAAAGTGTAAAAAAAGAGGCCATTTTATCACTGTCAAAGGAATGACTGGACTTGGGCTGCACATACATGAAGAATAGAGTCGCATACAATATAACCACCACTGTCAGGTGAGATCCACAGGTGGAGAAGGCCTTGTGCCTGCCCTCTGCAGAGTGCATCTTGAGGATGGCCATGAGGATCAGTATGTAGGACACAAGGACTACCAGAAGAGATGAAATCAAATTAAACACTGAAAAGATCAGTATTATCAATTCACTTTCATGCGTACTTGAGCATATCAGTGCCAACAAGGGAAGATTGTCACAATAGAAATGATTAATGATATTATGGCCACAGAACGATGAAATAAAAATCTTTATGGTGATTTTCAGAGAGAGAAAAGCACTGTGGAGATAGGGGACTGCTAGCAGGGCCCAGCATACCCGTGGTGACATGATGACAGTGTAGAGTAGAGGGTTACAGATGGCCACATAGCAGTCTTAGGCCATTGCTGACAGAATGAAAAGTTCACTAATGATGAACACGATGAAGAACGCTAGCTGGGCTGCACACCAATTGTAGGGAATAGTCTTTTGTCTTGTTACAATGTTTGTCAACATTTTTGGTCCTACAGCTGTTGAATAACCAAGACCAGTGAAAGCCAGGTGTCTGAGAAAGAAGTATATGGGTGTCTGAAGCCTGGAGTCCATCTTGGTGAGGATGATCATGCCCATGTTGCCCACCACGGAGACTGCATAGATGATGAAGAACCCCAAAGAAAATAGCTTGCAGCTCAGGGTGGTCTGTGATTCCCATTAAAATGAATTCTCTTAGCACTGTTACGTTTCATTGGTCCATCCAGGTTTATCAGAAAACCTATTCTGGATAAAGACATTCACATATTCAATAGCTTTTATGTAGTGTCATTTAGCAATTTTTTTTGTATACAAAGTTGATATAGATAAAATAAATCCTAATACCAATTAGGCTATCCTATCTAATAAAAGAGTAATATGCAGATTGACCATCACTCCAACACACAAGATTACTGCCCCTATGTGGTCAAAGATCCTGCCTCCATATGGACATAAAATGGCCACCAAAAGATGGCCAGCAGGGGAGGGCAGTTGATAGGGACCAAGGCTGCAAGAGTGGGCAATTGTGAGTGATCAGGCCGGCAGAGGTGGGCAGTTGGGAGGGACCAGGTCTGCAAAGGCAGGTAGTTGGGGGTGATCAAACCTGCAGAGGAGGCCATTTAGTGGTGACCAAGCCCACAGGCGAGGGCAGCTAGGGGAAAATAGACTGGCAGGGGAGCAGTTAGCCATCAATCAGGTTGGCCGTGGAATGGTTAGGGGGTGATCAGGCTGGCATGTAGAAGCAGTTATGGGCAATCAGGAAGTCAGGCAGGTGAGCAGTTGGAAACCAGCAGTCTTGGATTATGAGAGGATGTCTGGCAGCCCATTTAAGCCAATCCAGGTCCCAGATTGGAGAGGGAGCAGGCTGGGCTGACCGAATTCCACCCCCCACCCACGGACCCCGTGCACAAATTTTGTGCACTGGGCCTCTAGTATTAAAATATCCACTTCCCACAAATAAAAACAGAGACAAGAATAACATTGGAGATAGAGTTTTGTGTTTTCCACAGGGGGAATTTTCTCCCCCTCTAATATTTTATAATTTTAGAACCATTTTGGTTTTTACAACTGAAGGATCTGTGCTTCTGGAACACATGGTTGGCATCTAGTGAGGTAGTGAATTATCTTACTGTGTTAGTGTATACCCACAACAAAGAGTTTTACAGCCCCAAATGCCAGTAAGGTGGCAAACCCTGTTATATGTAATGTTATAGATATAAACATAGAAAAAGGCAGTAAAAATAAAAATTGTTGAAAACTGTAGGCATTAGGTTTGTAGTTCATTGGTAAGCTTTTCTGATGTCTTTTATGCAATGACAATTATATAATTGCACTTATAAAATTATAATCACACAATATGACATCAATCTATGTTAATTACATATAGAATTTTATAAATCTAAATTCCAATTATTTGTAGAAACATTTAGAATCCCCTCATTTTATACATATCCCTTTCATTTAATTTATTAAAAATCATATTGATTTGTCATGCTAAAGTATCAACTACAACAATTTCAGGTGCCACTGATTAATGTTTAAGTTTCATAATAATATATTCAAATATTTGTAAGTATTCAATAATTGTAATTTTGTTTATAATACACAAATATTAATTTTGAAATGTTCAAAATAAATATTATTATATTTTATGGTATAATTAAAAAAAAGTTAGGTGAGGTAGATAAGAGATCAAACAAAGGACTTGTATGCATGCATATAAGCATAACCAATGAACATAGACACTGGGGGTTGGGGTATGCCTGGGAGGGAGGAGGGGCAATGGAGAGATATATATAAAAAATTAATAAAAAAAATAAAAAATATATTCTTTTTAAACCATTATGTCTACAGTTGATACAGGATGATATATTTAGCACATGACCAATATTGGACAAATGTGTATCTTATGGAAATTCTTAAAGATCATAGTAGATATTATGTGTATAGGAAAATATACACAGGTAGTTAAAGAATCTGTTATACTTACATTTGTTGGATATAATAAGGAGTCCTTAGGGCTAATGATGTAAGGTTTCTTAATTTCTATACATATCAATAAAGTCAATTATTCTTCATAATATGGTTCGGAAGAGAAATAGGAATTAAATGTTTCAATGTATTTATGGTACCTGAAAATACCTCTCTAATAGCAAATACATGTAATTTATATTTTGTGTGTCTGTTTTTACTTAAGTGTAGACATTATGTTGCTAAAATAGATTACCTTTATATATGTCTACATACACTCTTTTTGTGTCACATAACTTTTAAAAAATATATATTTTATCGAGTTTTAATAGAGAGAAATGGAGAGGGATAGAGAGTTAGAAACATCAGTGAGAGAGAGACATCAATTAGCTGCCTCCTGCATGCCCCCTACTGGGGATGTGCCCACAACTAAGATACATGCCCTTGACCAGAATCGAACCTGGGACCTTTCAGTCCAAAGGCCGACGATCTATCCATTGAGCCAAACCGGTTTCAGCGTCACATAACTTCTTTGCCTTGAATATGCTGATAAAGAGCCCGAGTAATCTCTTATCAAGGTAACTGTTCCTATTGCACTCCCACCTCTTTCCACCAGGACCCAACTCCATGACTACAAGTGGAACACAAATGTGTTGTTACTGTGAATAATTGATCTTCCTTACTTATAACATTTAATAAAAATTCACATAAAACCTAACCTATCTTCTTTTCTCCGGGTGCATTATAACTAACACACATTATGTTGTTTGTGACATAAAATATATATTTTTATCATAGTGGAACCTAAGCTAGGATGAGGAAAGTGAGCAAATTGAGAGAAAGGAAGATCACTGGAATTTGTTTTATGTAATGAACTTTTGTAAACATTCTCTTTGGATAAAGACATTCTCTACTAAAAAAAAAAATAGGTGTAAAATCACTATACAGTATTACACAACAGTATATTGGCAAGATTAAGTTCAAAGATATATATATATATGTATTCCTTTATATTAAAGTCTGGCCATAAAAGACTTCTCCATAGATTAAACAAGCTTTTAATGTAGACATAAATAAGTATAATTTTTAAAAATGTATAAAAATATCTCTGACATGCCACCAGTTTAAAAAAATGCTAGAGTAATACCAAGGTAAAATAAGAATGGCTTCTAAGGTCAAATAAATAATGGATAAAACATGTTATATACATTTTCTATGAAAGCAATACAATTGATTTTGGCTACAAGGAACATGTAAATAGGAGTCCCTGAATTAGGTATAAGAAAGCATATAAAAAGTACAAAATTAAAACATTACATTTTAAATGTGTTTATGGGACAGCCACACTTTTTTTCCCACATAAAACATTGTTTCTAGCAGTGTGAGTTTCTGATATACTATCCTGTTCCCAAGTACCTACCATTTTATTTCAGAAATACTGAAATACTGTTAAAAATATAAATGAATGGAATAAGAAACAATATAATTTTTTTGGTGCAATGAAAGGCTAATTGAAGGAATAAAGCAGAAATGAACTCTCCTCCATCTTGTCCTGTAGGGCTGGACCCCCTGCCTAAACCCCCTCCCTTTTCTGGGAGTGACCATAGGTATGCCAGCAATGTCCTAACTTTCCCGACCACCGCCCGAATGGACCAATGAAGCTCTAGGAATATAGCGAGGGTACTAATAAGGCTAGGCCACAGAAAACTGTGACCAATCTCTGTAACCCGCGTCACTTCCCTAAGCCCACCCAAATGACCAACCCCATATACCCCACTGTTCTTCCGGGACTTGCTCTCTCCTCTCACTGCTGTGTCAGAAAGAGGCTGGAGCCAAACCCGGGTTTGAATAAAGACTCTTCGCTTTTGCTTCAGAAAAGGCTCCCTGGTGATTGATTATTGGGGACCCCGAACTCTGGGCATAACACTAATGAAAAAATTTACGTTGGTAGATGATGGTTTTCCTGTAACGTAAGGGAAGGAAGATGGGCTTTCTCTCACCAGATTTAGGTTTCTATAGTGTTGACTATCAGATTATTATTGTTAAAGATGTACTCCCTGAGAAATGATATGTGATTTCTGAGAGATTTCACTGGAAATTGAACACAGTGTACCTTGTACCATCACCATAAAATTTAAAAATCTTCTATCCTCTGAAAATTGCTTTTCACATCTCAATATAAGGTGAAAGCACCCTTTTGGCCCCATCGAGTTGATCAGAAATAAATTCATATTCAAACATTGATTTAAATATTTAATAATTTTTACAATATTTTTGAGAAGGACAGCCTAGAGGCACTGAATGACTCAGTGTTTGGAAGGATATAATACTGGAAATTGAATATGTTCAGCTTGATAATTCTGTTAGAATTTTTAGTTTTCCATTCTTGACTCTTTGTTTGGCTCTTGGTTTTGTCTTCTGTTATTCCTATGATTAAGTATTTATTGATACATAAATTTCACATGAGCAATATGACCCTAGCATTTCAAAGATGCTTTTTAGCATTTCTGAAAATATTTAAACAGTTAATCTGAATTGAAAGGAGAGCAGTTTTATTTTTCTCAAGCATTATCAATAGCATAATTGGCACTGAAACCAATGAGAAGTTCTAATATTTTAGTTTGTTATTCCAAAAATTCCATATCAATATGATTCTTTCTTTAGCTTTGGGTGATTTCCACTTGCATGTGCTGATCAGTCATCACTGGAAAAACTGAGAAGGGTTATCTGCAGATGCCCACTTTCCTTTCTCTGTGAAGCCCCTTGTCTTCAGTACTCTGTCTAGTGAACTCTTACTGTCTGTCTCAATGGACTGTCAACTCTGCCTCATCAACTGAAGTATTCTTCTAGGTTTTGACCTTTGGTAGGGAGGCCTCAAAAGTTTCTTTAGAAAGGAAAGATGGGTAATCATAGTTCATCTCCTTATTCTTCATCTCTCAGGGAAACTGTTTTGTTACCGAATATCATTGTTTTGAAAACTATTTTTTCATCTTGTGTTTGTTCTTGTTTTATCTCAGGAATCATTTTTCCATTCTTTAAAAATAATTAATATTTTCAAGCCTCTACAAACCCCATCAATATGTAGAAATATTATTGACCTTTTGTTAAAAAAATATGTTAAGAATCTATTCATTTCTTATCCTCTGACTTTTTCTGCCCTGGTTTAAGTTTTTGTCCTTTCCCAATTATCACAACTAAATGAACTCCCTCAGGATTTTGCACTTTCTCTTTTAGTATTCTACAATTTATTTGTACAGAGTCTAACATGTCATTTAATATAAGATTAATTTAATCACTCATTGGCTCAAAATCCTCTGGATCCTTTTATCAATCAGAAAATAAAGAGCAAGTTTTACAATGATCTATAAAGTCCTACAAGGTCAACTTCGGTTACAAGTTTATTATAACTTCTTCTCTTCCCTAATCACATTTTTTTCTTCAACCACATTTGATTCTGATGTTCCATAATACAACAACAATATTGTCACTTAAGAACTGTTGCATTTACTATTCTGTCTCTGTGATATGATCTTCTCCTAGATAATCATATAGTCCACTCATATCTTCAAGTGTTTATTTAAATGTCACCCTACTGACAACCTTAAAATTTAAACTGTATTCTGGCTGCTAGTTCTATTGCATTTTTATATTGCTCAATACAATCCATCATATTATATACCTTACTTCTCCTTCTGATTATATTCTGATTTTGTCTTATCACCATAAATAGAAGTATTTGTTTATTACTCTTAATAATGTAAGTTTTTCTATTAATTAATCTGTTTATATAATCAGGTATTTTTTATATACATAAAATATAATATTTTATATACATAAACAATTGCATGCCTATACCATGTAATTTTGAATATAATATAGAGGCTGGTTTTGTAAAAATAAATATTTAATAGAAGCAAAAAAGAGCTACAAGTGAAAACATATAAGAATGGTACCTAATCTGACTTTGAATATTTATAGGTTAATAACTGATGCATAAGCAGAAAGTAGGCATTTAGTAGTGATATATTTTGCTGAAAAATAATACTCTTCTTATTTCTATACCTCTCAAACATTGATTCTTGCTCATTTCATGAGGGACAGAACACAAGATTAAAGAAATGAAACTTCATATACATTGGCTAATACATAATTTATTGCTACCATTTCTTACAGTGAATTTTCAACAGAATATTTGCACACATGCTCCAGGTTTTAGTTAGAGCATTTTTTACCTGCTTGTTCCTCAAACTGTAAATCAAGGGATTCAGCATGGGGATGACCAAAGTGTAAAACAAAGAGGTCATTTTATCAGTATCCAATGAATGACTGGACTTGGGCTGCACATACATAAAGAATAGGGTTCCATAGAAAATGACTATGACTGTCAGGTGAGATCCACAGGTAGAGAAAGCCTTGTGCCTGCCCTCTGCAGAATTCATCCTGAGGATGGCAACCAGGATCAGAATGTAGGACACAAGGACTATTAGAAGAGATGAAACTAGATTAAAAGCTGCAAAACTCAGAATGATCAGTTTGATTTCATGTGTGTCTGAGCAGAGCAAAGATATCAATGGCAGAATATCACAGTAGAAATGTCTGATGACATTACAGCCACAAAATGATGAAATGAAAATTTTAATGACGGCCAGCAAAGACAGAAACACACCGTATACATAGGGCATTGTGACCAGGAAGTGACATAACCTTTGTGACATGATGACTGTGTAGAGCAGAGGGTTACAGATGGCCACATAGCGGTCATAGGCCATTGCTGACAAAATAAAAATTTCACTGGTGATAAACATACTGAAGAAAGTGAGTTGGATTGCACACCAATTATACGAGATTGTCTGTTGATTGACAGCTAAATTTACTAGCATTTTAGGTCCCACAGTTGTTGAGTAACCAAGATCAGTGAAAGCCAAGTGTCTCAGGAA
>JAAGEH010000043.1:14064315-14074784 GCA_011751065.1 Lasiurus cinereus | reverse complement strand
TCATGCCCATGTTGCCCACCACGGAGACTACATAGATGATGAGGAACACCCCAAATAAGGTAGCCTGCAGCTCAGGGTCGTCTGTGATTCCCACTAGAATGAATTCTTTTAGCACTGTTAGGTTTTGTTGGTCCCTGCAGGCCATGACAGACAATGACTGTGGGAAGAGTCATCAGAAGAATCATTAGGTTTTGGAGATATCATCTGGTAACCTTTTTGTAGGCAAAGCCAGTGTGTGGAACCAAAATCTCAGCCTTTAGATGTAATAATTCAAAGTGTGATCCAGTCCCTTAATTAATTCTAGATCCAAATATTGAAATCATTACAACCTTACTGCTACAGTAGCCATTTTATTTTTTGTTTCATATACTTGTTATCATTATAAGGTATACACAGTCTATAGCCTGTCACCTATGTAGCTTTAGAAAAGTTCGGCCTACAGTGGGAATTCTGATATTTTTTTTCAAAATTGCTTTTTCATTTTTAAAATATATAGCTCAGCTGATTTGGCACAGTGGTTGCGGGTCAACCTATAAACTAGGAGGTCAGGGTTGCATTTCTGGTCAGGGCACATACCCGGGTTTAGGTCTCGATCCCCATTGCAATCAGAAGGCAGCCAATCAATGATTCTTTCTCATCACTGATGTTTCTATCTCTGTCTCCCTCTCCATTTCTCTCTGAAATATATGTATGTAACTAGGTAAACATATCAATTTTTAGCTGGTATTATTATAATAAGTAACATAGCTGTCAGCTTCTTGACCCTGCAACTTCATTGTCAATCTCTAAAGAAAACCATTACTTACTCATTTCATTGGCTTTGTTTTTGTTCATTATAACCCCCATATCAAAGGAGTATTCTCATCCCAACTCTGTTTGATTTTTTAAAAGTTATATTCTTATTCCACTATGATTTTATGCATTTTATTTAATGGTTTTTACAATGATAGAAAATAATTTCTTCATTTTGGAAAAGTGCCCAACATGATCACCTTAACGCACATAAATAATTTTTATTTTTTACAAAAGTACATCTAAAATGTCAGCAATTGTGTGCTGAGTTTTGAAGTTTCTGATATATTCCTGTGCTCCACACCAAATAAGCCTTGCATCTGTGGTTTATTTCACCTGAGCAAAAACAATTTTCAGGCATTCCTGCACTCACTTTGACCTTAAAATTAATATCTCTGAAATAATAGATTTAATATTGTAGTTACATTTTCTAGCATATTTAAGACAAGTAAAAATATTATTAGAACACATTTGTGATATGGCATGTAAAGGTGTTTAGTAAGTACCATTAATGTAATTATCCACAAAAAGAACCATCATCCTAGAGAATGCTATCTCAAATGCCTCAGAGGCTGGCAGGCAATATCATTGCATGACATATAAAGATTGAAAGATAAAAAGTTTGACAGGGAACAGGGAGAACTATGTATTGCACGACTTTTTTAAATTTTACTTGTTTAAATGTACGTGGACAGGATAAATAATTATTTGATCCCAAATAAAATCAGCTGGACATGGTATTGAGAAGTGTGAAGTTTATTTTTATAATTTATTATTATTCTTTCATTTCATATTCCATCAAGTATACATCAAATGTTTTGATTTAACACATTTAAATAGAAAGATTACATTCTCTCTACCTATATTTTTCCAACTTGTTTTTACCTTCAGATTGTTTTTAAGACAGGTGCTTCCAAGCTTTCATGGAAAAAATATCATCTAAATTTTGTGCAAGTTCTTCCAGAGTCTAAAAAATGAGCACTACACTGCAACTCATCCAGGAGCCCAGCAAATCCCTGGTTTAAAAAAATGGACAGTAAACAGCAAGATACCCATGACTACCATTCTATTTTCAGAGATGTAAATATCCCAAGCAGTATTAACATATCATTGACATCAATTCTAAAAAATGTTTAACAACACAAGTCACCATAATCAAGTCAGGTTGATTCCAAATTTGGCTGAATGGTTGAGTTTAGGAAAATCTATAAATATAATTTGTCACATTATTAGATAGATTTAAAAAAATATGAACATTTGAATATATAAGTAGTAATGTTTAGAATGGACAATACAATAAAATTGAGAATAAAAGAGAAAGACCATGACTTGATATCTTATGAAAACTAGACTGAATCTGCTCTTACAAGGAAAAAAATTAAAACTTTATTATTGAGACGTATTATGGAAGTCCTATATATACTGATAGAAATACTATGTTCCTGGCTTGCACCACTCATGTTATAAAATAGTAGAGGTCTGGTGCACGAATTCATGCATTAGTGAGGCCCCTCAGCCTGGCCTGTGGTATGGGGCTGAAACCAGCTCTCTGATATCCCCTGAGAAGTCCCTGATTGTGAGAATGCGCAGGCCAGGCTGAGGGATCCCACTGGTGCACAACTGGGGCTGGAAAGGGATGCAGGAGGTTGGCCAGCTGGGAAGGGACTGTAGGGGGACTCCAGGGCATGTCTGGCCTGTCTCACTCAGTCCCCATCGGCTAGACCCCAGCAGTAAGCTAACCTACCGGTCAGAGCATCTTGAACGGCCTTAGCATATTATGATTGGTTGAACAGATGATCTGACACTTAGCACAACAGGTTTTTGTTATATAGGATTAATTCCATTCAAATTAGTCAATTTGCTCCATGGTCTTCAATCAGAATCTCATTAGGAGATTTTGGAGAATTTGACACATTTCAAATGTATTTATAAGATATAAATAAGAAAGAATAAGTAAGATAGTTCTGAAAAGACCTACACTGTCTGATATTAAAACATAAAATTAGACTTGTTGAGACAATGTGAATTGGCACAACAATGAGAAAATACAATATACTAATGGATCAAAATAGAAAACTAAGGGGAAAAATATGATTGTATATTGCTGTAGTGTGAGGACAGTGAGACAAAATGGTCTTTTCAATAAATTGAGCTGGATAAAATGATCATCTCTAAGAAAGTGATGAAATTGGATGTTTAGTTCATCCAAATAAAAATTAGTTCTATACTGGTCGAGAACTTAATGTCAAAAAAAATGTTTAAACTCTTATACTCTTAAAAACTACAAGTTCTAAATATCAGAAAAGGTACATTTCTAGAAAATCAAAATAGACATTCAAGATGAATTTGGCAGATTAAATCAGCCTCACAAAATTTACTCTATCCAAAAATTTATTGACAATATTAATAAAATATTTACCAAAAAAGTAAAAATAAACATTCATTAGCAGCAGTAGAACAAGGAAAATGGTGAACTCTAATGCCTTAAGCAACAAAAAGTTACACCCAAAGAAAGAAAGATTCCACAGTAGTTTGTATAGTTTGGCAAACCCCTTAATGCCAACACCTACCTTATTTTACAAATACTTGGAGTTCTGAAACTCCACTGAGTTGATATTTTTATCTGACCCATCCCTACCAATCCTGCTCAAGCCTTGATTTAAAAACAAACAAACATACAAACAGAAAAACTGAGCAATAAGCCTAACATTTTCCTGATGAAAGCAGTCTTCAAGTTGCACCAGGACTTTGGGAATAGAGCTGAAACCCAAGGATGTCCATTTCTGCAAACACAGACACCTAATCTTAATTATTCTACAAAAAATGTGCAAATGACTTCAACTGTATTTAACTGGGTTAGTCAAATTGTGAACATTGTATTATCATTCAAGAGTGGGAGAGAAAGTAAAAAGGGAGATTACAAAAAGGAAAGAATCTTGAATAGTTTTGAAAATATGTCAGGCTCAGCAGCTTTGGATAAGTTACTATCAGCAGAAATATGCACACTGTTATTTTAAAATTAACTGTTGTTTTATAAGAGAGGATGAACATCATATGTTTCTCATCCAAAACAAAGCATAAAGCCATGTACTTTATACACATTTCCACTTCGTATTATGTAAACTACACTGCATTTTCTCAATAAGAGAACAAAAACTGCAATTACAAGTCATTTGTGAGGGATCTCAAGTCCATATAAATCTTTTCTAATTACATCTTTGGAATCTGACAAGATGTGCTGTTTGACAAATCTTAATTAGAAAATACCATTTTTTTTGTAACTGAAAGTGGACAGTAATATACTCACCAGGTGTTGAATTCAATCTCCAAATCACTATTACGTGGCTTGTCATAGTTGTGGAAGATTGAAATAAAATTGTAATTCTTATAATTACATCCCACTATGCTAGATTCTAAAACTTGTTGGCAAAATTCTATGACCTGGATAGCAAGGTTCATGCTGTACCTGTGCTATATAACTGGGACCTGTGGAGGTATAGGGGGGACTCCTATCCTCTTCTGTCTATCCTGCCAAAAATAATATTTTCTATTTTTATCGTTTTCCTATTTTCTATTCACTCGTGATTTGTGTAATTTATAATAAAGGACAACAGATCAAGAAGAAAACTTCCCTTAATAAATATAGGTATACTACAAGAGGAAAAAAAGAATAACCAAGCCTAGGACTCTGAAATGTTTAAGGAGTGCTAAGGTCACCAAAATATTAGTATGTAAAGCATATACACTCATTTAGTAGCCATAACCCTGACCTGACCATCAACATCTTTGCTTAGACAACATCCTAGGTGAAACTTTGAAAAAATTATTTGTTCTTTCTACAGAAAAAAGCAAGCATGTTTTTGGTTTAAAAAAATGTTTATGGTTTTGAATCCTAGTATAAATATAGAAGTCATAACATAGATATGAGGACCCTGACTACTCTCAAAGAACAGAAGATAGAGGCAAAAACATATCATTAATCCATACAACATAGTTATAAAAAGAGCTTATTGATATGTATGCTATAAGGTACTAAGCCTGGTCATGGTGATCATACTCAGATCTAAAATTTAAGACAGGACTAAAAAAACCATCTCTGGAAGGAATCTGGCAATCAGCAAATAAGTGCCATCTACTCACCTCAAATGGGGAATGGGTTCTCATTCCCTGAGTGGTTACAAACCTCACTGAAGTTGGAAGGATTTATGATTGCCTCTCTCCTCTGAGACATTCACCTGGGAGACTGATTGCATGTTCTTTATTATCCCCAAAGCATCAGAGAACAGGAAACTACGCACAGTCTTTGTTAATTATCCAGAGTACCTTTAATAATTTTATTGAAGAATTTATTTTTACCTGCTTTCCTTTTACTAGAGGCCTGGTGCATGAAATTCATGCATGGGGCAAAGAGGGTATGTCTCTCAGCCCAACCTGCACCCTCTCCAATCTGGGACCCCTTGAGTGATGTCCAACTGCCTGATTAGGCCCGATCGCTTTCTGATTGCCCCTCACCACTTCTTTCTGCCAGCCTGATCACTCCCTAACCACTCCCCTGTCAGCCTATTTGCCCCTAACTTCCCTCCCCTGCAGGCCTGGTCACTCATAACTGCTCTACCCTGCAGGCCTTGTCATCCCTAACTTCCCACCCCTGCAGACCTGGACATCCCTAACTGCCCTCCCTTGCAGGACTGGTCACCCCCAACTGCCCTCCTCTGCCAGTCTGGTCACTCCTAACTGCCTTCCCTTGCAGGCTTGATTGCCCCCAAATGCCTTCTCTTGCAGACTGGTCCCTCCCAACTGCCCTCTCCTATTCGCCATATTTTGGTCCTATCTTGTGTCCACATGGGGGCAGTCATCTTTGACCACATAGGGGCAGCCATCTTATGTGTTGGAGTGATGGTCAACTTGCATATTATTCTTTTATTAGATAAGATTAGATAGGATAGAGGCCTGGTAAATGGGTGGGGGCTGGCTGGTTTGCCATGAAGGGTGCCCTGGATCAGGGTGGGGTTCCCTTGGGGCATGGAGTGGCCTGGGAGAGGGGCCAGTGGTGGTTTTCAGGCTGGCCACACACCCCGGTGACCCAAGTGGAGGCCCTGGTATCTGGAATTTATTTATTTTCTATAATTGAAATTTTGTAGTCTTGAGCAGAGCCAAGTCTCCTGCTTGTTCCATGGCTGGAGCCATTTTTGTTGGGATTTACTTATTTTCTATATGAAACTTTATAGCCTTGAATGGAAGCCTGGGCCTGCTAGGGTGTACAGAAAACTTGGCTTCCTCCATTGCCAGGGAAACCCAAGTCTCCTGCTCGCTCTGTGGCTACAGCCATCTTGGTTGGGTTAATTTGCATACTCACTCCTGATTGGCTAATGGGTGTGGCTTGTCAATTTGCATATCACTCTTTTATTAGATAAGATTTTTACTGCATCTATTCAAACATCTGGATATAAATGTGTCATAAATTACTTTAATATTCAATATTTTCCACAATGAATTCTTCTCAATTTTATGTCTGAGGATGAAGACAAAACTCTTTAAATATTCCCTGTAGTGTTGTAAAAGATTTAGAACAAAACAAAAATAAAGAATATGTGTGTGACTTTTACTTTTTAATATAAAGAACTACATTGAATTAATAATCTCATTCCATACTCATAATCTTCATCAGTTTTCATATTCTATCTTTCATTTCTCTTTCCTACACAGGAACTTCTTCTACACAAGTTGATACATGGCCTTAAAAGTAATTAGAGCCTTCTAAAGTAAATACAATGTATATTTTAATGTTCACATCTGTTATATAATTCATTTTATACTTAAAATTTCTCACTCAATTACATATTTTTTAAGTTCATTTATTTACTACTACTACACACACACATACACACCAATATTTGAATCACTTTTGTTTAATAAAATTATTATAATCTGGGTATACCTTCATTCAATATATACTTCTTTCAATAGACATTTAGTAATTGATCAACTCTTGACTTATGCATGTTTTACTGAATTCCACAACTTTATGTGTGTGGTCCCCACTGATCCATAAATGAATATCTCAGTAAAATATCTCCTGAAGTGAATGCTTGATTAAGGAAAAATAAGCACATCTAATTTATTTAAATAAAGATAGGATAGGTGTATTTCAAGCTTTCAATATAAATTCCACCATCAATACCCTAGAGTTTCATACTCTGGACATTTATTAATAAGTACTGCTTGTACATATGGTAAAGGATTTCAATAAATAATTAAATCAGATTTACCTAGAGAGCTAACTAGTTTTAAAACTAAAATTTTTTTACTTGTCTTAATACATAATGCAAATAGTGGTTTAGATTTGAAATAGAAATATGAACTAAACACAATCTTTGTCAACAAAATGTTCAGAGATTTTAACACAGATGAATAGACACAACATTTTAATACAGTTTTACTATGTAAATGTCCATAATTGTGATAAGATTGAAAATTTAGGATAATGCTGATGAAATAGTTATTGAAGTAACAAAGAGCACTGACACCCAATATGCACCTCTATGTTCATAGTAGCATAATTTACAATAGCTAATATTTGGAAACAGCCTAAGTGCCCATCAGAAGATGAGTGGATTTAAAAACGGTGGTACATCTGTTTAATACTACTCTCATGTTAAAAAGAAGAAACTTTTACCATTTGCAACAGCATGGATGGAACTGGAGAGCATTATGCTAAGCAAAATAAGCCAGTCAGAGAAAAAATAAATATCACATGATCTCACTCATATGTGGGATATAATAATCAACATAATATGATGAACAAGAATATATCCAGAGACAAATGGTAGGGGAAGGGGGCGGGGTTAGAGAGCAACCAAAGGTCTTGTGTGCATGCATATTAGCATAATTAATGGACACAGACACTGGGGGAGTGGGGGCTTCCCCAGGGTGTGAATGGATGGGGGGTCACTGGGCAAAAAAGGAGACATATATAAAATGTTAAATAGTAAAAAAAAAAATTATAAAACACACACACACACACACATCAACAAACAAAAAACACTGACACACAGTAGCAAAGATGGCCATCAGATCTTTGTCCTTTTCCTCCTGGACATGTGGCTGGACTATTGCCCGTCTTCCTGCAGTTAGGTATGTTGCAGTGGCTAGGTTCTAGTCTAACTCATGGATGTCACAGTTTCTTCCTCTCCTAAGTCTCACGATATACTTGTTCTAGGTGGCTTTTCAGAATGACTTCTATATTTAGAGTTTGTAGTTTTCTGTTGTTGTATTATAAAATATTGGTAAAATGATGATCCATTATGAGGAAGGAAGTAAACAATGAGAAAAATGATTCCAATGGAATGAAGATGCCACCACAACCAAGGAAGTATTGGCAGCTATTTTGATTATTCGGTGATTAAGAAGCAATATTTTGAGCATCCATAACTTAACATAAAAGTTTCTTACTTAGATATTTCATGAATGGTTTTAAATTAATATAGTATAATCTCATGAGTCCCTGTCTTAAAATAATCACATTTTGTGACGTTGGAAACATTAATATTTTTTTATCATTTAGTAATATATTCTACTGAAACTTTCAGCTACACATTTTATAAAGTGTGGTTGTTTTTTATCATTAACAGCCTCCTCAGACCATGATAGCTCAAAATGTGTTTGTGATTAGAATCACTTTATAAAAAATATAGACAGATAGATATAGATAGGTAGGTATTTAGCTAATATATACATATATTTAATGCTTAACCCCAAAACATGTACATTTTGTGAGATGAAGTAAAGAGTTTGTTTTCACAGATCTTTTGTCAAAATTGCTCCAACTCAGATAATATAAAAATACCTTTATAATTATTGAAAGAACAAAAACCAACCCTGTACAGAAGCTTGGAATAGAAGGTGACAACTGGGGACATAATTTATGCAAAGACCTCAAGCTTCATAAAATAATAGCTCTGTTTATAAGAAGGAAAGAAGAAAATTATAGCCTTTAATTAAAACACATGGAGAAAAGAAAGGAGGGGCAAGAAGAAGGAATAAGGCTGTGGAATATGGAGAAAGACAATATGGAGAAATTCAGTTACTC
Source organism: Lasiurus cinereus (assembly GCA_011751065.1). Lineage (NCBI taxonomy): Eukaryota > Metazoa > Chordata > Mammalia > Chiroptera > Vespertilionidae > Lasiurus > Lasiurus cinereus. The sequence goes on along the minus strand of JAAGEH010000043.1, from coordinate 14,065,903 downwards.
TAAGAAGGAGGCCTGATGCCATAACAACCTGTTTTTGGCCTTTTTCATCCATATCTTCAGTGAGTTTACTTCATTTTCAAATGATTTATTTAAGAGGGATTTTTTCATGTTTGTGGAAGTTGATAGCAGAAGTAGCCTTCAGAAAGCAGGAAGATAAATGTGATCTATGACAATTGGACAACTGGTGTAAAGGTCTGTGGACTTTCAGTGAGAGAGCATTAAATGTCAGTAATGTTTTATACATACAAAGATATTGCTGGGGCTAACCAGCAGACCCAGAGTGACGGATGGCTGATTAGTCTGACACAAAGTTTGCTGTGAAAGAGAGGGCTAAGGGACTGTCTGGCTAAAGGAAACAGACAGCCTCACTTGCCTGCCTTGTTATGCTTTCATTGTAGCAGCAGTTTGAGATAAAGTTTGTATCTTTTAGATACAATTTTAAGGTTAATAATATTGGGAGGACAAGTGTGTTTGTAGTATCCTTTAAGCAAGGATACCTAAAAATTAAGCATAATAATTCCAGTAAACACCTAGGGGTCTGCACATGCACAGTCTTGTTTGGAAAGGACAAGGAATAATTAGGGGCCTGCCTTCAGCACTCCCCTAAGTCGGAATTCTGATAAACAGGTTGGGTGGCCTTCCGCACATTTCCCTTTTCTCAGAATGCCCTCCTTACAAACTTTCCAACAAAGTCTCATGCTTCTCCACAACATATGGCACATAATGACTGTCAATTTTTGTGGTGGTGGTGGTGGTGGTGATGAGCTCCCTTCAGAATTATTGTCACTTTGAGTACAGCAGCATTTTTGTCTAATAACTTGTCACTTCAAAACCCAATAATAAAATGCTAAAGCAAGTTTTTATTGTTATGATTGCAAAACAAAGACACCAAAGTTTTTAATATAAGACTATAATTTTGAAAAAGTCAAATATACATCAGATTTGGATGAATAGTAATGCTTTGCTTTGTGTACATATACCAAGTGAAAGGCATAATGTGAGAGGAATAAAAAGTAGACTCCCTTTGTACATTTTTTTTTAGTCTGTTTTGCTACATGACGTCTTTCTTCTTTTCATGACTAAACATTTTTTGTTTAGTTTTTATTTTTCTCTAAAGGTTCATTTTTTCCCTTCTGTGATATAAATATATTTTAAGCTCAAGATAAAAGTGGGTCCAAAAGGTTGAGAAATTGCTGGACAAAATGCTACAAAAAAATAACACAACTTTTATTAGCTGAACGAAAGTATCTGTGGCAAGGAAGATGATCTCACTCAATCACTTTGTGAGAAATGAATCATGCATATCTTCATCACCAGCCATCCGGTTTTATCGTCCTTGTTTAGAAATTGTAAGAACCCTTCAGTAACTTTGACTTTGTTTTAAATTGTTTATCTTAAAATTATTGTTTATTACTTATGTAACTGGTGTTTTCTTTGGTCAATTAATGCATTTTTGTAAGGGAAAATTGGGTATTTGAGATTGGGAAAAAAGGATTAAGATTTCTTTAATTGAAATCAGTAGAATTTTAAACTATTGCTTCTTCTTCTTCTTCTTCTTCTTCTTCTTCTTCTTCTTCTTCTTCTTCTT
>JAAGEH010000043.1:14034220-14059140 GCA_011751065.1 Lasiurus cinereus | reverse complement strand
AACAGTTTTATATTATAAGATTCATTATTTTAAAGCAATACATACTTAAATATAAGCTAAATTTCCATTGATTCAACCTCTCTCATTCCCATTCCCTCCACCCATCTAGAGAAAACAACTACTAGTATTAACTACTTTAACTTTTGTTTCTGTTTTCCAAATGGTTTTATTTAGTTTTATTTGGTAAAGTCACTTAACAGGACTTATAACCTCTTAACAAATGTTTAAGTGTCCAATACAGTGATACTAACTATAGGCACAGTGTTGTTTTTGTGTCTCTAGAATGTAACCATCTTTCATAGCTAAAATTTTATACCTATTGAATAACAATGACCATTTCCCCTTCCCCCAGTGCCTGACAACTACCATTCTATTCTCTGCTTTATGTGTTTAACTATTTTGTATACTTCATATAAATGATATTATGTAGTAGTTGTCCTTCTGTGACTAGCTTTTTTTCACTTATTCTAATTCTTTACCCATATTCATTTTTTAAATAAAATCCATTTACTCTAATGTCCTTAGACACATTTTTATACCTATATATACAATTATTTATATACATAAAGTATATATACATTATAAATATGTATGTATAATTTATATATAATCTATAATAATAAAAGCATAATATGCTAATTAGACCGGACATCATTCCGGATGAAGCTGGTGGTCGGAGCCAAGCCCAGGTCCTGGGTGCCAGATAGAAGCTGGTGCCAGCAGCCAGGATAAAGAAGGCCTCTCTTGCACAAAGTTTATGCATGGGCCTTTAGTCTATAATAATAAAAGTATAATATGCTAATTAGACTGGACAGCCTAACTACCTTCTGGACATCTTTCCGGATGATCCCCATGCACCAAGCCTCTAATAATATATAATTGCTAGTTATGTGGTTTTAAAGTTTATGTAATTGAATTTTTAAATTTATATAAGTGGATTTAAAAAGTTTACATCATTCTATGCTTGGTATATATATTCCTTAACCATCATATTTTGAGATTTAGTAATCTTGATTGTTATGAATTTTGTTCATGGAGTAGAAGGGAATTTCAATTGCTTCTAAATCTTCTCTGTAACAAACAATAATAAAGTTTACTCACAGGATTGTCCCAGACTTTTCAATTTTTGCCAATGTTATATCATTTTACATTCACATTTTCCAGATCATTATTGATGTCAATTGTATTCATTGGCCTAATGGTTCCTTTTTTGTGTGTGAATTGTCCATGTGAATTCTTGGCCATAGTTCTATGAAATGTTAGCCTATTATTTAATTTAACAGATGCATAATTGTATCTATTTTCTCTGGTCCATGGATAGTTCTTTTACTATATTTGTGATTTTTTTTTCATTCAGACCTTTACAATTTTAAAGGATAAAATTTATCCATCTTTGTGATTTTAGCTGTTTTTGAAGAATTCATGGCGGGGTGAGCTTTCTAAAGAAGAGAAAATAAATGCAGATGCACTGTGATAGAAATATATGACAGTAACAATTATATGCATAATTATTGAGAAGTTATTTAAACATAATAAACCCAATTTATGAAATATTCTTAGGTTGGACATTTATGAACAGAGGCAGGGGCCCATCAATAAATGAGTAAATAAAAAAGCTGTGGTACAATGATACCATGGAATACTATGTAGCATTAGAAAAAAAGGCTCGCTTACCCTTTATGACAGTATGGAGGGACCTGGAAAGTAATATGCTATAGGCAAAATAAGCCAATCAGTAAAAGACAAGTGTCACATGATGTCACTCATATGTGGAATCTAATGAATAAAAAAGATCCAGAAATATAGAAACATGGAACAGGCTGATGATCTCTGAGGGAAGGCATAGGTGGGTGGCTGGAAAGAGATTAACCAAAGAATTTATATGCACAGACAATAGTTTGGTCAAGGCCTGGGACAAGGGGAGGGATGGACTAGTAGGGATCAGCGAGACAAAAAAGGGGACAAGAGTATACTTTCAACCATAAAGATAAATTAAAAATAATAATATAGAATAAAATAAAGTAAAACAAGGAAGAGAATAAGATTTAATAAAATAATAATTAAAATTTAATGTAGCTGAGACCGGTTTGGCTCAGTGGATAGAGCGTCGGCCTGCGGACTGAAAGGTCCCAGGTTCGATTCCAGTCGGGGGCATGTACCTTGCTTGCGAGCACAACTCCAGTGGGGGGCGTGCAGGAGGCGGCTGATTGATATCTCTCTCTCATCGATGTTTCGATGTTTCTGACTTTCTATCCCTCTCCCTTCCTCTCTGTAAAAAATCAATAAAATATCTTTAAAAAAATTTAATGTAAATATTTTTGAAAAGGAAAGAAGGGAGAACATTCCAACTTTTTTTTTTTTTTAATGTAGACAGACTTTTGCAGTGATATGAGGTCTGCTGGAAGCTAGGCTAAACATGAGCATAGGAGAGACTCTCTTCTGTATGTTGGACATTGACCATTGGTGGCATGTGCAAGGACATTACAAAGGGGCAGAGGTCAAAGAAAAAGAGAGCTGAATACTGAGTCAGAACCAGGCAAACAGGAAATTCTATAAAGATGGATTTGCCAGCCAGTGTACCTTTCTCTGAATTGTACTTCTCTTTTGTCATTATTTAAGTATGATCATGATAAATGTTAATGCATAGACTTTATTTTTTGTATATTAAATATGGGTTTGATATCCATGCTCTGGGTTTAAAAAACGGGGAGGAATGCACCTTCATAACAGCATAGTCATGGCATTAGGAATTTGAACACATTTTCTGTGGTTCCAGGAACATAGGTTATGATTATTTTGCTACCATTGCATGGCTCTAAGGATGGAACAGAATGCTTTGAACTGGAGTCAGATACCAATGGCTTCATGGAAAGCAGTCTGGGCTACTATGAGTTGTGGCTTTGTTATTGATTAGGTGGTTATGTCATCAAGATAGTCAGATAAAATTGTTATAATATTATTTATACTTGTAACTATTAGATCCTATATATTACATGGAGATAAAAATAAACAATATATAACCTTCTAAAGTAACTAGAAGCCTGGTGCACAAAATTCGTGCACAGGGGTATGTAATCCTCAGCCTAGCCTGCATCCTCTTTAATCTGGGACTCCTCAAGAGATATCCAACTGCCCATTTACGCCTGATCCTAAATGGGCCATCAGACATCCCTCTCACAATCCAGGACTACTGGCTCCCAACTGCTCGTCTACCTTCCTGATTGCCCCTAAGCTTCTGTCTTCCAGCCTGATCACCCTCTAACCATTCCCCTGCCAGCCTAATTGATGCCTAGCTATTCCCCTGCCAGCTCAATTGCCCCTAACTGCCCTCCCCTGCAGGCCCGGTCCCCCCAGCTGTCCTCCCCTGCCAACTCGGTCACCCCTAACTGTCTTCCCATGCCAATGTCATCACCCCTAACTGCTCTCCCCTGCTGGTATAATCCCCCCCAACTGTTCTCCTTCTAGGCCTGGGTCCCCCCTAAATTGCCCTCCCCTACAGACATGGTCCCCCTTAAATGCCTTCCCCTGCAGGCTTAGTTACCCTCCTCCCCCGCAACTGTCCTCCCCTGCCAACCTGGTCACCCCTAACTGTCCTCCCCTACTAGCCTCATTGCCCCTAACTGCTCTTCCCTGCTGTTATAGATCCCCCCCAACTGACTTCCTCTGCTGGCCATCTTGTGTCCACATGGGGGCAGCCATCTTGTGTGTCGGAGTGACAGTCAATTTGTATATTATTCTTTTATTAGATAGTATGATTTCATATACATAAGTCTATGTATGTGCATTTGTATTATATCAATTGATATAAGAACCTATATATTATATACATATATCAGTAAGAATATACTAAGAATCAATTTGATAATAACTTATTTACATGTAAAAACATCAGAGGTAGAGGGTTGACTATGATCTTTATTTTTAAATATCCAGAAAAAGACAAATAAATTAATACATTTAAAATGTTAATCATATTTTTTATATTGAGGCAAAGAACATTACTCTCAACTTTTTAATTTAGTTTTAACTGTAAAAACACTTTTTTGATAAACCCATTTTTCCCAAACACTCTTTTCATTGCTTCTTTCACATCTTTGTTCCTCAAACTGTAGATGATGGGATTTAACATGGGAATCACAATGGCGTAAAATGTTGACACTATCATGTCATGGTCCAAAGCATAACTGGAACTCGGTCTCACATACATGAAGAGGATGGTTCCATGATAAATTGACACTCCAGTTAGGTGAGAGCCACATGTAGAGAAGACTTTTCTCCTCCCTTCAGCAGAATGCATCCTCAGAATGGCCATCAGAATAAAACCATAGGAGATCAGGACAATCAGGATGGTGACTACCTCAATAGAGCCCACAAAATAGAAGAGTAGAAGCTGGTTTGTGTGTGTGTCAGAACAAGAAATGGAAAGGAGAGGAGGGATATCACAAAAGACATGTCTTATTTCATTGGATTCACAGAAGGATAGGCTAAAGGTGGCCACTGTGTGTATAGAAGAATGCAAAATGCCACCAACATAGGAGGCAATGATGAGTGACACATAGACCCTGGGTGACATGCTGACAGAATACAGGAGAGGGTTATAGATTGCTACATAGCGGTCATAGGCCATTGCAGCCAAGAGAAAGCATTCTGTGGTCCCAAAAGTAACAGCAAGAAACATCTGTGTTGCACATCCAAAGAATGAAATGACTTTATTCTTTGATAGGCAATTTGCTAACATATTTGGTATAATTGCTGAGGAAAAGCAGGCATCCACAGATGACAGCACACTCAGAAAATAGTACATGGGGTTGTGGAGTCGGGAATCTCCAGTGACCAATACAAGCAGCCCTAAATTTCCCATCAGAGTAAACAGGTAAATTGCTAGAAACAGGAAGAATAAGATAATTTGCAATTCAAGATTGTTTGTGAAACCCTGCAGTACAAACATAGTAACTTCAGTGATATTCTTCATGTTGAAACCTCATGGGGAAAAAACTTAAAGGTATTTGTAAAAATTACAATTCATTTACTACAAAAAGAATAAAAAGAATTCTGACTCAATATTGTGAAATAGGGGGACATGAGCTATATCCTCAATTTTTTTTTTTGGCAATATAAAATTTCCCAGTTGCAGGTCACAGACAGCGACAAGACAGTGGGTTGTGTCCATGCCATTCCCTGTAAAATCAAATGAAAATGATGAATGTCTATTCACTTGGTGAATTCATATCATTTATAAAACCGTCAGGTCAATTCATTAATTTACAACTGCACCCTATTAGCTGTTTTTCTATTAAAACACCAAATAATTGGTTAAAAGATCATTTTCTTTTGACATAGACACACATGAGATAGTATATCAGTATATAGAACTTTGGAATAGAATTTCAGCATTCTAGACCTTTCAGTAATGGTATAAAATGATTTTCTATAATCTACTCACCTGTAGAATTAGAGCATTAATATTTATTCTACAATATTAGAATGCATATCAAAAGACAAAATGTGTTAATAAAGTTGAATCTTGACAATTCTGTTCAATAGAGAGTGTACTGAATCAGGTTGGTTCTACAGAGCAGCGGTGAACATTTTATAAGCTAATCTCTAAAATCTTCCTAACACTATTAGATCTTCTTGGGTATCTATAAGAACAAATTAATATATTTTTTAAGGATGACGGACCACAATTGAGTTAAGCCAAATTAAAAAATAAAATACAAACTTTGATTAATATGATGAAATCTATGTTTTTACAATGTGAACCAGATTCACAAGAAAAAGATCAGCTTCAATTCAATTCTTGACATCAGTTCAATGACATAACTGTTCAAGACAAATAACAAAGGATTTAGATCTGAAGGTATGTGTTTATTGCCCAGGTTCATAATTAAATGCCATGTGTGAGATTATAATGTTTCTTCACAGTTTAGTCTTCTTTTAAATAGTAATATGTTTGAATGACCAACCAGACATAATAGCATATATCCATGCAGACTAATCAAATATATAAAGCAACAAATATATGAAGCAATTTCCTTTAAATATGTCAATTTTTGGTTACAAATTTAAGATGTCTATATAATTGAACTTTTTTTTATCAGATGTATTTATTTTTAAAACTTTAGCAAATATTGAATGACAAAAACTATTGCAACTAATCATTTAAAAATATATGTGACCAGAGCCTTAAGCCAGATATTTCATTCTTTAGCTATATTTAAATTTTATTTTGTGATTACTAATACATACTGAAACATTATTCTATCGTATAGTTATGATTTTTTCCCTCTACCACACAGAACTCACCATGATTCCATTTGCTACATTACTGTGGGTGAAATTTACTCAGGGCAGATAGTGAAAGACTACAATGTTAAACAATTCAGCAAAATTTTAATTGAATCAGATATTTCTAAGAGAAGCCAAAATAAAATTTATACTGGGTAAAGCTGAGTCAATATTGAAAGAACTCAGACATAACAAGAAAATGTCTATGATTCGGAAAGAATTTAATGATGCTCCATCAGCTTTTAAAATCAATGCAAAACCAGTTCCAGAAATACAATTTTAATGGAAGTTACAAAATGTAAAAATATCTTTGCCTCAACATGAAACACCAAGTTGGCAAAGGAGGAGAAAAATAATAACAGCCATGTATTGAGCACAGGCAGAAGAAATAGACTTTTATGCACATTGCTTTATTTTACCTTTCCAGCAACTCTTCACAGCTAATAAGAACCAGAGCCAAGATTCAATCCTAGGTCTCCTTCAGAGTGCATGCACTTTTCACAATTTTACAGTCCCCTATAATACCATGGTCTCATTCTGTAACTGACCTTCCCACTTCCCACTCCCACTGAAATAAAACATGGTTTTTTATATTTATTTAAATAAAGTTTAAGCATTAAGATTAGAGAAACGTTATGAAATAGCATGAACTTGAAGTGGTTTTTATGACACAAAATATAGCAAAATAAAGGGTAATTGTTTTCTCATTAGAGCAAAATAGTTGATTTGGCCAAAAGTTTTCTTGCTTTCTATTGATAAATTTTCTGTGTGTTCTTTTTTAATCTGATCTTTCTTCTTCAATAAGAAAAATAAAAGCATAGACTTGATTTGTAATAATCTTACTTGATTCTATAAACCTGAAATCAATAGTTTATATTTTCTTTGTTATATTTATTTACCTGTGTGATAGGCAGCAACTAGAGGGTTTAATACTGGGGACTTCATAATATTTAATCTTAACATTTTAGGTCCCACTTCATAAAATATTTTGTAAATAACTGGCATTTTCTCTTCTTACCTGTGTAACAAGAAAAGCAGGTTTAAGTACACTATAGGTATGATTAATTTAGATTATTTATATCTGCTTACTCACCTGTTGATGGAAACATACAAGAGTTGCCCCAAGGGGAACATGTCCCAATTATCTTCTGGTTTAAAATAGCAACATGATGATTTACTCAATAACAAAAAGTAAATGGTTGTGGAATAATTTATTACATGTTGATATTTATTAAATAATCAGTCCGCAGTCCTCTGATTATACTGACACTTTATAATTTACAAATGATTATTTGTATTTTCCTGATAATAGCGATGTTAAGTATTTTTTGCATCTATAATTATTGTACTTGTTTTTATGTTTTAATTAAATTTATTGGGGTGACATTGATTAATAAGATATAATAAGATATAGGCTTCAACTGTACAATTCTATGATACAGGATACGTTGTGTGCTTACCACCCAAAGTCAAAGCATCTTCTGTCTCCATATATTTGGCCTGTTTTACCATTTACTATGTTCCCCCTTTCCCTCTGGTAACCACAATATTGTTGTCTCTGTCTTTGAGTTTTAGGTTTGTATTCCACATATGAGTGAAACCATCAGGTTCTTAGATTTTTCTGGCTGACTTATTTTGCTTAACATGATATTCTCAAGTTCCATCCAAGTTGTCGCAAATGGCAATACTTGACTTCTTCTTATGGCTAAGAAGTACTCCATTGTATATATGTAGCACTTCTGTTTTACCCTTACCTGAGGATATGTTTGCTGATTTTAGGGAGAGATGAAGGGAGAGAAGAGGGGGGAGAGAGATTTGAGAGAAAAACATTGATAGGGTGCCTCCTATACACAATCCAACCTAGAATGAAACCTGTAATGCAGATATGTGCCCTGACTGGGAATCAATCCCACAACCTTTTGGTATATGAGATGATGTGCTAACCAACAGAGGCACCCTGCCATGTCTGTATCACATCTTCTTTATCCAAGCATCTGCTAAAGGACATTTCTGTTGCTTTAATGACCTTGCCACCGTGAATAGTGCTGCATTGAACACAGGGGTCTATATAGCTTTGCAAATAAATGTTTTCAAATGTCTTTTTGATAGATACCCAGAAGAGGGGTTACTGAGTCATATGGTAACTCGATTCTTAATTTTTTGAGAAACCTCTATCCTGTTGTCCATACAAGTTTACATTCCCACTGGCAGTGAATGAGAATGTGTGGCAATTTGAAAGCACAGTTAAGGAAAGAGAAGATAGAAAAGAGAAAAGGAGAGAAAAAAATGAAATGAAGAAAGTTAAGTTGTTTGAGAGAAACTGAGAAAAATCATAAACTATAATAGTCAAAATGTCCAAAACATCCATACCAATATAAAATGACATGTAGCAAAAATTTGTAAACTTTCCTAACAATAGGATAATCAATAAGAAGTTAAGACATTTAAAGAATATTTAAATATTGAGGGCTTATTAAGTTTACTAAAATATTTACAAAAAAATAAGGATTTGATTCATTCTTTAATTTTTAATGAAGAAAAAATATATACAGAAAAGTATATGAAGATAAGACATTTAAAGAACATTTAAATATTTAGGGCTTATTAAGTTTACTAAAAAATTTACAAAAATAAGGATTTGATTCATTCTTTAATTTTTAATGAAGAAAAAATGTATACAGGAAAGAATCTGTATGAAGTATACAGCTTAATAAATTTCCACAATCTGACCATACTCCTATAAATAAAACTAAGACTGGGAAGTAAAATATTGACAGTACTCAGATGCTTCCCTTATACTTTTTTTCTAGTCATATCTCCCCTACTAAGGAAATCCCTGTTATGAAGCAAAAATTAATTTATGTAATATCTATGTTTTGAATTTAGAGTTAAGTTAATAAATTAATAAAACCCCACTACTTATAGCTTCCAATTAAATGAATGTTGTCAAACACATAGAATTGTATGACTATATTTAAGTTATATAACATTTTCATCATTCTAAAAAGTCACATTATACCACTATGTAGTCTATCTGGCAACCACAAATGTGTTCTCCATTTTTTAGAATTTTGCATTTTGCAAAATGTGATATCCATGGAATCACATTGTCACCTTTTGAATTAGCCTTCTTCCAACAGGCTCAAGATATTTGAGATTTATCCATGTACTTGAATATATCAATGGTATTATTCCTATTAAATTGCTGCATGGTAGATTCATTTTATGGATGTAACACAGTCAGTTAGTTATTCTATCTTTGATGGACATTTGGATTGCTTTCACTTTGGAAATAACAGTGAATATAGGCACTATAAAAATTGGAACCAGATCTTTGCATTCATATATGTTTTCATTTTTCTTGAGCAAATGACAGAATCAGATCATGAAGTCATATAATAAGTCTACTAATATGTTTCACTTCATAAGAAACTGTGAGATTGCTAAAATGTCTGCACCATCTTCAATCCTACCTAGAATGGATGAAAGTCCCAGTTGCTTCGCATCCTCAATAAAGCACTTTATATTATCAGTTATTATTATACTTTTAATATCACTCATTCTAATAGGTGTATAGGATCATGTTGTTTTTAGTTACATTTTATTCCCTAACATAAGATAATACTTAGCACTTTTTCATGGAGTTATTAACTATCTGTGTATCTTCTATGGTGAAATATTTATTCAAGTTTATGCCCATTTATTATTGTTTTGTTATATTTTGTTTTAGGATTCTTTATATACTCTAGATACATATTCTCTATTGGATAGCTCTTTAGCAAATATTTTGTACAAGTCTGTGTTGTTGTTGTTTTATTCACAACGATGGGCTGGGGCTCAGGTCTGGAAAGAGCCCAAACTCCCAACCAAAGAACTGACTCTCCGAATTATGCTTGTCTTTTGTCACTTTTGAGTTTAAGTATCATCTTCATAAAGCTAATGTATAGTCTCTGTATGCTATGAGAAATTAAAAAATAGGTTTTGTATTCCTGCTCTGGATGGAATAATAAAAAGGAGAGAAATATATCCTCATAAATCAGCATAGAAATACAAACACATCTGTGGTCTCTGCAGACATAGATCTCAGGATAGAGCACAGGACTTTGGACTGGAGTGTAAATCAATGAGTCCATAGAAAGTGATCTGGGAATATGTGAACTGTGATTTTGTTATTGATTGTGTAGTAAAGATTAAGATAGTGAGGTATAATTTATAAATTTGCTAATAATTTTGATCATTGGAACCTATCCAATTTGAGTACAGTAATATGAGTTGGAAGTATACATTATACATTTTAAAGCAAAGATTAAGTGCATCAGTGACTGTATTTAAATATATATGTTCTATATACCAATATTCAAGCGTCAACATTTTGACCTCAAAATGTGCCTGTATTTGGTGATAGAGTCTTTGTAGAAATAATTAAATTAAAATGGGATCTTTAGTTTGGCCTATAATCCAATGACTGTTGTTCTTATAAGAAGAGGTGCCAAGACACAGAAGTACTCAAGGAAATGATTATGTAAAGACAGAGAGAGAAGATAACTATCTACAAATGAAGAGAAGACCCCCCAGAAAAGATCAGCCCAGCCTTTAATTTGATCTAAGATTCCTAGATTCTAGAAGAGTGAAAAATAAATTTCTTGATGTTTAAGTCACAAGTCTGTGGTGCTTTGCTATGGCAGCCCTGCCAACTAATACAATCACTGTGAGCATATATTTACAAATGTGTGTGAATTTATCTGAGAATTAATTAAGTAGGAAGCAAATGGATGACATTTTCCTGCATGTATGGAAACAGTACAGGTGGAGGTGTGACTATATTCTTTATATAAAAAGGTCTACACTAGCATGAGTTTCCTCAGAAAACTAAAAATGGAACTCCCATTTGACCCAGTAATCCCACTTCTAGGAATATATCCTAAGAAACTAGAAACACCAATCAGAAAGGATATATGCACCCCTATGTTCATAGCAGCACAATTTACAATAGCTAAGATTTGGAAACAGCCTAGGTGCCCGTCAGCAGATGACTGGATCAGAAAACTATGGTACATCTACACAATGGAATACTATGCTGCCATAAAAGAAGGAATTCTTACCATTTGCAGCAACCTGGATGGAACTGGAGAGCAATATGCTAAGTGAAATAAGCCAGTCAATGAGAGAAAAATACCACATGATCTCACTCATTTATGGATAATAAAGAACATTATAAACTGATGAACAAAAAGATAGATACAGAGGCAGTAAAGTATCAAACAGACTGTCAAATTACAGGGGGAAGGTTAGGGAGAAGTGGGGTAGATAAGAGATCAACCAAAGGACTTGTATGTATGCATAGAAGCATAATCAATGGATGCAAGACACTGGTGGGTGAGGGCATGTATGGAAGTGGAGTTGGGGGGCAATGGGAAGATATGTATACATGTAATACATTAATAAAAAATGAAAAAGTTCACTAAAACAAAAATAATTATTTTGATGAGACAATAAACATATCTTAATTGGTTTCCATTTAATGACTGGTGTCAAAATATATTGTATTCATACAGCCATTTTCCCCAAACACTCTTTTCATTGCTTCTTTCACATCTTTGTTCCTCAAACTGTAGATGATGGGATTCAGCATGGGAATCACAATGGTGTAAAAAGTTGACACTATCATATCATGGTCCAAAGCATAACTGGAACTCGGTCTCACATACATGAAGAGGATGGTTCCATGATAAATTGACACTCCAGTTAGGTGAGAGCCACATGTAGAGAAGACTTTTCTCCTCCCTTCAGCAGAATGCATCCTCAGAATGGCCATCAGAATAAAACCATAGGAGATCAGGACAATCAGGATGGTGATTACCTCAATAGAACCCACAAAGTAGAAGAGTAGAAGCTGGTTTGTGTGTGTGTCAGAACAAGAAATGGAAAGGAGAGGAGGGATATCACAAAAGACATGTCTAATTTCGTTGGATCCACAGAAGGATAGGCTAAAGGTGGCTACTGTGTGTATAGAAGCATGCAAAATGCCACCAACATAGGAAGCACTGATGAGTGACACATAGACCCTGGGTGACATGCTGACAGAATACAGGAGAGGATTATAGATTGCTACATAGCGGTCATATGCCATTGCAGCCAAGAGGAAGCATTCTGTGGTCCCAAAAGTAACAAAGAGAAACATTTGTGCTACACAGCCAACGTAAGAAATGGCTTTATTTTCCCTCAGGAAATTGACCAACATCTTTGGGGTGACAACTGAAGAATAACAAGCATCCAAGAATGATAATGCACTAATAAAATAGTACATGGGGTTGTGGAGCCGAGAATCCTTAGTGACCAATAAAACCATTCCCAAATTTCCTATGAGAGTAAAAAGATAGATTTCTAGAAATAGTAAAAACAAGAAGACTTGAATCTCAAAATTATTTGTGAAGCCCATCAATATAAACATAGTGACTTTACTCACATTTTTCATCTGAATGCTATATAAATCTAAATCTGATGTCAAGTGTGCCATTTTCATTTTTATTTATAGTTTTTTAAACAAAATTTTTGAAAATAGAATCTACCTTATTATATATTCTTAATTATTTCTTAGAAAGATATATTGAAATCCCTTGGAGGGATGAACAAGCTGGAGCCAATGACCGCATTATCCTGTTAAATTAAAGAATTTTTATTAGATGGTTGGCTAAATGTGTCATGTAAAAAATACATCAATTTATGTGGTTTAATTTTCAATTTATTTTCTGTTCAGTTTGCTACCATATAGTTTCACATCTCATCATCTTAAATCTACAAAGAGGAATAAATATTGAAATTTTAGTCCCGAAATATTATAATAAAAAGTATACATCTGAATACTAATTCTAGATATTTTACAATATGTATGAAATGCCCTTCCTTAATGTTTACAACTGTTAAAATGAAAGCAACCACACATATCACAGGACTGTGTAAAAGTAAAAATTGTATTTAAATGAGAAATACAATATAAAAAATATTTGTTTTTTAATTGTTCCCAGATGACTATACGATGGGATGACTTTCAACTTGTTGTATGATGTAACCCTTTCCAGCAAAACCATGTATATTCTCCTTTTGGCTAGTATCCCTTTCCATTAGTACTTTTAGAACACTGGTGAACAAAAAACAGATATATTCCTGGAGGTGGACTCACCTTGTATGTAAATCATAATAAAACATTGGTTTGGGTTGGGGTTTTTTTTGTTTGTTTTTTTTAGTTTTCCTTTTTGATACGTCTATCACCAATTTGTCCATTTAGGCCTACAGAATTTATTATATTGTTAATGATTTTCCAAATTTAATTTAATGTCAATGTAAGATGATTTTCTATTTGTCCTTGCAAAATCCTTGGGCATATTTTTAAGACTCATGTATATCAAAAATAAATTGTGGCCATTTCTAAGATATTATAGGTTCTTAAGGAGTCATTAAAATTATTATAAAAATTAACCAATAATAGGTTATATAATTTCTAGATGCTATTGCTACAAAAATAAAATTACAATATAAGCCACCAAGTGGTGTTTTATTTTTGGTATATTTATCTTTGACTCAGACTGTTTCTTATTTAGTGAAATGTAAATAAAAGTATATATTTTTTTAGAAAAATCTAAGAGTCACCTGTATCTAGACTCAAAGTCTTCATGATTTAAACAAAATGAAAAATTGTATCTACCATATTTAGGAGCCAGATTTCAGGACTATAATTCTTTTTTTTTAATATATATTTTTATTGATTTCAGAAAGGAAGGGAGAGGGAGAGAGAGGTAGAAACATGAATGATAAGAAAGAATCATTGATTGGCTGCCTTCTGATTGAGCCCATAACCTGGGCATGTGCTCCCAACCTGAGCTGAATCCAGGCCAAGACTATCCAACTGAATTAAATCAGCTAGGGCTAGGACTGTAATTCTTGTTTTTTCTTTAGTGGGTAACAGACTGAAGGAGTGAAAAATCTGCAGTGTACAGAGGCAGAGACATACCAAGTATTTATATTTGTGACATGAAACACACTTCCTGTGTTTCTATATGAAGAAGAAATAAGAAAACTCTGCTGAAAATTATTCTTAGAAGAAAACTACATGTCTTTATTTTCCTAGAAATATTTTCCCAGATCTATGTGGAAAACTTTTAAATATAGATAATAGATACCAACCCCCACAAACAAAATGCTCATGTAAATTCTTAGAGAATTCTAGAGTAAAAAATACATAATTGTAGTAAGTTTCAACTTCTGTGTAAATACAGGCAACTCAGAATAGTTAGGAGAACACAAACACAAATATCTTAAATAATTCTCAGTTTAGTTTAAATAGTTAAGTTAATAAAATAACATAAAATAATCAATTGATACTATAAGTATGCATTAATGTATTTGGGGGGCATCACAATATATTTCTGTTTTAAAATTTTCTTTTTCTCTGTCCCTCTTCTCTCTCTTTCTCTCATCCATGGGTTATATATATTAAAAAAAAATACTTATGAAAGAGATTCATGGACAAAAGAAGAATTAGGCAGATTAGAAGAAGCACAGTGAAAAAACTATACAAGCAAGTTTAGAAAAATATACCAATATGTACTGTATTAAAGGTATCCATTTACAAACTACACATTGACTATTATATACAGGAGAAATTTCAGCAACATTATAGTTCTAACTTTTACTCAATTAATATGTCTGAGATAATATAATAGTGGAAAATTAAGAACATTATTTTTGAACTCTAAAACCTTGAATTAATACCTCAGATTTAGCACCTATGACAGTGTAATCTTGAAAAAATAACTTTATCTTTCAAGCCAAAGAATAACTTTTATTAACCAAATTTTCAGGCATATCTTATTGAACAATATGAACATGGTGTGATTTCAGAGTGCTTATTTATGGGATGTATTAAGATGTTTATTAAAGTGCTTTAATTATATGTGAAATATATATATATATGTATATATATATGTACATATATATATATATGAATTATATATGACTTCAAAATTTTATTTAACTACAAAATATGAATAGGAGGTTTTAAAATCAAATTTTTCTTGCCGAGACCGGTTTGGCTCAGTGGATAGAGCGTTCGCCTGTGGACTGAAAGGTCCCAAATTCTATTCCAGTCTGGGCATGTACCCTGCTTGCTGGCACAACTCCAGTAGGGGACGTGCAGGAGGTGGCTGATCAATGTCTCTGTCTCATGGATGTTTCTGACTTTCTATCCCTCTCCCTTCCTCTCTGTAAAAAATCAATAAAATATATTTTAAAAAATAAAATAAAATCAGATTTTTTCAAAGCATTGAGTAATAAATGAGCACCGAACCAGAAGCTAGGTACTCTTCTTATAGTTATATATGTTTGTTATATATACTTAAGATATATTTAAATACCTTTCCCATGAAATTAAACCCAAGGAATCCCAATATTTTATAGTATTAAGAACCTTTAAAAATAATTTTAAGAATACATTTCTGTCATTGCATTTTGACTCTGGGCATAAAAATAAAATAATAATAGGTTTACTTAAATTCTTCTGATAATTTTGATTATAATAACTTTCTCATAGCTCTTGATTTCTCTGATTTTACCGGAAATGCAAAAAGATGGTGTATGAATGATGGTATATTTTAATTCAAATTATGTCCCATTTGAACAATTATCTACTTCACTGGAGGGAGCTGGAGGAATGATAGATGAAATATATAGGGTTCATCTTCTTCATTAAAGATGCTCTTTAAACAGACATTTCAAATGTGTTGACTCACATCTAAGGACATTAGAACTGATCGTGTTACATCTAACTTCAATTTAAGAAATAGATGTTAGAAAGCAAATATTTAGCAAAACGTGATCATTCTGGAACTCTAAAGTCACATTAGTTTCTAAACCCTCGCAGAGTCAGAAAACAGAAAGCAGCAGACATTTCTGAGAGCAGCAATGAAAACACTAAGCTTGAAAGGGAGGAAAGCCCTAAGGGCAGCTGCCACATGTTGTTAAATGGCTACTCAGTGTTGCAAATGTTGTGTAAATTATCTTATGTAACCTACATAGCGACCTGCAAAGTAATTCAGCACTCTTTTATGAGAACCCTGAGAACCACCCTGACCTGTAATTTGATCCAAGTCACTGTCAGAGCAAGGATTAAAGTCCAGGTTGCTCTCTCTCCAAGTTTAGCTCTTTTCACATGCTCATATCACACATTCATTGTGTGATATGCCATATATTTGGAAATGCTATCCACTAGAAGCAACACAAAATAACATCTTCATGTATCTGAATTCTTTTACAAAGCCTCAAGTTTAAGCAGGCCGTACTATAGTTGAAAAACAAAAATTGAAGTAGTTTCTGGATCAATTAGCTACCAAGTAAAATGAACTTAAAATTTGTTTATATCCTTTTATGAGAAAAAAATATGATTTCAGTGTGACATATATTCAATGGATCACTAGTAGCTAATTTTCTCTTCATTTAATAATTTTCCTAAATTTGAAATATAGTCTCTTATTTCTACTACTTTTATTCTGTTATCTTTCACCAAAGGAATTAAGTCACATTTCTCATTTACTAATCTATCTACATATGTAATATATTATCTTTCTTATTATCCCTGCTTTTTCCCTGGAATTCTCTCATTCAATTTTTAATTCAACTCTAAGTTAACTAGAAATTTCTATCTCAGCTTTAAGTATTAAAACACATAATCTAATTTGATATTCAAGATTATAATATTTGATTTTTTTTTAATCGATGAAAAAACATTCTTCTTACCTGTGGAAATGAATTGCTCACTCAATTAAGGTATGCTATAAATACTAAACACTTGGATTCTTATACCAGGTTCCCAAGCTCTTCTGGAAGTCCACAGGGATACTCCAAGAAGAAAACATTAATTCTCTTCTGGGACAGAAAAAGGTAGCAAGGTTATTTTTTTTTTCCAAAATAAACGAGGGAATGATTCTGAAGCAATAAAAAATATGATAAAAATAATTACATAAAATTTCTTTGTTCTCTGGTATAAAATGAGAAAAAAAATTGAGCAAGACTGAAAAAGAAATTTAATGACATAGAACATACACTGATAATAATCAGGCCACTCAGTGTATATCAAATATAATAAAAGGTTAACATGCAAATTGTCCCCTTGACCAGAAATTCAACCAGCAAGGAGGCCAGCCAACTGCCCATGACTGCTTCCTGTGGCTAGGTTGGCCAGACCCCACTTATGCACAAATTCATGCACTGGGTCTCTAATATATATAGGGCCAGATTTTTATGCATTCAGAGATAATAATGCAGTGGTACCTCGAGATACGAGTTTAATTCCTTCCGTAACCTTGAAGCGTGGGAAACTATGAGATGCTCGAGTTGCAGTAAACTGGTGGGTCGTGTGCAGCCCGCAGATCTGCGCGATTACTCCGATCTCAAATGTTGCTCATATTTCAAAGCAAAAATCACTCTCTCAAAGGCTCGTATCTCAAAAATCTTGTATGTTAGGGCACTCGGATCTCGAGGTACCACTGTAATCTGGCCATTCAGTGTAGATCTATCTCTGATATGGAATAACTATGTGCAATGGTTGCTAACATGAGTGAGAAATTCTCTAAAACCCAATTTTGTCTTTCTGGGAATTTAACCTGTTTATGTGTCTCAAAATCCTCTACTCATGTATATAATGAAATAATCTCAAAGCAGGTAGAGAAACCAAGATGGCAGAATAGATGAACACCTAAACTGCTGCCTTGCACAACAATTTCAAAACTACAGCTAAAAGACAAAATGAACATCATCCAGATCCACAGGAAAGCTGGCTGAGTGAAATCCTAAAACTAGAAGGAAAAAGGGACTCAGAGGAGCTACAAAACACTGAAATTTGGAGTTTCTGTCTCCCTCCTGCTTGAGGAAGCCAGCCAGGCACTCCATCAACAGAGCACACAGAAACTTGGGGTAGCCCTGTAAAACAGGGGTCTAGAGCCACGCGTGTGTGCAAGTGTGTACAGAGAGGACCTCAGGGGATTACTGAGGGACACAGAACCAGGGGCTTCATAGGGCAGGGCTGAGGGGAAGCCAAGGCTGTCTGCTCAGCCCATGCAAGCTGAGCACAGAGGCTTTTGTAATTTTGCAAGTCTTGCTCATAAGGCTGTCTCCAGCACAGAAGTTCTCCCTGCTGATCCTCACAGCCAATTGGCTTGGAGATCAATTCCCTCCAGTGATATCAACAACAATCAAGACTGAACTACAACAAGGCTGTACACACAGTCCACAAAGGGGTGCACCAAGAGTGTCCACCCCAGGTACCTGGGGAGGTGAAGCTATGGGGCCATATAGGACACCTACCATACAAAGCTACTCTACCAACTCAGGAAAGCAGTGAAAATGCAGAGACAAAGAAACAGATCACAAATGAAAGAGATGGAGGAAATCAAACAACTGGATATAGAGTTCAAAACCACGGTTATAAGGTTTTTCAACAATTTCCTAGAAACAATTGATACATTTAACAAGACCCAAGAGGAGATGAAAAAGGACCAACTAGAAATTAAACATACACTGACTGAAATAAAAAATATTTTACTGAGACCTAACAGCAGACTAGAGGAGCACAAAAATCAAGTCTAAGACTTGAAATACAAAGAAGCAAAAAACACTCAACTGGAAAATCAAAAAGAAAAAGAATCCAAAAATATGAAGATAGTGTAAGGAGCCTCTGGGACAACTTCAAACGTACTAACATCAGAATTATAGGGGTTATAGAAGAAGAGAGAGCACAAGTACTGAAAACCTATTTGAAGAAATAAGGACTGAAAACTTCCCCCACCTGCTGAAAGAAATAGACTTACAAGTCCAGGAAGTGCACAGAAACCCAAACAAAAGGAATCCAAAGAGGACCACACCAAGACACATCATAATTAAAATGCCAAGAGCAAAAGACAAAGAGAGAATATTAAAAGCAGCAAGAGAAAAACAGTTAATTACCTACAAGGGAGCACCCATATGATTGTCAGCTGATTTCTCAACAGAAACTATGCAGGCCAGATGGGAGTGGCAAGAAATATTCAAAGTGATGAATAGCAAGAACCTACAACTAAAATTACTCTACCCAGCAAAGCTATCATTCAGAATTGAAGGGCATATAAAGAGCTTCACAGATAAAAGTTAAAGGAGTTCATCAAAACCAAACCAGTATTATATGAAATGCTGAAAGGTACTCTTTAAGAAGAGGAAGAAGAGAAAGGTAAAGATAAAAATTATGAACAACAAATACATATCTATCAACAAGTGAATCTAAACATCAAGTGAATAAAAAATCTGATGAACAGAATAAACTGGTGAATATAATAGAATCAGGGACATAGAAAGGGAGTGGACTGCCAATTCTCAGGGGGAAAGGGAATTGGGGGGTGCGGAAAAAGACTGGAAAACATCATACACCTATGAATAAGTACATTGTGGGGGAGGTAAAGGCAGAGGCTGGGGTGGAAACCAGATGGAGGGGAACTATGGGAGGAAACAAAAATAACAATTGTAATAATCTGAACAATAAAGATTTATTAAATTAAAAAATAATCTCTAAGCTTAAGCTATGACAGAATTGATAATAATGCTACATAATAAAGAGGTAATATGCAAAGTGACCCTCATACCTTCACACAAGATGGCTGCCACCATGTGGTCAAAGATGGATGCCCCTATCTGGTCAAAGATGGCAGTCACAAAATAGTCAGCAGGGGAGGGAAGTTATGGAGGACTAGGCCAGCAAGGGAGGGCAGCTGGGAGCGACCAGGCCTACAGCAATGGCAGTTAGGTGTGACCAGGCTTGAAGGGGAAGGTGTTGGGGGCGACCAGGCCAGCAGGGGAGGGCAGTTTGGGGGGGGAGCAGATCAACAGGGAGGGACACTTGGGGGGAACCAGGCCTACAGGGGAGGGCTGTTGGGGGCCACCAGGCTGGCAGGGGAGTACAGTTAGAGGCAACCAGGCCAGCAGGAGAAGGCAGTTGGGGGAAAACCAGGCCTGCAGGGGAGGCAGTTGGGTGTGATCAGGCCGTAGGGGAGCAATCAGGCATCAATCAGGCTGGCAGGGGTGTGGTTAGGGGGTGATCAGGCTGAAAGGTAGAAGCATTTAGGGGCAATCAGGCAGGCAGGCAGGTGAGAACTTACATCAATCCCTGTAAGTTCAAGCCTAAATAGGAAATTGGACATTCCCCAAGGGTTCCCTGATTGGAGAGGGTGCAGGCTTGGCTGAGGGACACCCTTTCCCCTTCCCCCTCCCAGTGCACAAATTTTGTGCACCAGGCCTCTAGTTAATTATAAAAGTCAATTCTATATTACTAAATTCCTTTTTTAAAAAGTATATATTTTTATTGATTTTAGAGAGGAAGGAAAAGGGAGAGAGATAGAAACATCCATGATGAGAGAGAATAATGGATGGGCTGCCTCCTACAAGTCCCCCACTCAGGATCAAGCCCACACTGAGGCATGTGCCTTTGACCAGAATTGAGCCTGGGATCTTTTAGTTCCCAGGCTGACACTCCATCCACTGAGTCAAAAGGGCTATTACTAAATTCTTTACAATACATAGTCATTTTCTCTTTATAACTCTGAGTCTTTTCAATATATTCTGATACATTTTAGTTATACTTATCTAAATGAAATGACCATTTTAAGAGAAATTTAACCAAAATGTTTAACATAGTAATTTTTCATTATCTTATTTACACTAAACAAAATGAAGCCCAATATTATGTGGCCAATGAGATTGTATTGATGTGTGTCATTTTTTTTTTTAAATAACAGGTTATGCAACTCACAAAGCTTCTTTATTTTCTAATCCAGTGACATAAAAAGTGAACAGAGGAAAAATGAATAATTCATTTCATTTAATCTGATAGAAAAATATTTAAGAGCATATTAATAATCACAAAAATAAATATTTCACATGTTGCTAAAGAAAGATATCTAGTGTAAGGCACCCAACTATGTCTTTTAATTGTATAGTTACTAGAGGCCCAATGTATGAAGACTCATGCAAGAATGGACCTTCCTTTCCCTAGCCGCTGGCACTACCTTTGCTCCAGCCCAGAGCCGCCTTTCTGCTTTTGCTCTGCCCACATCTGCCTTTCTGCCTTCCCACACTGCCCAGAGGCCCCTGGCAACTCAGCACTTGTGTATGCAAATTAATCCACCATCTTTGTTGGGTTAATTTGTATACTCGCTCCTGTTTGGCTGGTGGGTGTCCTGGAGGTACAGTCAATTTACATCTTTCTCTTTATTAGTGTAGATAACTTAGTGTTGTAGTCCAATACTTACTAATTTTTTAAAAATAAAACATGTTATGACAAAAGTTTATTTATGTGTGCATTCTAAATTTATAACAAAATTTGACATTTAAAATAAATTGCTTTAAATATTTATTGTTTTTTATATTTAATTAATCTGTGTAGCTGTGTATTATTGTGTCTGTTTTGTCATTTAAGTTTATTGCTCTTTGAAAGAAGAATAAATTTTGGAGGACAAACCTAACATCACAAAGGACTTAATTATGGAGCTGAGTACACACTTTCAGATACCTAATATTATGTAATTTTTCTTGTTAGAGGTGTATCATTGAATTGATAGCAAGAACTGCATTGGGGTTGAACTTTTTCTTGTGATTCTTAATTGCAATAAAACACATATTGATTTCTTCACATTTATCAAAGTTTATTCTGTTCTTTCTTTCATTTTTGTCTTAACCTCATCCACATAAATTCTTTCGTCTAAACCTTCCTTTCATTAATTGTCATGTCATCATTTCCCATGACATTTTAAAAATTGTATATGTATACAGTGGTAGCTCGAGATACAAGTTTAATTCATTCCATAACATTGAGGCCTGGGAAACTATGAGATGCTCGAATTGCCGTAAACTGGTAGGTCGTGTGCAGCGGGCCGATCCTCGCGATTACTCTTATCTCAAATGTTGCTCATATTTCAAAGCAAAAATCGCTCGCTCAATGGCTCGTATCTCAAAAATCTTTTATGTTAGGGCACTCGTATATCGAGGTACCACTGTATATATTTGTGGTTTCTCCAATCAATTGGTTAAGATTTTTTTAATGAAATGATATATATATTTAAAAGTATTTTATTATGCTAGAGCAGCTAAAAAAAATGCAGAGTTGATTAGGATA
The DNA here is from genome assembly GCA_011751065.1 of Lasiurus cinereus. Taxonomy (NCBI): domain Eukaryota; kingdom Metazoa; phylum Chordata; class Mammalia; order Chiroptera; family Vespertilionidae; genus Lasiurus; species Lasiurus cinereus. The sequence continues at coordinate 14,036,666 of JAAGEH010000043.1, read as the reverse complement.
AGTGGTTCAAGTGTCCTAATTTGTTTTGTTGTAACTTTTATTTCCAATACATAGGATTCAACCTAAATTCTGCCTTACTGGATGTGTCATTTGAGTTGTTCCTGTTTTCTTTGCCTTTAGTCTTTCCAATAGTTCTATGAAAATGTTTGTTCCTGATAGTGACAATTCTAGGTAATCCTGACTTTGTCCTTCCCATAAGATTGTTCATATATACTTTATTCTCTATTTCAAATCCAAATGGTTCTCTCTCACACTGACAAAATCATGCTAAAGTACTGAAACTGGAGCTTAATTTACATTGTTAGTTAAAATAATGTACAAAATATTATTTCCAGGAGATTATGTGTACTACGACTGACTCAAAATTTCTATGGGTGGATATATTAAAAAATTAAATAAACGACTATGATAACTAACTTGAATAAAATCTATCCTTCCAACTAATGTTATATTATAGGTTATAATAAAACTTTGAATTCAGGTTCAGGTATCACTTTGACTCCCAATTTAAATAACCATGCCATTATACAGTAAATATTTTTTTCTATTACTTCTAACTGATTTTTTTACTATTTATTTATTCTTAATTGTGAAGTTTATGTCTAGTTGCAATTATTATTTCTTCTATAGTCAGCACATAATTTTGAGAGAGTAGAAAATTATATATTTTCTGCTGTAAGATTTCTGTATATTATTCTTTATTTCAATCAGTGTATGCTTAATTTCTGACTGATCCTTTTCCATTTTTTTTGGCATTCTCATTAAGATCCTTAAAGGTCTCACTAAGTTTCTCAGAGGTCTCACTAAGTTTCTTGGCAGTTTGTAGAAGATTCTTGAGTAACGTTATAAAGGTGGTTTTGAACTCTATGTCCAATAGTTTATTTTCCTCCATTTCTTTCATTGGTGACATGTTTCTTTGTCTCCGCATTTTGGCTACTTCCCTGTGTTAATGGAGTGGCTTTGTGTGCTAGTTGTCCTTAATGGCCCCATAGTTCTGCCTCCCCAATAACCTGAGGTGGACACTCATGGTGCACCCCTTTGTGGACTGGGTACACAGTCTTGTTGTAGTTAAACCTTGATTGTTGTTTATATCACTGGGAAGAATTGACCTCCAGGCCAATTGACTGTGAGGATTAGCTGTGTCTATTAATGGAAGGACTGCTGTGCTTGACACATCCCTATGGGGCAGGACTTGCTTCAGTGAGGCTTTGGTGCTCACAGAGTCTGCCTCTTGAGTATGTCACTTATGTATGTGATGAGTTGAAATCTGGTGTCGTCTCACACTGAATCTCCAAGGAGGTGCAAGTCAGCTAGTGTCTGAGGCCACCCAGCAGGAGCTACAGGGAGATCTGCAGATTTCTCCTCTTTGCTTGGAGTTTGTAAGTTTTGAAGTTGTCTGATCCAGTTGCAATTTGTTAGGTTAAGTTGCTAGAGGGCAGGCCATTCATATGCAAAAGCCACCGCATACAGGTGGGTAGGTTTGTAAATTGGGCGAGGCAGAATCTCAAGGAATCCTTAGGGTGTGGCAAATAATGATGGCTGCCAGTCAGCCCTCTCTGAGTCTCCCCTTGTTGTGTAAGCAGTCTCTGTGACAACTTCAAGTGTTTCAACATCAGAATTGTGGGGGTTACAGAAGAAGAGAGAGAGCAAGATACTGAAAACCTATTTAAAGAAATAATGACTGAAAACTTTCCCTACCTGGTGAAAGAAATAGACTTACAAGTCCAGGAAGCACAGAGAACCCAAAACAAAAGGAATCCAAAGAGAATCAAACCAACACACATCATAATTAAAATGCCAAGAGCAAAAGACAAAGAGAGAATCTTAAAATAGGGAAGAGAAAAAAAAAGTTAGTTACCTACAAGGGAGTACCCATACAACTGTCAGCTGATTTCTCAACAGAAACTATGCAGGCCAGAAGGGAGTGACAGGAAATATTCAACGTGATGAATAGCAAGAACCTACAATCAAGATTACTCTACCCAGCAAAGGTATCATTCAGAATTGAAAGTCAGATAAAGAGTTTCATAGACAAGAAAAAGCTAAAGGAGTTTATCACCACCAAACGAGGATTATATGAAATGCTAAATGCTGAAGGGTATTCTTTAAGAAGAGGAAGAAGAAGGAAAAGATAAAGATAAAAGTTATGACCAAGAAAATGATAACAAATACATATCTATCAACAAGTGAATCTAAAAATCAAGTGAATAAAAAATCAGGTGTACAGAATAAATTGGTGAATATAATAGAAAGGGGCATAGAAAGGGAAGGGACTGACAATTCTCAGGGGGAAGAGGGTGTGAGATTGGACAAAAATCTTACACCTATAAATGAGGCCAGTGACAAGGGGTAAGGACTTGGAGTGGGGGGAGGGTATTCAGGTGGAGGGAGCTATGGGGGGAAAAAGAGGAATATCTGTAATAAACTAAATAATATTTATTTAAAA
>JAAGEH010000043.1:14008105-14031742 GCA_011751065.1 Lasiurus cinereus | reverse complement strand
ACCAAGATAGATTGATTCCAGAGAATATGCTCATTATACTATATTCTTGTTAATAATAATAGGAGCAAACCTGAGGGAAAATGCTAAATGTGTCATACAAAATGATGAAAAACAGTTTCAATGCTTCAATTACTGTCATTCTATTTTAAAATGTTTTAATATGAACCATAAATAAATTTCAAATTTATGGGATTAAAATTACAGACCACATATTTCTTTCTAAGATATATTTTCCTAAATTGAATATTTTAAAATCATATTTATGTTAAATATTATATTTTTAAAACATGTACTTTGTTTGTTGGCCATAATTTCATAAGCTCTATACAAATCCTGGTATTATTTAGGGTAAGGTCTAAGTCCAATATGTATGTATACTTTTCTAAAAAGAATCCCATTTTACCTGATCCTCACCAAAACTCTCTAATTTTTAGAGTAATACTTACCAAGATCCAAAGTCGGTAGAAAAAAACACACCACAAAACCCCTCCTCCAATTTTATCTGACTAGAAATTTGTCAACTTCAAGGTTTTTCACAAATAAAATATGAAAACCATTTGAGTCAAAATTTTTTGTAATATATTATTTTCTTTGAGATAAGTTCTTTGTTAATTTTTGTGCATTCATGTCGTTTTATTCCAAGGTAAAAAAAAGAAATCAACATAAATTTTGTTAAGGTCCCGGTGAAATGGAAAATTTACCAGGAAATTATGTCTAAAAGGAATATCAGGGATCCGCTGTGAATGTAAGTGGAGCAAAGTATGTCTTGTCTCAATTCTGGGGCACCTCTTATTCTGGGGATAGAGGGTAACGCAACATTGGGTCATCCCCGGAGATCAGGTTCCAAGCAAGATTGCTTGGCATGTTTCCAAGGAAAAATACACACGGGGACTAAATGCAGCTATGTCATGTTCTGAGGAAAAAGTTGCTTTTCTCCCTTGGTGGCCACAGTGAGGGACCTTGTTTGGTCTTATTTTGTGATCCTCTATATTTTCAACTGAGTTGGAAATTTCTAGAGACATACTTAATTACTCTATGAGTGAAACAATCAAAGATAGAGTAATTCATTTTTCACAAGGAAACATTTTAATGTTTAAAAGTGTGATATTGTCATTGAAATAAAATATGCTCATTAGAAAAAATTAGAATGCTATAGAAATTAAAGAACAAATTGAGAAGTTAATAATGTTACATTTTGATAAATTTCTACCATTTTCTTACCTTCATAAATACTTGCGCATTTATAGATTTGCATACTTATCATTATATTGTATATTTAGCATCCAATTCTCACTTCATGACCAAAATGTCACAATACTCTATGTCCAAGGTTACATTAGTCTTTGGTAAATATTTTAAGGCAGCATAAGAATACATGGTGTAGGCTTCCCATTCTGGTTTGACAATCACCTAATTCATTTATGTAACAATATTTCTGTAATTGGTTTTACTATTTTAGTGTATTCTGTATACAAATATGTCAAATACTTTCTTAAATATGAATGAAAAATTAAAATATGAAAAGAAGTATAATATTTTATTGAGAATTGTTTGTCTAGGATGAAGAAGCAAAAAGATAATCTGTAAGTGATAGGATGAGAATAAGATTAAAGTATTCTTTGGAATCTTGTACTAATTCATGACAATGAAATCAACTTCCATCTAGATTTAAAAGCAACTCTTATAGGAAAGTCTGTTTATACTTCAGAATTTCACAATTTGTTGTTGTGGATAAAGGAGCTACATGAATGTGTTATATCATTGAACCTCTGGAAAGACAATTCTTCTATTCACAAAAACTTAGTACTGCTAAAACAGGCTTAATTGGAAATTGAAAAACCAGCAGGAAACTACTTGACAAAAGGTGACCTTGGTAGTAAAAGCAAAAAAGAGACAAGGGGTTATCTTCAATGTCAATGCCATCTCAATAGGCATGATGATTGAAAAATTATCAGGAGCAAGTTTATTTATTTCTTTTTAACATTTTCCAAATATTGGAACCCATTATAGTTACTTATGATTGCAAAGCTATTCTTGTGTCACATATTGTCATGGCAGAATTCAAAGTTTGATCAGAGATTTTTAATGTGTTTTGATTTTAATGATATAATTTTATTACTTAGCTCATCACACTTTTAACTATATTTTTTTATATCTTTTTAAATCTTTCTCTCCTGGATTATTCTGTCTTTGGTTTTTATATTTTCTTTCTTCTTTAACTCATAAAGGATGGCTCTACTTGTTTTTTGAGATGGATGCTCAATTATTTATTTATATTTATTCATTAGTTATTTTCTAATTTTCTAATTTTACATCATTTTTAATTTAGTGGGGTTTTTTTTGAGCTCCTAGTACCAACTGTTTGTTTTATTGACTTTTTGTTATCTGTTTAATAATACAGGAATTTATTATTTGCATTAGTCATCAGTGTGTCACCTACTTTTCACTTACATACAGTTATATTAATTATTCCTACTATTGTACGTTATATGGATAAGAAAGTTAATTTTTAAAATTTCTATTTAATTAATTATGAGATTAATTTTATATATTTAATTTTCAAGTTAAAAGTTATTTTTCATATATTAAATTTAAATTGTGCTGCACTGCAGTCAGAAAAAGAAAAAGATGACTCCATTAAGGTAAATTTTGTAAATGTATTGACATATACAGATTAATTTTCATCAACTGGTATAAAGGACTCATATTCTAGGAAAGAAGGATTCAAATGTTGACATGAAAGCCTGGTCTTGTAGTATTTAAGATTACAAATTCTAAGCAGGGGAAAACAGAAAATACAAAAATTAGTAATACATGTTAAAAGGTAAAAGTAATAAAAAATAGTGAAATGTAAATTATTGTAGGGGAAGACGTGCTTAAATAAAGGCATAAGAAAACAATAAAAAATTCTGATCAACTTTTTCAAGAAAAAGCTGGCATTTGGACTAATTCTCAATGAGGGAAAGGGTCATGTAGGTGCGTACATGAGAGAAAGTATCCAGACAGGGGGAACCTCGCTGCAAAGTTGGACGAATAACAAAGACTGTGTAGTAATGGTGTCTTTCTAGTGGGGGAAAGGGTAACAGAAGAAACAAGGATAAGGAGTGTCTGTATTCAATAGTGTTAAGTGCTGCAGAGAAATACGGAGTCAGAAGGTATATGAAGACAGTTGTTCTTTCTTTTTTTGTTGTTGACACTATTGCAGATGTACGAGCAAGGTTACGGAATGAATTAAACTCGTATCTCGAGGTACCACTGTACTCTCACCCCTGACACCTAGCAGTCTACTTCAGGTATTCATGCCTCTGGTTCTATTTTGTTTGTCAATTTATCTTGTTCATTTGATTTCACATATTAATGAGATCATATGGTAATTGTCTTTCTCTGAGTAGCTTATTTCACTTAGCATAATAATCTTCAGGTTCATCCATGCTGCTGCAAAGGGTAAGAGTTCTTTCTTTTCTTACAGCTTCATAGTATCCCATTGTGTCAATGTACAACAGATTTTTTAATCCACTAATCTATTGCTAAGCATTTGGGCTGTTTGCATACCTTGGAATGCCTTTATTAAAAATAAATTTTTTTCTGTGAAGTTTTCAGTGATAGGGTCACTTTCTCTGCTGTTGGGCAATTACTTTAATCATAATTTTTTGTTTATTTTTTTAAATGTCATGTGGAATACACATTGATTTGGTTCCTTTAGATAAATAACCAGAAATAGTTACTTTCCTCTACATATTAGTGTGAGGCATCCTAGAGTGATCTGGCCAATTTAAATTTCTATGAGCATTGTCCCTGACCTTCAGTTTTATCATAATCTATTCACATTGACCACTTACATCTTCTTAAACTCTGAGATTCCTTTGGGATCAAAGTTTTAATAAATGCATATACATATCATTCTCCAGAGCACTTGTTTGTACACTATTTTAGAGCACATTTGGTATAAAATTAACAAGGAAAATATTTCATTTCTATAGCCCTTTTCACAGCATCCTTCACCTCCTTGTTTCTTAGGCTATAAATCAATGGGTTTAGCATAGGAATCACCAGGGTATAAAACACAGACACCACCTTTTCTTGTTCTAAGGAATATTGGGAGCTTGGTTGAATGTAACTAAAACTTATGGAGCCATAGAATAAAGTGACAGCTGTCAGGTGTGAAGCACACGTGGAGAAGGCTCTATGTCTACCTGCTGCTGAACGGATCCTCAGGATGGCAGTGACAATGAAGAAGTAGGAAATCATCACAGTTAAGAAGGTGATCAGGGCAATAATGCCAGAGAAGGTTAAAAGCAACAATTCATTCATGGATGTGTCAGAACACGACAGCTGTAACAGTGGGGGAAGGTCGCAGAAGAAGTGGCTGATGACATTGGGTCCACAGAAAGACAGTTTCATCAAGCCAATTGTGTGTGTCAAGGAATTGATTAACCCTCCGACACATGATCCAATGACCAGGGCAACACAAACCATTTTAGTCATAGCCACCGTATAAAGTAAAGGGTTCGCAATGGCCATGTAGCGGTCATACGCCATTGCTGCCAGCAAGAAGCCCTCAGTGGTAAGGAGTGACACAAATAAAAAATATTGCACAATGCATGCAGAAAATGAGATCGTCTCCTGTTCAACAAAGAAGTTCAGCAGCATTGTGGGTGCAAAGACGGACGAGTAGCAGGCATCAACCAAAGACAAGCAGCTGAGGAAATGATACATGGGTGTTTGGAGTTTGGGAGTTATGTGGATTAGAAAGAGCATTCCTAGATTCCCCACCAAAGAAATGGTGTAGATGAGCAGAAACAACACGAAGAGGAACACTTTCAGCTCAGCACGATCTGTAAGCCCCAAAAGGATAAACTCAGTAACCAATGTGAAATTAACATCAGCCATGTGTTTGTTTTTCTTGGAACCTGTTAATGACAAGAAGATTGGAATAAATTGAGAATAATCATTTTGCACACACTAGACTAATTACAATTTCTAACTAGCTGTGTGACTTATGTTATTGCTTTTCTGCTCTGTTTTTCAAGCTATTAGAACATTTTTCACTAGAAACATTTTTCACTCTAGTCTTTTCAATCATTGTTTATTTGCCTATTCAATAAGGAAATTCCTTGTTGAAAAATGAAAACATTAGTGTTTTAGCTTCAGGATGCATTCAAAATACTGGTCTGAGTGTGAAGGAAAAAAAAATTCAGTAAATTTCATTCTAAAATATGTAAAGAAATCTAGTTTATAAAGGATAACAATAGTCAACATTGAAATTTTAATTAATGGTACCGTGAAACTCTTTTAAACTACTTGTTTTGGATTTAATAGTAGCTGAATTCAGATATATCAGATGTAAGAATAAACCATACTGTTGCATTTAAAGATATTTTACTTATGCCTTTATGTTTTATTGATACTCCATATTTTATTGTAATTGGGGTATCAAGAAAGGCAAGGCCCTAACATCCACAGTCTCTAAAACCATCCTTAGAAAATAGCCAGAGCCACTGGCTTTGGAGGAGACTGCCCACTGAAATAGGGTTGGGGGCACTCTGAGCTGGGATATGAAACATACTGAACAACGGTTTAGTGTTGGTCTTTGGTAGCCAATGGAATTATCTTACTTGGGAAACAGAGTCTCTGCCTATAAAATAAATCTATAAAACATACAGATACTTATTCACAATATTTTTATGTTGCAACACATTTCTTAGAATATGCAATGCATTTTTAATTAGTTGATGTGACTTTATTGATTAGCATTAAAGTTCATCTGAAAACTTCGTATTTTTACATTTATATAAAAATATTTTAAACAGTTCACAAGACTAACTCCAGGGAATAAAGAATGATGGTTTGAGCTTCATTCTTTCACTTGGAAGACAGAAAAACTATTTTTTAGGACAGTAGGTAAAATTTTAAATGAACAGCATTACAAGATTATCACAATAATAAGAAATATAAAGATCTAGTTACTGACCCTTGAGTAATCCCCAGGTAAATATGTAATAATGACTAACTACAATTATTCCTTTAGGAAAAAAATATTTAAAAATGAATTAAAATAGTGATTTATTTATTGTTCCATGAGAAATTGCATAACAATTTTTAATATATATATTTTTATTGTTTAAAGTATTATAAGTAGTAGTACATATGTCTCCTTTTTTCCCCCTACTAACCTCCCCCTGGCTCTCCCCACCCCCCATTACCTGCCCTCACCTGTCCCCCACCCTCCAATGCCCTGTATCCATTGGCTATGCTTACATACATGCATACAAGTCCTTCGGTTGATCTCTTACAGTTCCACACCTTCAACCTCCCCTGCCTTCCTGCTGTAGCATAACAGTTGGTTCATTGCTTCGTTGCCTCTGTATCTGTTTCTCCCCCCTCCTCCCATTCTTGTCTTTAAAAACGTTTTGCCTTTGTAGGCTAGAAATAAACTTATAAGAGCAAGAAAAATGTTTGAGTCCCAATTTCAATGTCCAATAGTTATGAGTCCCAGTTTCAATGTCAAACAGTTCCTTATGCATAACAAATTTTGATGTTGATATAAAAAATGAAATGCCATTATGGGGTAAGGAGTAAGAAAAGTGTACAAATTATAAATTGTTCCCATCCTCATAATTTGAAGTATTTATCTGATTAAAATTTAAACATTGTTTTTCTTCTTTCTATCTTTTTATTTGGTATTTTTAACTGATCTGCAGGATGTATATATATGAGATATTCAATAAGCTGATTTAACTTACCAATAGAAAGACAAATATCCAACACCTTAGCTCATGTAGGAATCTCATGGTCATGCATTCCCTCTCAATCTCATGGTCTTTTTCTCTGAATTACCTAAAAAAATAATAATAATAGTTCAATTTATGTGATGTTTACAGTCATTCATAAATTAGGTAAATGATAGCTGTTATAGGTAGCACAATTCAAATTCCAGCTTCTCCTTTATTATATTATATGCAGGGTGTGAAAGCAAAACAGATAGATTCATAGCACAGTCATCTTAGAAAATAGGTTTGGATGAAATGTACAGTTTTATATTTACATTTATCCAAATGGGAATAGGGTCCCTAGAGTTAATTTTCTGATTAAAAGGATATATTAAACATATTATTTAAAATTCCTCTGAGTTTCTTGAGGGATTTAGGAGACTCTGAAGAATTTAATTAATCCCTTAAGGCATTTAGTAATTTTTTTACTGTTATGTGGATTAGGATAGGGAAAAAAAATAAAATATATGGACCAGCTGGTATGACTCAGTGGTTGAGCATTGACCAATGACCCAGAAGGTCACAATTCAATTCCTTGTCAAGGCACATGCCAAAATTGAGGGCTTAATCCCAATAGCAGGTATGCAGAAGGGAACAGATCAATGATTCTCTATCATTTATCAGGTTTGTATCCCTCTCCCTCTCCTATCTTCTCTGAAATAAATAAAAATATAATTTTATAAAACAGAATATATGATCTCTGAAATAAATGCAATAGAATTAATAGTGATGTCTGCTTAGTGCTTTAGCAAAGGAAGCTTTTCAGAACAAGTTATCTGGGCCAAATTGCTAGAATTTTGTTGAGGATTTTGGCATCTATGTTCATGAGGGATATTGGCCTATAATTCTCTCATTGTGTTGTCTTTACCTGGTTTTGGTATTAGGATGATGCTGGCTTCATAGAAGGAGCTTGGAAGTGTTCCTTCCTCTTGAATTTTTTGGAATAGTTTGAGGATGATAGGTTTTAGTTCTTCCTTGAATGCTTCATAAAATTCTTCTGTGAAGCAGTCTGGCCTGGGCTTTTGTTTGCTGGAAGCTTTTTGATGACTGCTTCAATTTCTTCCATAGTTATTAGCCTATTGAAATGTTAGATTCTTCCTGATTGAATTTTGGAAGATTGTATTTTTCTAGGAATATATCCATTCCCTTCACGTTTAGTTTGTTGGAAAGAGTTGTTCATAGTTTTTGTTTGTTTGTTTGTTTTTGTTTTTTAACAATCCTTTGTATTTCTGTGGGGTCAGTTGTTATTTCGCCTGTTTCATTTCTGATTTTGCTTATTTAGATCCTTTCTCTTTGCTTCTTGGTGAGCCTGGCTCTATGTTCATCAATCTTGTTTATCCTTTCAAAGAACCAGCTCTTGGTTTCTTTGACCTTTTGAGGAATCCATAAGCAGCAAAATCTCAGACACATGCCAAAGCAATTTCTTCACTGATACCAATCCTGGGACAATGGAAACTAAAGAGAAAATAAACAAATGGGACTACATCAAAATAAAAAGCTTTTGCACAACAAAAGAAACCATCAACAAAACAACAAGAAAGCCCACTGCCTGGGAGAACATATTTGCCAATGTTATCAGCAATAAGGGTTTAATCTGCAACATTTGCAGGGAACTCATACAACTTAACAAAAAGAAGATAAATATCCTAATCAAAAAATGGGCAATGGACCTAAATAGATATTTTTCAAAAGAAGACAGAAGGAAGGCCAAGAGATATATGAAAACATGCTCAAAGTCACTAATTATCTGAGAGATAAAAATCAAAACAACAATGCTGTACCATCTCACACCTGCCAGAAGGGCAAGTGACATGTGCTGGCAAGGATATGGAGAAAAAGGAACCCTTGTGCACTGCTGGTGGGAATGAAGAATGATGCAACTACCATCGAAAACAATATGGCATTTCCTCAAAAAAACTAAAAATGGAACTCCCATTTGACCCAGTGATTCCACTTCTAGAAATATATCCCAAGAAACTGGAAACACCAATCAGAAAAGATATATGCACCCCTATGTTCATAGTGGCACAATTCACCATAGCTAACTAAGATTTGGAAACAACCTAAGTGCCCATCAGCAGATGAGTGGATTAAAAAACTGTGGTACATCTACACAATAGAATGCTATGCTGTGGTAAAAAAAAGAAGGAATTCTTACCATTTTCAACAGCATGGATGGAACTGGAGAGCATTATGCTAAGTGAAATAAACCAATCAGAGAAAGATAAATAGCACATGATCTCACTCATTTATGGAATATAATGAACAACAAAAACTGATGAACAGGAATCAGATCCAGAGGCAGAGAAGCATTGATCAGAGGGTGGGGAAGGGAGGAGAGATCAATCAAAGGACTTATATGCATGCATATAAGCCTAACCAATGGACACAGACAACAGTGGGGTGAGGGCATGAGTGAAGGGTGTGGGACACATATGTAATACAATAATAAAAAAAATTAAAAATATATGCTTTCTCTAACAATTTAATAGACATGAAGATAGTGTAGAGATTTTGTGTATATTTCATATAGGTTCATTAGATTTTTACACAATTTTATATTTAGCTCTCTTCAATCAAACAGATAATATATACATTATTTGTGTGGTTTGAAAGGGTAGTACATGCTTTTGTACAGTTCTTTTGTTAATTCATCAGTATGTCTTAGTATCTTAACATATAATTAGAGTACGTTATAATATATGTAGATAAATAAAATAGTAAAGTCACATGTCAATCACATATTGCACAAAATTTGAAAAATTTTGACATCATCATATAGTTATGAAGACACTGGTAGAAAATTAGCATGCCTTTAAATACAAAAAGGAAGCTATTGCCATGTCATAAGAGAACAAACTTGATTAGAACTAACAGCAATATATTAGGAATAAATTATGGCAAGTCTTCATCATACTTCAGTGTTTGCACCTAAGAGAAAGTTTCATTCTCAATTAATACTCTCAATCGCTGTCTTTATGTCATCAATGGGGCAAACATTATCACATGTGTTTCATCAAAATATTTTATATTCTAAGGAAAAATATTTATGCACATACTCCTAACTGCCTTCCCCTGCAGTCTTGATCACCCCCAATTGCCCTCTCTTGCAGGCCTCATCCCTCCCAACTGTCCTCCCCTGCTAGCCTGATTGCCCACAACTGCCATCTCTTGCAGACTTAGTCTCTCCCAATTGCCCTCCCCTGCTGGCCATCTTGTGGTGGCCATCTTGTGACCACATGGAGGCAGCATTCTTGTGTTAGAATGATGGTCAATTTGCATATTACTCTTTTACTAGATAGGATAGGAGCCTGGTGCATGGGTGGGGGATGGCTGGTTTGCCCTGAAGGGTGTCCCGGATCAGGGTCGGGGTTCCCTTGAGGGTGTGGAGTAGCCTAGGCGAGAGGCCTATGGTAGTTTGCAGGATGGCCACACCCCCTGGCAACCCAAGTGGAGGCCCTGGTATCTGGGATTTATTTATCTTCTATAATTGAAACTTTGTAGCCTTGAGTAGAGGCCAGGGCAGGCCATGAAGTTTGGCTTCCTCCATCAATAGGGAAACCCATGCTTCCTGCTCACTCCATGGCTGCAGCCATTTTTGTTGAGATTTATTTCTCTTCTATAATTGAAACTTTATAGCCTTGAGCAGAGGCCAAGGCAAGCCACGAAGCTTAACTTCCTCCATTGCCAGGGGCAACCCAAGCCTTCTGCTCTCTCTAGCTCTGTGGCTGCAACCATTTTTTATGTTGGGATTTATTTATGTTATATAATTGAAACTTTGTAGCCTTAAGTGGAGTCCAAGACTGGCCAGGGTATGCGGGAAGCCTGGCTTCCTCCATTGCCGGGGAAACCCAAGCCTCTTGCTCACTTAGTGGCTGCAGCCATCTTGGTTGGGTTAATTTGCATACTCACTCCTGATTGGCTGATGGGTGTGGTTTATGGGTATATTAGAGGTAAAGTCAATTTGCATATTACTCTTTTATTAGATAGAATATTATTTTTCCTTTGTTAGGTCAGTTAAAATTTTATTTTTTCCTAGATTAAGCCCCTAGTTATATTTACAATCTGGGACCTCTGGCTCCTAAATGCTCAACCGCTTGCCTACCTGATTGGCCCTAACTGCCTTCCCCCTACTAGCCTGGTCAACCCTTACTGCCCTCCTCCCCCTCTGGTGGCCTGATTTCCCCCAACTGCCCCGCCACCAGCCTTGTAGCCCCAACCCATTGACACCCCTTCCACCACTGCTGTCCTGGTCACCTCCAACTCCTCCCCAACCAGTGTAGTCACACTACACTGCTGTTCAGTCATTTGATCATCCTTCACTAACTTTCCTACTGGTCTTGTTGCCCCATGCAACCTGCTGTTTGGTCATTACCGTTACTGTGATGGCATCTTGGAACATTTGCATATTCCTATATTATTAGTATAGATAACCATTTTTACTTATGTTATCTCTTCTTTTCTCAATTTAATTTATTTCAAATATATTATAAACTTTACATTTTGATATTTGAAAGCATAGGTTATTTATGAGTATGCTGATTTATCTCCAAACATATGAAGATTGATTACTTATTGTTCATTTTTAATTGAATTTATTACAGTGACATTGGTTAATAAAATTATACAGGTTTCAGGTGAACAATTCTATAATACATTACTTGTCTAATGTATTATGTGTTCACCACCCCAAATCAAGTCTCTTTCCATTACCATTTATCTCCCCTTTGCCTTCTTCTGCCTTCCCTCCCTTTTTGATAATCACCATAGTATTATCTATGTCTGTGATATATTTTTTTTGCTTGCTTAATACTTTTTCTTATCTACTTATTTTTATATTTCTTAAATATATTTTTAATTATTTCAGAGAGGAAGGTTGAGGGAGAGATAAAAAACATCAATGATGAGAGAGAATCATTGATGGACTGTCTCCTACACACCCGCTACTTGGGATGGAGCTAGCAACCCAGGCATGTGCCCTGACCTGGAATTGAGCTGTGACCTCTAGGATCATGAATAGACAGACACTCAACTACTGAGCCACATTTGCCAGGCAGTAAGTAACATTTTCCATCTCTTTACATTCAATCTGTCTGTGTTCCTGTGTATCTTATAAATAGTATATATTAGATTCTTTTTTTAAAAAAATCTACTCCAGTGGCTCTCAATTTAGGCAATTTTGCCTCCCACTTCCATCTCTGGGCATATTTAACAATGTCTAGACACATTTTTGATTGTCCTAGATGGGGAGGAGGAATGATGTTGACATCTACTGTTAATCTACTATGAAGAGGATGCCTCCAAAATAAAAATTCACCGAGTCCTCAATGGCAATATGGTTAAGGTTAATAACCCTGATTTAGTTTCCCAATCTTTGTTTTTATATATAATAATTGGCATAGCTGATTTTTCATAGAGCATCTCAATGTTAGGTTATTTTTTTCCTTTTGACTTTTATTCCTTTCTTGTTGTATATTAATAAGCAAGATTTCACTATTAAATTTATCTTATGTTTTTTATCTAGGTATTTTGAATAAATATTTTATTGCATCCAAGAAAAATATTAATACATAACTTTCTTATTATAAGATCTTTGTAAAGGGGTCCTAGATGATGTGGGGGTAGGTATAAGTTACACTCATTTCCATCCTCCCAAAACCAAACTGGAATTACAATGAAAATATAAAAGTCAACTGAATAACCAACTGAAGACTAGCTAAATAGAATATTTTTTTTTTAAATCAGTAATTCATCACACCTAACATTGAAAAAAATATTTCCACAGTTTATTTTTTCTTATCATTTATGTCATTTCATCCTACTAGTATATTTTGCTTCTCTGAGTTAAAATTACTTTAGAAAATCCCTTTAAGTGTAGCTTTAATCAGTAAATATTCTTCTAACATTTTTTCAAAAATATGTTTTTATTGAAGAGAGAGAGAAAGAGAGGAAAAGGGGAGGAGAGAGAGAAACATCTATGAGAAAGAAGTATCCATCAGCTGCCTCTTATGCACCCTCTATTGGGATCTTGGGATAGAGCTTATACTGGTGATTTCATGCATGGGACAGTGCTCAACCAACTGTGCTACATGGCCAGGCAGTAAATATTCTTCTATAACATCATTAATCTTCTATAATTTATTTTTAATTGTAGTTGACATACAATATTATATCAGTATTAAATTTACAACATTGTGATTAAACATTTTTGTGACACAATGAATTTGGTACCCATCAGTAAACATACAGAATTATTAGGATATTACTGATTTTATTCTCTATGAAGCACTTCATATCACAGGCTCAGAAGATCGCTAAGGCCCTGAAAGAAAATGCAACCATATATGGTTAACCTGCAAACTATCTGCCTAAAGCTCTACTGATTCCTCTGAGAGTTTACTGAGATCTCCATATATCCTAGTCCTGCATTGTCAAGAGAACCCTGAAACAGTGAGATAAAAGTCAATTCACCTTTTCATGTCTATAGCCCCACTGAATCCTAAGCCAATCCATTTCTCTTATTCCCAATAGCTACTGCATTTTATCAACAGATAAAGTCTGTATCTTGTCTTTTTTTTCTTATTATTATATAAATGCTGTTTAATCACAAGCTACTCCATCCATTTGGAAGTTAAAATATTCTATCATTTTGTAAGCACTTTTCCCTGTGTTTTCCTAACGTTTTATTTTGAAACATTTTACACTTACAGAAGAGATTTAAGAATAATACAAGTTTGCGAGACTATTTAACTATCATTTAAGTATCATATTGCATGAGGATATCTTTATTGTAGAGTAGCTTCTGGTCATAAATATGAGACATAATTTTGAAGAAATTACCTACATGCCAGTTAATGTGATGTTAAAGTTTTAAGTTTTTTTTCCAACATATTGATCTTTTTGCTGCATCTTTCACATTTTTATTCCTTAGGCTATAAATCACTGGGTTTAGCATGGGAATCACCAAAGTATAAAACACAGCACAGATCTTCTCCTGGTCCAAGGAATACTGAGAGCTTGGCTGGATGTAATTAAATGTCGCAGACCCATAAAATAAGGTCACAGCAGTCAAGTGGGAGACACAAGTGGAAAAGGCTTTGCGCCTCCCCTGAGCTGAGCGAATTCTCTGGATAGCAACAATGATACAGATATAAGAGACCATGATGATAAGGAAAGTGAACACTCCTATGACTCCAGAGAATATCAAAATCAGCATCTCATTGAGACGTGCATCAGAGCAAGAGAGCTTCAGAAGAGGGGGGATGTCGCAGAAATAATGATTCACAATGTTGGGACCACAGAAGTCTAGTTTCAGCAGACCTATTGTGTGTGTCAGTGAGTTAATGATGCCACCTGAATAAGATGCAAGGACCATCTGAATACAAACCTTTTGGGTCATAATAACTGTATACAACAAGGGCTTGGCTATTGCTACATAGCGGTCATATGCCATCATAGACAGAAGGATTCCTTCTGTGACTGCATACACAGCAAAGAAGAAACTCTGTAGAAGACAACCATAAAAGGTGCTTGACTTGTGTTTTGATAGGAAATTGACCAGCATTTTAGGAGCACAGACAGTAGAGTAGCATATATCACAAAAAGAGAGGTTGCTAAGAAGGAAATACATAGGAGTATGAAGTTGGGCATTTAACCAGATCAAGGTGATCATCCCCCAGTTACCTATTAGAGTGATAAAATAAATAAGGGTGAAAAGCAAGAAGAGAGGCATCTGCAAATTAGGAATTTCGGTTAAACCTATAAGAAGGAATTCTGTTACACCTGTATGATTCCAACCTGCCATGCTTGCAGGTTATATAGCTTTTTAGTTGTAGAACAATGATATCACTCAGAGGAAAGTTAAGTGATGATTTCCTCCATGATCCAGTATCCAGATATCCAGGAGCATAGATTTATCCTGAAGTTAAAGAAAAAAAAATTAATTTCAGCAGTGGACCTAATGCATACTAGATAATCCATCTATAATGACTCACCCTACTAGCACTAGAGATTATTTTATTACCTGCTGCTCAGTTTCCATAACATAAAATTGGGATAAAGAAACTCTTAGATCATGAAACTATTAATTGTTCAAACTGACATTCATACCCGGATATGCCTGTGTCAGACCTATGATGCATTCTATGGTATTTCAAGCCTTCCACGTATATAAACTACAAACTGAATGGCTTTCTGTGACCTCAGTTTTTTTCCTAATCCTGTGCCTAAGAATTTTTTTTCACACCCAGTTTACTCATGAAACTGACTTTCATAGCATTCAACCCCCTTCCTTTCAAAATCTCAAACTTCAATACTCTTCAGCTTCACCTTCATCTCAGATTCCCCCTTTGGAAGATCAATGATTGTGCTCTCTGAAGAGTTGAGTCAGGAAAATATGGGAGAACAACCTTTTCATTTGCTGTTTAATATTAAGGCCAATCAAAACATAGCACTGTGCCGAAACCGGTTTGGCTCAGTGGATAGAGTGTCAGCCTGCGGACTGAAGGGTCCCGGGTTCGATTCTGGCCCAGGGCATGCATCTTGGTTGCGGGCACTTCCCCAGTAGGGGACTTGCAGGAAGTGGCTGATCGATGTCTCTCTCTCTCATGGATGTTTCTAACTCTCTATCTCTCTTCCTTCCTCTCTGTAAAAAAATCAATAAAAATATATTAAAACAAAAAACATAGCACTGCAATCTAACGTGGACACTTCCCTTTTATATTTTATGTTTTATAAATATAAAAGGGAAGTGTCAAGTCTTTGGGTTTTTGTCAGCATTAAAACAACAAACCCAATGAAGAGAAGGAAAATGTTACTATGACGTACCAACACTATATCACAGCATACCTACATCAGATATGTTTTGCTTTAAAAAATATAGGCTACCACTTAGTTTCATTTGTTTTTTGATATGACATAATGCTAATTCAACGTTTATGATTAAATATTAATAAACAAATTCATTCATATATTCTTTCGGGCATTCAGTCAATATATCTGTGACAAGTAATGTTATATTTGCTAGAGATGGAGGGAATAAGAAAATGGTCATTCTTGCAGGGAGATTACATTTTATTAAGGAAAAAAAATAAACACCTATTGACATGCTACATACAAAGAGCATAAGTATTGTGAAGAAAAATAAAGAGGGGAGTTGAGTAATAAGAGATAGTAGGTACTCTACTGTATGTTGTATTCCTTTCCTATTGCTACTACAACAACTCACCAAAAATTAATGGCTTAAAATGATAACCATACTTCTTATGCAGTACACTGTGTTAGGCATTAGAGATTACAAGAAGGATACATGAGGCATGCTGTCACGAAACTTGAAGTCTACTGAGGTCAGATATGGGTGAGCTTGGGATGTAATTAATCTTCAGGGTATTTATAAATCAAAAGCAAAATCTTCATTCTATGAGAACCTAAGTTCCTACCTCACAGACTGAGATTATAAATTTTGTCCTATCTGTATTTTAGACCAGTAGTTTTGGGAAGTACAAGGAATCCAAAACTAGCAGTATTCAAGAAAAGAGGGAATAACTTTTTGAAAGTGGCAAGAAGTTTTTTGAAATAATCTCAATTTAAAAAAACAACAAACACTTTGGAGAGGAAACAATATTTGTGTGTTTCTTAATGGGACACTATTTTTTCTGTTAGGTTCCTTAATGTAATGGGAACATCACGTCCCTGGAGTAGGTTAGAACTAGGAAGGCTTCAGTTCCAATATAATTCTGCCCTTGACCTGCTATATATTTTGCCTATCTACATAAAAATAAACTAAGACAAAAGATTTGCATAATTTTTCCATTTATCATTTAGAGAAAAGAAGGGAAAAATAGAGTTTCTGCCAATTTAACCTCCACAGGTTTCACAGGCTAGCTGTCAACTGTCATGATATTGATGGATAAGACTCAATACCAGGACCCAAGAAAAAATAGTCTGATTCTAAATAGTTGTCAGTAAGATTTCTAGTGACATCTTCTCCTATGGAACTCATAATAAAAATTATAAATAGAGAAAAGAATGATCAAGAATCAATGACTGATTTTCTCTCATGCTATTAGAATGACAACTGGAACACAGATGCCTTCTGTCACTAAATGCAGGGCTTTTGGTACCATTCAGTGGCATCCTCCTGATAAAATAAGGGGTTGTTTTAGAATAAAAATCAGCATGAGAATTTTCTTAGGAAAACAAATATTGGAATAATAGTTTAGTAACCTAACAATATGCTCAAATGCTCTTTCTCTAACTTTCAGATAAATATTTTGATATGTCAGAGAGTAAAAAGATATTTGATTAAAACATGGAATTTTTTCATATTAATTTATTTTTTATTTATGACTGACTCCAACGAGACATTAGAAAATATATGGTAACTAGTGATCAAGGACACAGTTACTGATAAGGATGCTGGTGAGACAAATCATAAAATTAAAAGCATTTACCATTAGCCCAACTGGCATGGCTCAGTGATTAAGTATTGACCTATAAACCAGTAGGGGATGTGCAGGAAGCAGCTGACCAATGATTTTTTTCCCTCATCATTGATGTTTTTAACCCTCTCTCTCTCTCTCCCTTCCTCTCTGAAATCAATAAAATGTATAGTAAAAAGTAAACACAGCCAAATTTCTATCAAAAGAATTAATAATTTTCAAAATAATGATCTTGCCATACTGTAGGTCCATAGTTGTTAACTAGACTTGAACTCACTATATGCTCTCCTGGTGCTTTGCCCACAAAATATGATTATGTTGACATAACATACATATAACTGAATTTATTATAATATATAAAACTTTATATATCTTTTATAATTCATAGTATTGCTCATGTTATTTTGGAGTATTATATGTAAGTAAATATGGAACTGATACAGTGTTATATAAACACTATTATATATGAATTATAAGTTTATACATATACTTTAAAAAGCAAAATATCAAATATCACACACACAGAATACTTAACAAACAGTAACCACAGATAAAAAATTTAAAAAATTGACTATCAACAACAACTTTGATCTACTAAAAGAAGCAAAACTATATAGCTTTGATAGTCTAATGTAAAGACAGTAATTTGAAGACATTTTATTGAGGCTCACTAGAGCAACAGTGGGAAGAAATAGCAGCTTGTTGCAGCAAAACAGACTTGCACTTAGGGAATCAATGTCTGTGTGCTCACTCAGGTTAGTTATAGATTGGATGTAGGTTCCAGACTCAGGGAAAATAGAAAATAATTCTTAAAATATCACTACTGGAATTATAAAATTAAGTTAGATCTAAAAAATTTCCAAAAACTATTATCATGAAAGATTGGAAAGAAATGATTGTCCCTGTAATATAGCTAAAACACATAAAAATTTTCAGATAACCCATTTTCTCTAGAATATCTGAAAAAATTTATAAACAGTCAAATATTAAATACCATAAAAATACACACACTCAATGAGAAGGCTAACCCCTATTTTGTAAAACTACTGTTTGGAATTCTCTGCTGTTTTTCTTAGATGGTCTCTTATTTTTTTTAAAAAAAACAACTTTTCTTTCTAGCCTGCTTTAGCTGCTTGAATAACGAGGAAGATAACCTTAACTGTCTGACCTTGTAGACCAGAAACTAGATATGTCCATACTTTCAATGCCATGTCAGGTGCATTTTCAATTGGATACAAATACGTTTTTTTCAAGGTCTGCAGTGAGAAAACTAAGTTTACATAAGGCTGGCTCCTTAATAAAAAGGGAGGTTCTGCTTGTAGCTTGGCTTAGAATTTGAATTCATTTTCTCTAAGCCCACCACGGTTAATAAAGTGTAACTCCAAACTCTCCGGCATTGTTTGATTGGTCCGGTTCTTTGTAACACACACAAAAATATTAAATACAGATATTATATACATACAAAATGAGAACAGTTTGAAAGATAAATACATCACAGATTAGGAAGTAGTTTATTTGGAAAAAGTACTGAAATCATAACTGTTAGGTAACAGATTCCTTTAGTGTAAAGACAATAAGAAATATCAAAAGCTTAAATAAACCCAACATTACCTCTTCCAAACATACTGATGGGTCAGAAGAGTCAAGAGTAAGCAGTGTATCTAGAAATAAAACTTCTTTTCATGATCCTTAAAAGCACTTATTGCTGAGACACGAGACTTTTTAAGTTTGGTCCTTTGCTTGCAGAGACACAAACTGTGTCTCATGGTATAGATGGAATCTCAGGTGTCCACAGGTTGAATCATTAACATCTTTTCTGGTCTCTTGGGACTGAACTAATCAGAGTAGCAGCTCTCAATAGGTATGCATGACATCATACCCCAACATTTTTAACAATCATTCACATTAAAGTTTTATGATTACACAGAGAGAGGGAGAGAGAGAATTAATTGAATTGTATGTTCTTCTTTGGGAATATTTATATTAAATGTATGCTTTCCTTCTCTCTCAATAGGCATAATAGAGCTGGGGATAGTGTGGAGATTTTTCACATAGGTTTATTAGCTTTTACTTAATTTTATATTTAGCTCTCTTTAGTCAAACAGTCATATACACATTATTTGGAAAGGGTAGTAGATGTTTTTTTGTGCAGTCTGTTGCTAATTCATTAGCATGCCTTTGGGGACACAAACTGTGTCTCATGGTATAGATGAAATTTATAAATTTATAATTATAAGTTAACATATAATTAGAGTAACTTATAAAATATGTAGATAAATAAAATAATGAAGTCTATGTCACTCCAAATAACTGTACAAAATTTAAAGATTTATGACATTCTTATACAGTTGTGAAGATACTGATAGAACATTAACATGCTTTTAGATACAAAATGGAAGATATTGAAGCAGGATTTTTGGACTGGAACCCAGATTCTTTGTACACCAAAGTCAAAGAATGAATCTACAGACAGAAGATGGTATAGAAAAGGTGAAAATTTATTAAAGAACAAATACAGACTCCCAAATAGGGAGGGGAAAGAATCCCAAAGAATGGACTCTCGTGTGGAAAGT
The DNA here is from genome assembly GCA_011751065.1 of Lasiurus cinereus. Lineage (NCBI taxonomy): Eukaryota > Metazoa > Chordata > Mammalia > Chiroptera > Vespertilionidae > Lasiurus > Lasiurus cinereus. The sequence goes on along the minus strand of JAAGEH010000043.1, from coordinate 14,011,960 downwards.
GGGAAAGAGTTCCACTGAATTCCTTTTCTCTAAGGCAGTGGTTGGCAAATCGCAACTCGTGAGCCACATATGGGCCTTTGGCCCCTTGACTGGGGCTCTTCCACAAAATACCATGCCTTGTTGAGTCTATTTGGTGCTAGAAGAAGTTTAAGTTTAAAAAATTTGGTTCTCAAAAGAAATTTCAGTTGTTGTACTGTTGGTATTTGGCTCTGTTGACTAATGAGTTTGCCGACCACTGCCCTAAGGCATATAAAGGCTGCAGATCCTGGTGTCTTGATATCCCCTCTGATTGGTCACTAGTCTCTTAGACTGGTTACTGTAGTACCTCCTAAACTCGAAGGTCTAACCTCATGTGAAACATGTGAGGTTCTCTCTGTCTGCTCTCCCCTTCCTTATTGTTTTCTTAATCCCTTTGGGCTTTCTTCTTCTTCTGGATGAAGGGCTTCCTTCTCTTTATTCTGTAAATATAAGACCTTTTGCTGTTCCCAGCTCCCTCATTCTATGGGAATGTACATGTTGCAGCTTTCCAGCTTCCCTATTCTATGGAAATACACCTTCTACTGCTCTGCAGCCTTGTGCTTCCTCCATAGTCCCCTTAATTTCTAAAATTTCCTAAAACCTGTCTTTTCACCACCAAAAATTCTTGTTTCAAAATTACTATATCATAAGAGAACAAATTTAATTAGAAATAATAGCAATGTATTAATTATAAATTATGGCAAGTCTTCATCACCCTGCTTCACAGTGTTTACAGCCAAGAGAAATTTGGATTCTCAATCAATAGTCACTCTAACGGTTTCATTTGTCTTATGGTCAAAGAAGTAGTGTTGAGCAAGTTTTGTGATTCTCTTCTAGGGGTAATTCTACCTTTGAGGGACATCTGACAATGCGTGAATACATTCTGGTTGTCATAAATAGATAGAATGCAACTAGCACCTGGTAAGTAGAGACCAGGGATGCTGCTAAACACCCCAAAATGTGCAGGTTAGGCTTCTCCTCACCCCATTCCCATCCCCAAAGGAAATGTTAGCTCAAAGAGACAATAGTATTGTTTTTAGAAATTCAGAGATTAATTAACTCATAGAAGATCAGGGTTGGGATACTGTCCCAATTTTTCCTCTAGGGACGCAAACACAGGTGGCCAAGAGTATTCTCTCCCAATAGGTTGGACATATACAGATTACTCAAGGCATTTATTAAATATTGGCCGAGTATAAATTACACAGGAGACAGACATGCAATGCACGAATCACATATGGTTTATTTACCAGAGTCCTGGTGGTTTCCAGATCTCGGCAGGCCACCTGGAGATCCACGCTGACAGACACGCACACTGGACGTTGGACATTGCAGCTGCAGCTCCGTGTCTTGTAGAGGCCTCAGCTTATGGCTCATGGTTCAGACCCATGGTCCACGGCAGAGCTCAGGCAGGATGCAGGAAGGGGAGCGGAGAGCAACCATCTGTAGAGGGGCAGACAAGCGGCTCTAATCTCCTTCAGAGCTTGCTCCCTTTTATGTGCTCAAATAGGCATCTTCAGTGAGTCTTCAGTGTGTCTTATCAGCGGGTCCCAGGAGTCCTGCTATCTGGTCTTACACGTGGGATACAAACTTCTTTATCTATTTCTTACATGCACATCTCTTTTAAGGGTGTTTACACTTTATTTCACTCTCTAATATGTCACACTCAATTCTTATTTTATATTTATATTTTATCCTTATTATTATTACTATAACAGGTACAAAAATGAAGGCATTAAGTAAAACAACAAAGATAAAGACCTCATAGACAGAGACAATACTATGGTGATTGCCAGAGGCAAAGGAATGTGTGAGAGGTAGAAAAGGTGGGAGAAGTATAAATGGTGAAGAACAGAGATTTCTTCCACATATAGGTGGTAAACACACAATACAATGTACATATGATGTATGTATTATAGAATTATATACTTGAAGCATTCATATAATTTCATTAACCAATATAACACCAATAAGTTCATTGAAAATTTATATTAAAAACTCTTTTATGGTTTATAAATGCATTATGGTTTATTTATTTTAAACTAACTTATTTTGAAAAATTAATTATAACACTTAGATAAAATAGGTCACTATTGAAGAAGTTGATTTGCTTCTTCATGCAACCTTAACCCAATGGAAGAATGATTAGAAGTCAGCTCATTAATGTGGTTTTTTTAGAACACAGAGTACACTAAAATTAAAAGAACTATTCAAAATAACCCATATGCCAGGTTCTGCATAGGTTCTAGAAAATAAACCAAAGTATTTATTCCCTGCTGCCAAGGAGCTTCTAAAATGGGTGGGTTGAAAGATATGTCAATGTATAACTTCAACACAATATAGTCCTATATAATAAAAGGTAATATGAAAATTAACCCTCACACACTCACAAGATGGCTGCCTAGGAGGTGGAGTTTTTGATACTGACTGGCATAGGAACTGACCAATCAGAACCTAATCTCGGTGAACTGAGAAGGCAGAACCTAAGGTGAGGTCTGGGGAGGGCTTTTAAGGGCAACAGCCATTTGGTGTAAGGTGTAAGAAAATGGTTCAATTTTTTAATGACCAGTTTGACAGAATAGTGCATATGGTTGGTTATAAGTCCAGATATAGGGATTATGTTTTTTTGTCTGCCAAGAACATCTCTTCCTGCTGAAAAAGGCTTTCCCCTCACCCTCATTTAAGTAATCCTATCCTATACAATATATCTATACCAATAAAAGGGTAATATGCTAATTAGACCTGGTCAATCGGTAATCTTCCAGATGTCTGACATCCGTCTGGACAAAGCCATGGTGATGAGGGCAGAGGCAAAGGCAGTTAGGGGCAATCAGGCTGGCAGGGGAGGGCAATTAGTGGCCCATCAAGCAGGCAGGCAGAGGCAGTTAGGGGCAATCAGGTGAGCAGGCAGAGAAGCTAGGGGCAATCAGGCAAGTAGGCAGAGGCAATTAGGGGTGATCAGGCAGGCAGGAAAGTGAGTAATTAGGAACCAGTGGTCCCAGATTGGAGAGGGTGAAGGCTTGGCTGAGAGAAACACGTCCCCTCCCCACACACTGCAATGCACAAATTTTGTGCAAAAGGCTTCTAGTAAAGAATATAATGAGTCAGATAAATACAAATACCACACGATCTCACTAATATGTGGAACCTCATTACACAATAAAATTATGAGCAGAATAGATTCAGAAGCATGAATACATGCAGCAGACTGGCCATTGCCTCAGGGGAGGCAGGTGGAGGTAACTGGATAATGAAGGTGCAGGGTTTAGCAAAAAAACATATGCATACCCCATGGAAAAGGAAATAGCATAGTGAAGGCCAAGGGAGGGGGATATGAGGGTGGAGGTGGGCAAAGGGGGAAAACTGGGGGACCCATGCAATAATGCCAATATAAAAAAATTTTAATTAAGAATAAGAATATAATGAATCAGAGTACAAAGCTTTATAAGAACACTAGTTGAAAGGTAATATTATTTAATTCAGGAATGTTTCACAGGTTAGGATATTTTAGAGAGAACATTTCCATAAGGGAGGATGAAAGAATTTTAAAGGAGTGATAATGGAAAGTTATCTTTATTTTTGAAAATAAATTTAAAATAGTTGACACCAGTTGTTCATGGCATAGTCATCATGATGATATTGGAAGGGCAGGCTATGCTTTAAATAATTTTCAGTGATTGAAATTCTCCTTCATTTGAAAATCCAATTTCTTGCTAATAGTTTTTGGAGGGCATTTTTTACATCCTTGTTTCTGAAGCTATAGATTATCGGGTTCAACATGGGGAAAACAACAGTATAAAACACTGCAACTATCTTATCAGTCTTTAGGGAATAGCT
>JAAGEH010000043.1:13914529-13983969 GCA_011751065.1 Lasiurus cinereus | reverse complement strand
TAGGCCTGTTTGTAATAAAATCTTGCCTATTGAAAGAAAGGTGTAGTCTACTTAGCAACAAAAGTCACAATATCACATGAAATTAGCCATAGAAAATATTTGCATTCATTCATAATCTACTTCCCTGTGCATTATTATTTATCATTTATTATTTGCAAAGACTGTTATATCGAACATATAAAAATGTTTTAAATTTAAAGTATTCTAATGTAATGTATTAAATTAACCCCTCATAGGATCCTAAATAAAAATTCAGATCTGAAGTTTAAATTGCAACTGTAAACTCACCAGCTTTTCTTTCCCTATTCCTATATATATAAAGATGGGTTTGTGCAAAACCATACTATCAAGAGACTGCTGCCTGATTTGAATGCACCAATTATAACTTTTCTGTATCTTCCCTTCTTAAAAATGCCCAATTCTTCTCTTCCCTTTTCTCTCATGGGACTGACTCAGAGACACAAAGCCACATGCACACAGATTCAACTACAGCAAAGCATATAAGCAGTAGATGGTTCCAAAGAGAAGGCTCAGTGTTCAATGACTGAATTAGATGTATATTCTTCACAAAAGGCTCACAAATTTTCTGCTCACAGAACATCCTATTGGCTGCCAATAAAATAAATTTAAATTTAATATTAAAGTCATGCAGAGTAAAAGTTACAAACTCCAGTTATAAAATAATAAGTGATGGGGATGTAATGTAAAGCATGGTGACTACAGTTAATATGACTATACTGCATATTTAAAAGTTTCAAACATAGTAGATCTTAAAACTCATCACAAGGAAAAAATTGTAAATATGTATAGTGATGGATGATAAGATAGACTTACTGTGGTGATTATTTCATAATATATACATATATTGATTTATTGTATTTACAACTGACACTAATATATTATATGTCAATTAATGCTCAAGAATAAAAATTTATTAAAATTTAAACATTATTAACATGAAGGAAGCCGGGAGTTGGCTTAGGACAACTCCCGAGGAAAGTGAGTGGGCATCAAGGCTTGCTAAAAGACAGCCATACTGCCATACTTATAAAGAAAAATTCCTCAAGACCCATCTCTTGCCCTTGTCTTTGAAGTGGCAGCTGATTGGGAAGGTGATGGCTGATATGGCATAGCAGGCTTATGACCTGTCACAAAGAGGGCACCCTGCTCAGACATACAATGCACTCAGTGGTCCACACCATTGACCTTGGCCAGATGGATATTTATGAAGAAATCAGTGTTGTCTGTGCATCCAGGGGCCATATTCTCACCCCACATTGGTTACTGGCCCTGGATGCCTGCAACAGAATGATCAGGTTGGTCTCAAAGGTGGTTCACTCTGTCATTGAGTAGCTCATCTATGTTATTCTGCACTACCTTGCTCCTTTTTGGCTGGATTCTTTCCACTTTTTTTTTTTGTCCCATCATATTTGGAACCAAGACATTTCACCAGTAAATACTAATATATTTCTTCCATTGAATGTTTTCATTTTCAATGAAAGAAAATTTGAACAATGAAATCCAGATATTCTGAAACAGATTTTCAGACATATCATATTTCAGATGTACCATGTTCTCTGCCTGCTCTCCAGTACAGCCCTCCTATATGTAAGTAATCTCATTTACAAAATCTGCAAACACTTCCTACTCAGGGTACTATTCTCACTTAATGATGATGGCATTTTATTTTAAATTCCTTGAATATATGCTTCTTATGTAAATTTTGAGTATTTCTTTATTCCATTTATTTATGTAAATTTAGATTATTTATTGAATATTTTTTAAAATTATATTTTCTTACTTGTTTCTCAATGCATTCATATGGAAAGCATTCCAAATATTTTATTTAACTTTAAAAAGAAACTTGCACTGTAAAAACATTAAGATGTCTAGTTATTATATTGAAAGCAATTTTATCTTCTTTTTTTCTTTAGAGCCTCAGAATATTTCCTAAACTCTACCTTATGAATGTACATTGTTTTGCCCTTTGCTATGATATCTCTATTGCTTTCTCTTTTTTTTTAATTTTACAGTCTTTTATTTCACTTGAATGTGCAAAGTTACCACATTCCCTAAATATACAGATATCAAACAATGTTTTGTTTTATTGTTTGCAATCAATTATCAAGATTAGATAACAAATTTTTATTTTATTTTATTTTTTGTATTTTAAATTTGAGGCATTTTTTCTACTGTGGAAAAAGTGTTATTGGACAAGTAGTAATGTTTTCATGTGATAAACACAGTAGTAGTGTTTTTAATAGAAACACATTCATTATCAGTAGCAAGTATCAGGTGAAAAGAAGTTGTAGTTTTTTAGTCTCACTGCCAAGGTTATAACTTCTGCCCTCAAACAACATGGCTGCCAAGAGGGCTTCACCTTATAATTTCAAGCACTGTAATTGTCAGGGTGGGGCTCTCTGGCAAAGAGATGGTTGTGGTACCCTCACCATAGCAATGGGCAGGGCAGAGGGAGGCACCAGGCAGCTAGCCAGTCCCAGCTTACCGCTAGCAGCAGTTTTCCTTGGCGGCTTTTGTCTGTGTCCAGGTTTTCTCTATCACACCAACCACACCATCACCCCCAACCCAGCCACAGTTCCCTCAGCTCTGCATGCCCTCAGGCTTGGCTGGCAGCTGCACTCTGGTGTGTGATACAGAATTTTTGGACTGGAACTCGGAATCTTTGTCTGCTGGAATTGAAGAATGAATCCACGGACAGTGTATAGAAAAGGTGGTTATTTTTTGAAGAGCAAGTACAAACTCCCACATGGGGAGAGGGAAAGAGACCCACAGAATGGACTCCCATGTGGAGAGGGGGAAAGGGTACCACTGAGTTCCCTTTCCCTATGGCTTATAAAGGCTGCAGGTCCTGGTGCCTTGATATCCCCTGTGACTGGTCACTATTCCCTTAAACTGGTTACTATAGTAACTCCTGAGCTCAAAGGTAGGACCTCACTGGTGACATGTGAAATTCTCACATCTCCTTCTTTATTGTTTCCTATTCCCTGTGGGCTTTCTTCTTCTCCTTCTGGATGAAGGGCTTCCTTCTCTTTATTCTCTACATATAGATTTTTTGCTGTTCTCATCTCCCTCATTCTATGGAAATTTACATGTTGCAGCTTTCCAGCTCCCCATTCTATGGAAATATACCTTCTGCTACTCTGCAGACCTGTGCTTTCCTCCATGGTCCCCTTAATTTCCAAAATTTCTATAATTTTCTAAACCTGTCCTATTTTACCCCCTAAAATCCCTGTTTTAACTGAGTCATGCTTTACTTGAGACCGATGAATCCAATGTTTCTTCCCAGCTACCTTTACAGCAGATGCTCAGGACGATGGTGTAGGGTCCATCCCACTGAGGCTCAAGTCCTCCTGGCTGGTCCCTCTTTACCCAGACCAAGTCACCTGGAGTAATCAGGGTGTTTTTCTCATCTGCAGCCGCTGCAGCACCTGCAATCTCTTCAGAAACTGCCTTTCCAATATCTCAGGCTGATGTGGCGGCTTTCTGGAGTGCCTGTAAGGACTTAAGCAAGTTATGAGTAGCTCAGCGAGCCATCTCCTCCACTCCCAATCGGGGAATAAGTGGTGGTGGCCTGCCAAACATGATTTCAAAAGGAGTTAAACCTTTTAAAAATGGTGTGCAGTGGGCACGGAGTAGAGCAAAGGGGAGTAGACTTACCCAGTTCTCGCCAGTCTCTAGTTTGAGTTTAGTCTGTTTCCTTAAAAGTCTGATTCATCCTCTCTACCTGACCTGAACTCTGTGGTCTATATACACAGTGGAGCTGCCAATTTACCTGTAGAGCTTTTGCTGCCAATTGGGCGGTTTTGGCGATGAATGCCGGGCAGTTGTCAGACCCCATGTATATTGGTAGGCCAGAGTTGGGGACAATTTCATTAAGGAGGTTTTTGACTACTATCTGAGCGGCCTCGGTCCTTGTGGGTAATGCTTCTACCCATCCCAAAAAGGTGTCGATGAAAACCAGGAGGTACCAGTAGCCACCAAGTCCAGATGGGAGTTCTGTAAAGTCTACCTCCCAGTGCTCTTCTCGACTGCTTCCTCAGAGTCTGGTTCCTTCAACCTTGCCAGATCCCCGACTTGCATTAACCTGAGCACAGGCTCTACATTTCTGGGAGATGCTTTTTGCTATTTCATGGAGTCTGGGCACCTAAAAGTCTCGCTGGATCAGCTTGGCTAGCCGAGTTCCCCCTAGGTGAGTGCCTTTATGTGTTTGTTCAATGATGGTTCTTCCTACAGCCTCAGGGAGAAATATGAGCGGCGCCCCCCACCCCATACACCAGCCATCCTCTCTGAGACCTTTGTGCCTGCAAAAGCCTTGCCTGCTTCTATTCCTGCTCTGTATAAGGAGGAGAGTCTAGCAGCCATCGGTCTGGCAGAACCACTAGGATCTTCAGTGGTTCTACTGGTCTTTTGGCTGCCTCCTTAGCTGCCTAGTCTGCTAGACTATTTCCCCTCTCTATGGGGGAATTCCCCTTCTGGTGTCCTCGGCAGTGTATTACTGTGACTTCAGTTGGCCCCCAAATTGCTGCCAGTAAGGCCAGAATTTCAGGGGCATTTTTGATCTCCTTTCTCCCCAATGTAAGCAGTCCCCATTCCTGGTACAGGGCCCCATGGACATGGACAGTGGTGAAGGCGTACCTGCTGTCAGTTTATATGTTGATTCACTTCCCTTTTCCATATGGTAGGGCCTGAGTCAGGGTGACAAGCTCAGCTTTCTGAGCCAATGTCCTGATGGGCCCAGATAACCTTCTCCTCCGTGACCATGGCAGCTCCCACATAGCGCACACCATCCTCTATGAAACTGCTCCCATCCGTAGAGAGAGTCTCCTCAGGATTCTCTACAGGGATGTCCTTCAGATCAGAACTTAGGAAGGTCAGGGTAGTCAGGACCTCCCCACAGTCATGTAGGGGGCTGCCTTCTCCGTCTGGCAGAAGGGTGGCAGGATTCAGTGTCACAGTCTTCAAGAAGCTTTCTCTGGGTGGGTCTAAGAGGAGCACTTGGTACTGCGTGATGTGAGAGCATTGGACATCCATCTTTCAGGGGAGCTTTGTAGGAGTGCCTCAACTGCGTGTGGGGCCACCACTTGGAGGTCTCCGCCGAGGCTTAACTTCTTGGCCTCCTTTACCAGTTCCGCCATGGCTGCCACCATCCTCAGGCAACTTGGCCATCCTGCTGCTACCGGGACAGCCTCTTGGAAAGGTAGGCCACAGGCTGCCTCCAGGGCCCTAGGGTCTGGGTAAGCATTCCTTTGGCCACCCCTTTTGCTTCGGCTGCAAACAGAAGAAAAGGCTTCTCTAGGTCTTGTAGGGCTAGCGCAGGGGCGCTGATCAGTGCCTGCTTCAAGTTCTCAAAAGCTTCCTCGGCCTCTTTTGTCCATACTAAGTTGGGGTTCTTTCCCCCTGAGCAGGCATAGAGCGGTTTAGCAATCTCAGCAAATCCTAATATCCCCACTTGGCAGTATCCTACAGCTCCAAGGGACTCCTGTACCTGCCTCTTGGTAGTTGGTGGGGGAATAGCCAGGATTGATTGTATCTAGCTCGGGGATAAAGTTCTCTTCCCCTCCTGTATGTTGTACCCTAGATAGGTTACTTTGGTTTCACATATCTGGGCTTTCTTGGCTGATACCTTGTACCCTAAATCTGCCAGTACCTGCAGTAAATCCCTGGTCGCCTTGAGGCACTCTTCTGAGTCTTCTGCTGCTACTAGGAGATCATCTACATACTGGAGGAAGGTCACCTGGGTTTGGTTCAGCCAGTAGGCTATGAGGTCTTGGCTCAAGGCTTCGCCAAAAAAAGTTGGGGTGTTCTTAAATCCCTGGGGGAGCCTAGTCCAGGTTAGCTGGCCAGAACTGCCTTCTTCAGGATCTATCCATTCAAAGGCAAAGATGGAGCAGCTCTGTGGGACCAGGGGGAGGCTAAAGAAGGCATCCTTTAAGTCTAGGACAGTGTAGTATCTGCCCTCTGGCTGTAGGTGGCTCAGGAGGGTATATGGGTTGGGCACAGTTGGATGAATGGTCTCTACCAGTTTGTTCACCTCCCTCAAATATTGTACAGGCCTGTAGTTATTAGTGCCAGGCTTCTGTGCTGGCAGTAAGGGGATGTTCCAAGGGGACTGGCAGGGAACGAGTATTCCCACCTCCCACAGCCTCCGGATGTGCTTGGTAATTCCCACCCGGTCCTTATGGCTCATGGGGTATTACTTTACCTGAATCAGCTCAGCATTACTCAATTGGATGATTATAGGTGGTCGGTGAGTGGTCAGCCCAGGAGGGTTGTCTTCAGCCCACACTTGTGGTATCTCTACCTGCAGGACTGGGAGCCAGGAGCTCGGTGGACAGTTGGGCTCCTCATGTAGCCGGTATTCTTCCTCCTGTGGCAACATTAGTAGGAACACTCCCACCATCCCCAGTCTTACCTTGGGATGGCCTTCTTCAAAAGTAATGGTGGCCTTTAATTTTGTTAGAAGATTTCGGCCTAGCAAAGGGTAAGGGCACTTTGGCATCACCAGGAAGAAATGGGTAATTGGTCCGGTTCTTAAGTTTGAGATCTGACTACTCATTCATGGGTAGGACCGGACCTTCCCATTCGCTCCTCGAATGGGTACCAGCGCCTTAGACGTGGGTCAATTGGTGTCTTGAGCATTGAAAATGTAACTCTGGTATAGATCAAAAGTCCACAGGTTCCCCCCTACTGTAAGGGTTACCCAGGGCTCCAGAGCTCTGACTTCCCTAATCCACCTCCTCCACCAGGATTGGGACAGCTTGTCCTCCTTTCTTCAGGCACTCATTTTTCCAGTGCCCTGTCTGCTTGCAAATGGCACACTGGTCTTTTCCCAACCTACTTCGAGGGGGGCCTCGCCCACTGTGGTGCCCTTCCTTCTTGGTTCCTTTCCCCTCGTTCATTGCCAGGAGGACCTTAGCCATCCTTTGACTTAAGTCAGCGGTTGGATCTTCTCAATTATTGAAAACTTTCTGGCCTACTTTGACCAGCTCAGACAATGACTTCCCCTCAAAGCCTTCTAACTTCTGTGGTTTTTTCCTAATATCTGGGGCTGATTGGGACACAAATGCCACATTTATGGCCTGCCTGTTTTCTGGATCATCTGGGTCTAATGGCGTATGTACTGGATAGGCTTCACACAGCCATTCCAGGAAGGCGGCAGGGCTCTTGTTCAGTCCTTCAGTGGTCTCTGATACCTTGGAAAGGTTAGTGGGCTTGCAGGCCACTGCCTGAATGCTCCTTAGTAGAGTCTGGTGATACCAGTCTAAGGTTTTTCTTCCCCAGGGATCATTAAAATCCCATCCTGGCCTTGCTCTGGGAAAGAAGACTTCCACCCACTCAGGTTCCCCGGAAGGCTGCCCATCGGGGCCGAGGACCAGTTTCCTCCCTTCTGCCCTCACGTTCCCTCTCTCTCTCTCTCTCTCTCTCTCTCTCTCTCTCTCTCTCCTCAGAGGTAAAAAGGGTCTGTAAAAGCTGCTGGTAGCCATCTCACTTGGGTTGATGGGTGAAAAAGACAGACTCTAGAATGGAGATCAACCCCTAAGAATTCTGAGAAAAGAGTGGGTTCTGATTCTTCCAGTTGTAGAGATCACTGGTGGAGAACAGGACATAGATCATAAATGGCTGTCCATTTGGTCCAGTGTCTGGGGGCCCTGCCTATCTCAGGAGCAGGATGGGAATGGCCTGTGGGTCTGTTCCTCCTGAATTCTCCAGTAAGTCGTCCCCCGCCTGGTATGGGCTGGACTAAAGGGGTTGGAAGGGGAATAGGGCGGATCTGGAGGGGAAACAATGGGAGTAGGGGAAGGACGGGGTTCTGGTGGAGATGCCTCTGATTGACTCACTTGGGGGTCCTGAACAGCCAGGATGGTTTGTCCCAGGCCAGGGGGTACATATGGAAGTGGCCTGGAAATAGGGGGCTCTTCCTCCTCCCCTTGTAGAACCTGGGGTGGCTTCCCCTTCTGAGGGGCGGCCAATAAAATTTTCTGTCTCTGTCTTGATTTTCCCTTTGGGAGGCAAACCAGAGCCATCTGGGTTTTTCAGTTAACCCAAACCTGAATATATGGGATCTGATCAGGGTGACCAGGCCATCCGTATACTGCATGGTGGACCCGATATGCAGACAGGAGATCAAAAGAAACCTCAGATGGCCAGCCAACTCCAAATGTGGGCCACTTCTATTCACAAAATTTCTGTAAATCAAGAGCATTAACATCAGAGCAGTAATCGTCCACCCCGTTTTTTGAAGTCCTGGAAATTTTTTAAAAAACATTGTAGGGGGGAACATGGAGACACAGATGAATCCTGACCCATTTTGATGAAGACCAACAGGACAAACACAAAACAAACAATCTCAACACTAACACGATAAACACAAGACAAACAGTCCGGACTCAACTACAACTGTACTGGGCAGAGGACACCGTCATGTCCTCCAGCCAGAGTCTGGAGGTTATGCTGGGTCCAGCCCTCTGACAGGCTCTTACCCTTGAGATCTCAACCTAGATGCCTATAACTCACCTCCTGAGACCAGTCTCTCCTTTTCCAATAAATCCTCGCAGCTTCCACCTCCAGGCTTGGCCACCTGGGAAGGAAGGAGAGCCTCCAGCCGGCTGAGTGGGAGTCCCTCTCACCTCCTGGAAAAGTAAGGAGAGCCTCTGGCCCACTGAGCAGGGGTCCCTCTCACCTCCTCCGGGTATCTCGCTGGGGCCTCCAAATGTTGTGGGGTGACTTCCACAACCAGTTGCAAATGACCACGGAGGCTGCTAAGTTGGTAATAAACATGCAAGGATTTATTGAGCTGGCCAGCGACAGCCACAAGGGCACCACACTCAGGTTGAGTCCACATTCTCACAACCGCACTGTCTCAGGGGTATGCAGCCCTTTTTTTAAAGATCCAAACCACATTTTTTTTCTTGTTCTAAAATACGCTAACAGCATCAGAGGGGGTTGGTGGGTTTCAGTGGGCCACATGGCTCCTGTTGACTGCTCCTTATCTCCCAATCACTCCCTACTAGATATTGGAATGTGGACCTATCTTGAAAGCAAATTGTAAAATTGAGCAAAGTTAATCATCTCTAAAGGTCGTCTTCAGTCTCCACTCTTGGAGCCACCGAGTCAAGCGGAATCAATTTCTTATGGTTCTGGTCCTCAGGCACAGGAGAATAAACTTTGTAATGTGGGATGGATTTATGTGAGCTTCCAGGTCAAACAACAGTTTTTACCACAGATGAATGCTCTTCTATTTCAGTGTAGATGAAATTTTAACATATAATTAGAGTAATTTATAAAATATGCAGATAAATAAAGCAATGAAGTCTTATATCAATCCAAATAATTGTACAAAATTAAAGATTTATGACATTCTTAAACAGTTGTGAAGATATTGATAGAACATTAACATGCTTTTAGACACAAAATAGAAGATATTGAAGCAGGATTTTTGGACTGGAACCTGGATTCTTTGTATATCCAAGTCAAAAAATGAATCCATAGACAGAATATGGTATAGCAAAGGTGGAAATTTATTAAAGAACAAGTACAGACTCCCAAATGGGGAGGAGAAAGAATCCCGGAGAATGGACTCTTGTGTGCAAAGGGGGAAAGGGTCCCACTGAATTCCTTTTCCCTAAGGCAGTGGTTGGCAAACCACAACTCGGGAGCCACATGTGGTTCTTTGGCCCCTTTACTGCGGCTCTTCCACAAAAAACCACGCCTTCATGTGTCTATTTTCAAAAAGTGGCGCTAGAAGAAGTTTAAGTTTAAAAAATTTGGCTCTCAAAAGAAATTTCAATTTTTGTACTTTTGGTATTTGGCTCTGTTGACTAATGTGTTTGCGGACCACTGCCCTAAGGCATATAAAGGCTGAAGATCCTGGTGTCTTAATAACCCCTCTGATTGGTCACTAGTCCCTAAGACTGGTTACTATAATAACTCCTGAACTCAATGTTGAACCTCACATGGAACATGTAGAAAAGGTGGGAGAAATATAAATGGTGAAGAACAGAGACTTCTTTCATATATAGGTGGTAAACACATAATACAATGTACATATGATGTATATATTATAGAATTATATACTTGAAGCATTCATATAATTTCATTAACCAATATAACACCAATAAATTCATTAAAAATTATATTAAAAACTCTTTTATGGTTTATAAATGCATTATGGTTTATTTATTTTAAACTAACTTATTTTGAAAAATTAATTATAACTCTTAGACAAAATAGGTCACTATTGAAGAAGCTGATTTGCTTCTTCATGCAACCTTATGTCCCTTAACCCAATGGAAGAATGATTAGAAGTCAGCTCATTAATGTGGTTTTTTTAGAACACAGAGTACACTAAAATTAAAAGAACTATTCAAAATAACCCATATACCAGGTTCTGCATAGGTATTGGAAAAGAAACCAAAGTATTTATTCCCTGCTGCGAAGAAGCTTCTAAAATTGGTGAGTTGACAGATATGTCAATGTATATCTTCAACACAATATAGTCCTAAATAATAAAAAGGTAATATGCAAATTAACCCTCACACGCTCACAAGATACCTGCCTAGGAGGTGGAGCTTTTGGCTCTGACTGGCATAGAAATTGACCAATCAGAACCTAATCTGGGTGAACTGTGAAGGCAGAACCTAAGGTGGGATCTGGGGAGGGTTTTTAAGGGCAACAGCTATTTGGTGTAAGGTGTCAGAAAGTGGTTCACATGTTTAATGACCAGTTTGGCAGTATAGTACATATGGTTGATTATCAGTCCAGATATAAGGATTATGATTTTTGTCTGCCAAGAGCATCTCTTCCTGCTGAAAAAAGCTTTCCCCCTGCCCACATTTTAGCAATCCTATCCCATATATCTATACCAATAAAAGGATAATATGCTAATTAGACTGAGTCAATTGGCCATCTTCCAGATATGTGACTTCCCTCTGGACAAAGCCATGGTGGTGAGTGCAGAGGCATAGGAAGTTAGGGGTAATCAGGCCAGCAGTAGAGGGCAGTTGGAGGTGACCAAGCCAGCAGGGGAAGGCAATTATGGGCCCCTTAAGCAGGCAGGAAGAGGCAGTTAGGGGCAATGGGATAGGCAGGCAGAGAAGCTAAGGGCAATCGGGTGGGTAGGCAGAGGCACTTATTGGTGATCAGGCAGGCAGGCAAGTGAGCGGTTAGGAGCCAGTGGTCCCAGATTGGAGAGGGTGAAGGCTGGAGTGAGGTAAAGCCCCCCACCCCCAATGCACAAATTTCGTGCAACAGGCTTCTAGTAAATAATATAATGAGTCAGAGAAATACAAATACCACGCGATCTCACTAATATGTGGAATCTCATTACACAACAAAATTATGAACAGAATAGATTCAGAAGCATGAATACATGCAGCAGACTGGCCATTGCCTCAGGGGAGGCAGGTGGAGGTAATGGATAATGAAGGTGCGGGGATTAGCAAAAAAACATATATGCATACCCCATGGAAAAGGAAACAGTATAGTGAAGGCCAGAGAGGGGGATGTGGGGGAAGGTGGAGGTGGGCAATGGGGGGAAACTGGGGGGTACCTGCAATAATGCCAATATAAAAAAATTTAATTAAGAATAAGAATATAATGAATCAGAGTACAAAGCTTTATAAGAACACTAGTTGAAGAGTAATATTATTTAATTCAGGAATGTTTCAGAGAGTAGGATATTTTGGAGAACATTTCCATAAGAGAGGCTGAAAGAATTTTAAAGGAGTAATAATGGAAAGTTGTCTTTATTTCTGGAAATAAATTTAAAATAGTTGACACCAGTTGTTCATGACATAGTCATCACAATGATATGGGAAGGGCAAGCTATGCTTTAAATAATTTTCAGTGATTGAAATTCTCATTCACTTGAAAATCCAGTTTCTTGCTAATAGTTTTTGAAGAGCATTTTTTCAATCCCTGTTTCTGAAGCTATAGATTATCGGGTTCAACATGGGGAAAATCACAGTATAAAACACTGCAACTATCTTATCAGTCTTTAGGGAATAGCTGGTGGTGGGACGTAGGTACATAAACAGGAGTGTTCTGTAGAATAAGATGACTGCTATGAGATGGGAAGCACAGGTGGAGAATGTTTTGCTTCTACCACCTGAGGACTTGATGCTCAAAACAGTGCTGAGGATACTAAGGTAAGAGAGAAATATGACCATGAAAGTGCTGGTCTGAATGAAACCACATAAGACAAAGAGCAGAAGCTCATTGATATGGGTGTCTGCACATGACAAAGCCAGGAGAGGTGGGATATCACAGAAAAAGTGGTTGACAATATTGGAGCCACAAAATGGCAGTGTGAATGTGAGGCAAACATGTACCATTGAAGTCGTACTTCCACTGAGGTATGCCAGTATGATGAAGCAGACAGACTTTGCTGGACATGAGGGTAGGATAGAGCAGTGGGTTACAGATGGATGCATAGAGATCATATGCCATTGCTGCCAGGATGAGGCACTAAGCAACATTTGCAGCGCACAGCCTGAGAGAGAGATGCTTCTCCTGGATGCTAAGAAATTCACTAGCATTTTGGGAGTGAATGCTGTAGAATAGCTAAAACCTTTCAGTCCACAGGCTGATGCTCTATCCACTGAGCCAAACCAGTTTTGGCTATTTATTATTCTTTCTGCTTCTTCCTTAAATAAACTTTTTGAAGATTTTAATTTATAATCTCTTATTCAGTAAATTCAATCTTCTTTCTTAGTCCTATTTTATTTATAGTTTAATAATATTAATCTTTTCCTTCTTTATAACATTCTCTACTTCCCCTGCTATGATAACTCACTATGTTGATTTTTTTCTGTCTCTCTTACTTCACATTTCTGGTAGCTCAATTACAAATTATTTTTAAGTATGTTCATGTTTTAATTGTTAAGTTTCATATAATATTAAACAAATTTTATGTATTTGATAGGTACCAATCAGAGTAGATTTTAAGGCTTGAGGTTAGGAACTTTGCAAATCAAGTTTTTAAACAATATCTAATATGATATAAGAAATTTTTCTTCATGTGCAGAGATACTTTAAGTGCTTTGACGTTTGGAAGATTGGACTTGCTAGAAGTTCACACGGAAAAGTATATATACATGTACATATATACACATGTGTGTATGTGTGTAATCTTAGTGACTAAATAAAATGTTAAATGAAACTGGACAAGGAACTTACATTGCTAGTATTCGTTCTTTCCTACTAAATTGTGTTCAGATTGACTCTCCCACTTCCTAACAATTTGTTCATTGAAAAAGCATTTAATAGCCTTATGTCTTGCTTTCCTCATCTACAAAATATGTGACATAATAATGCCAACCTCAAAGACTGGTATAGAGGTGGACTGCAAATTCAAATGGAAAATTGTAATATAGTATTTCATGACTGCATATGGATTCTCTATGCAAATATATTCTCCATGCATCTGAATCTTAATGTGGTTTATTTCCCATTGTTTTACTTGTGAATTGAGATATAGAAAATCTATAATTTTACCCCCTTATAGCATAAGAATGATCTACACTAATAAAATAGAAACATGCACATTAACCATCACTCTGCTATGCCCACAAGCCACGCCCACAAGCCAATCAGGAGAGAGTATGCAAATTAACCCAACCAAGCTGGCAGCCAGAGACCAAAGGGGAGCAAGCAGGAAGCTGGGGTGGCCTTAGCCGTGGAGGAAGCCAAGCTTCCTGCCCAGCCTGGCTGGCCCTGGCCTCTGCTCAAGTCTAAAAAGTCTCAATTATGGAATATAAATAAACCCTGCAAAAGTGGCAATGGCCATGGAGCTGGAGTAAGCAGGAGGCTTCGGTTGTCCCTTATGATAGAGGAAGCCAAGCTTCCCGCCCACCCTGACCTCCACTCAAGGCTACAAAGTTTCAATTATAGAAGATAAATAAATCTTAGATACTTGCTTCCAGCTGGCCCTGACCTCTGCTCAAGTAGGTGAAGAAAAAAGAAAAAGGAGTGTTTGGAACTTGGGTGGTTGGGTTGGGAGTTAATCAGGCCAGGATGTGAAGGCAGGGGCCTTTGGGGATAAGCAGACCAGCAAGGGGTGCCAGTTGGAGGTGATCAGGCTGTCAGTGGGGGTCAGTTGGAGGTGATCAGGACAGCGGTGGGGGAAGGGGGAGCTTAGAGTGAGCAGGCCAGCAGGGGAACAGTTGAGGGTGAGCAGGCTGGCAGGCAGAGTGGTTAGGGGCAATCAGGGAGGCAAGTAGGCAGGTGACTGGCTAAAGCCAGCAGTCCCGGATTGTGCGAGGGATGTCTGACTGCCAGTTTAGGCCTGATTCCTTTAAACTGGCAGAGGACATCCTTCAAGGGGTCCCATATTGGAGCGGGTACAGGCCAGGCTGAGGAACCCTCCCAACCCCCGCTCCCTTGGTGCATGAATTTCTTGCACTGAACTACTAGTAGACAATAATTGCAGAAAAACAACACAATTTTTAAATCATAAAGAGGAAAGTAGATTTTTTTATTTAATGTTCTATTTGCTCAGGGTATAGGTTCTTTTTCATTGTTGATAATATTACAGATGTCCCTCAATCCCTCCTCTTCATCCTCCCTCCTCCAAGATTCTGCCCTAACCCAGGCCTTTACCACCTTATTGTCTGTGTTTATTGGTTATGCATATATGCCCATTATTTTAATTTCTTCCCATCTCCCTTCATCCCTATCCTGAGATGTGTCAGTCTGTTCCATGCATCCATGCCAGGAGACCTTTTCTTTGTCATTTATTATGTCCATTAGATTCCAAATATAAGTAAGATTCTGTGATATTTGTCATTCAGCATAATATTCTCCAGGTCCATCCATGCTCTCACAAAAGGTAATAGTTGTTCTTTAAACATTGTACAGTGAATATTAGTTTTATATTCTCATTAATTTCACTCCAGTACATTAGAGATGTAGTTATCCAGACAAAGAGAGGGTCACAAACACAGACACACACAAACACATACTCAGAAACATACCACATACACTGGAAGGAAGAAGAAGCATTTAGTAGTGTGCTGTGTTCTTTTGGATGCATCTAAAAATACAAAAAGATGGGCAATGTAAATAGGCAATGTTTTATGTTGGCAAAGTCTTTAAAGTAATACAGAGATTAGGAGCCATCTGATGATGCAATGTTTGATTCCCCATATCTACCTATGATCATATTTTATTTTCCTTTGAGACTGGAAGTTTCTGCCTCTGGAGATTTGACTACACAATTAAACAATGTAACTTAGTCTCTGTGCTCACCCAATTTTCTTCCAGGAAAACAAAATAAAAGTGGAGCAACATGTATTTTCTCAGAAGGTGTCTCAAATTTTTACAAATAGGTCACTCAAACTTTCACTGCATTTCACCTCATTTAAAAGTGAAAATTTTCTTTAAAAACATTTTCTTTTTAGCTACAACGGAGAATTTGCTGATAAAATAAAGAGAAAGAAAAACCATAGACTACACAGGTAAGACAATGGGAAGACAGCTGTAAGGGTGTGGTGCTGTTATTCACCAAAATGAACAGGTAGCATGTGCTACAACAAGGCATTATTTTGATAACATACATTGTAAGTAGAGCAATAATTTGAGAGCACATCACAAAGTCAGTCTTCAGGATTTAAGGATGTCAAAACTTGGTTATTTGAAATGGTCACAATTTCTCTGCTTGGGATACATGAGAGCTACTTTTTGGAGGCAAGGAATGAATTTGGGAGTTGGAGAATAAGCATAGTGGTGTTGAGAGGGACAATGTATTTGAGCTAAAAGTACATACTGGTTTAGAAATTGGAATTACACTCTAACAAGAATATCTGTATTCTTCACATTTTGGATATGGGATGGTAGGTTATGGGATATTGGATGCGTTTGCAGAAACTTAAGTCAAGTATGTGGAATTGAACAGTAATTTGTTTGAGAGGCCTGCAACCCAGGTTCAATTCAGACAATTGCTTAACAAATTCAAAGGCTTGACCATTTGTCTACTAATTTTCTCTAACTTCAGTTACTCTATTGACTATGCTATGTTATCCTAGTTTTTTTTCCCATGTATGAATGTCCTCATTAACATTTCCACTGTACTTATAAATTTTTTAAAACTGACACATTCAATCCAGCCTGCATGGCTCAGAGCCTGAGCATCAATCTATGAACCTGGAGGTCATGGTTTGATTCCCAGTCAGGGCACATAACTAGTTATGGGCTCAATCCCCAGTAGGGGTCGTGTAGGAGGTAGCCGTTTAATGATTCTCTCTCATTATTGACGTTTCTATCTCTCTCTAGCCTTCTCCCTTCTCTGGAATCAATAAAAATATTTTATTTAAAAAAAGAAACATTCAACCTAATATAAGTTTAAGCAAACTATAAGTGTTATACATGATGAAAACTAATTTTACTTTGGTGACAGAGTTCATCCTGCTGGGATTAGCAGACACCATGGAGCTACAGATTATCCTCTTTGTGCTCTTTTCTGTCGTTTACACACTGACAGTTTGGGGGAATGTTGGGATGATCCTCCTAATCAGGACTGATTCCAGACTCCACACACCCATGTATTTCTTCCTGGCTAACCTGTCATTTGTGGACGTTTGTTATTCATCCACCATCACCCCAAAGATGCTGGTGGATTTATTGTCAGAGAAGAAAACCATCTCCTTTGCTGGCTGCTTTCTGCAGCTGTACTTCTTTATCGCCTTGGCCACAACTGAATGCATCCTCTTTGGCTTAATGGCCTATGACCGGTATGTGGCCATATGCAACCCTCTACTGTACCCCTTGGTCATGACCAGGACAGTCTGCCTTAAAATGGCAGCAGGGGCTTTGGCAGCGGGACTGTTGAACTCCATGGTACACACAAGTTATATAAGCAGCCTGCCATTCTGCAGTTCCAATGTCATCCACCACTTCTTCTGTGACAGCCCTCCTCTCTTTAAGCTCTCCTGTTCTGACACACGCCTGAATGAAAGCATCATTTCCACTTTTGCTGGACTAAATATGATGGGGGTTCTGCTGGTCATCCTCACCTCCTACTCCTACATTCTCTATTCCATCTTCCGTATGCATTCAGGGGAGGGGAGGCACAAAGCTTTCTCAACCTGTGTCTCTCACCTGACAGCCATCATTCTGTTCTATTCCACCGCCATCTATACTTATCTGAGACCTACATCCAGCTACTCCCTGGGTCAGGACAAAGTGGCTTCCGTGTTCTACACAGTGGTGATCCCCATGTTGAACCCTCTCATCTACAGCCTCAGGAATAAGGAAGTGAAGAAGGCTTTGTGGAATGTAATTACCAGAAAAAGGATCCCTCGTTGCTGTGAGTGTTTGATTCATTTTCTGAACCAAGCAGGGTATTTAATGAACTCTCAAATCCTATTCAAGCCGACAGTTTTTCATAAGAATATTTGTAAGTAATCATGTTTTGTAACATTGAAACATGTGTATTGTGTAAGAAAATCTACCTTAAATTTATATAAGCATAATGTAAATTACCAAATTTATATAACACCATGGACCCTCATCTAAACCATGCTGTATCTTCTCTGAGTGCTCAAAAATTAGGCCTGTTTGTAATAAAATCTTGCCTATTGAAAGAAAGGTTTAGACTACTTAGCAACAAAAGTCACAATGTCATATGTATGAGAGTAAACATAGAAAATATTTGTATTCATTCATAATCTACTTCCCTGTACATTATTATTTATCATTTATTATTTGCAAAGACTGTTATATAGGACATATAAAAATGTTTTAGGTTTAAAATATTCTAATGTAATGTATTGAGTTATCTCCTCATAGGATACTTGAATAAAATTTCAGAACTGAAATTTAAATTGCAACTGTAAACTCACCAGCTTTTATTTCCCTATTCCTATATATATATAGATGGGTTTGTTCAAAAGCAAACTATCAAGAGACTTCTGCCTGATTAGAATACACCAATTATAACTCTCTGTATTCTTCCCTTCTTAAAAATGTCTAATCCTGCTCTTCCCTTTTCTCTCATGGGACTGACACAGACACACAAAGCCACATACATACAGATTCAACTACAGCAAAGCATATAATCCGTAGATGGTTCCAAAGAGAGGGCTCAGTATTCAATGGCTGAATGTGATATATATTCTTCACAAAAGGCTCACAAATTTTCTGCTTACAGAAAATCCTATTGGCTGCCAGTAAAATAAAATTAAATTTAATATTCAAGTCATGCAGAGTAAAAGTTACAAACTCCAGTTATAAAATAATAAGTAATGGGGATGTAATGTAAAGCATGGTGACTATAGTTAATATGACTATACTGCATATTTAAAAGTTTCAAACATAGTAGATCTTAAAACTCATCACAAGGAAAAGATTGTAAATATGTATAGTGATGGATGATAAGCTAGACTTACTGTGCTGATCATTTCACGGTATATTGATTTATTGTATTTTACAACTGACACTAATATAATATGTTAATTATTGCTCAAGAATAAAAATTTTTAAAAGTTAAAAATTATTAACATGAAGGTAGCAGGGAGTTGGCTTAGGACAACTCCCGAGGAAAGTGAGTGGGCATCAAGGCTTGCTAAGAGACAGCCATACTGCCATACTTATGAAGAAAAATTCCTCAAGACCCATCTCTTGCCCTTGTCTTTGAAGTGGCAGCTGATTGCGAAGGTGATGGCTGATATGGCATAGCAGGCTTATGACCTGTCACAAAGAGGGCACCCTGCTCAGACATACAATGCACTCAGTGGTCCACGCCATTGACCTTGGCCAGATGGATATTCATGAAGAAATCAGTGTTGTCTGTGCATCCAGGGGCCATATTCTCACCCCACATTGGTTACTGGCCCTGGATGCCTGCAACAGAATGATCAGGTTGGTCTCAAAGGTGGTTCACTCTGTCATTGAGTAGCTCATCTATGTTATTCTGCACCACTTTGTGCTTTTTGGCTGGATTCTTTCACTTTTTTTTTTTGTCCCATCATATATGGAACTAAGACATTTTACCATTAAATACTAATATTTCTTCCATTAAATATTTTCATTTTCAACGAAACAAAATTTGGACTATGAAATCCAGATATTCTGAGACTTGGATTTTCAGATATATCATATTTCAGATATACCAGGTTCTTTGCCTGCTCTCCAGTACAGCCCTCCTACATGTAACTAATCTCATTTATAAAATCTGCAAACATTTCCTACTTTGGGGACTATTATCAATTAATGATGATGGCATTTTATTTTAAATTCCTTGAATTTATATATGTGCTTCTTATATAAATTTTGAATATTTCTTTATTCCATTTATTTAATTATGTAAATTTAGTTCATTTATTTAATATTTTTAAAATTATATTTTCTTACTTGTTTCTCAATGCATTTATATGGAAAATATTCCAAACATTTTATTTAATTTTAAAAAGAAACTTGCACTGTAAAAATATTAAGATGTCTAGTTATTATATTGAATGTGATTTTATCTTCTTTTTTTCTTTAGAACCTGAGAATATTTCCTCAACCCTTCCTTATGAATGTACATTGTTTTGCCCTTTGCTCTGATATCTCTATTGCTTTCTGTTTTGTTTTTTTTTAATTTTACAGTCTTTTATTTCACTTGAATGTTCAAAGTTACCACATTCCCTAAATATACAGATATCAAACAATGTTTTGTTTTATTGTTTGCAATCAATTATCAAGATTAGATAACAATTTTTTATATTTTAAATTTGAGGCATTTTTTCTACTGTGGAAAAAGTGTTATCGGACAAGTAGTAATGTTTGCATGTGATAAACACAGCAGTAGTGTTTTTAATAGAAACACAGTATAAGTAGCAAGCATCAGGTGAATAAAAGTTGTGGTTTTGTCAAAACCGTTTTGGCTCAGTGGATAGAGCATCGGCCTGCAGACTGAAAGGTCCCAGATTGGATTCTGGTCAAGGGCATGTACCTTGGTTGCGGGCACATCCCCAGTAGGGGGCGTGCAGGAGGCAGCTGATGGATGTCTCTCTCTCACCTGTGTTTCTAACTTTCTATCCCTCTTCCTTCCTCTCGATAAAAAATCAATAAAATATATTTTTTAAAAAAAGGAAGTTGTAGTTTTTTAGTCTCACTGCCAGGTTATAACTTCTACCTTCAAACAACATGGCTGCCAAGAGGGCTTCACCTTATAATTTCAAGCACCGTGATTGTCAGGGTGGGGCTCTCTGGCAAAGAGATGGTTGCGGTACTCTCACCATAGCAATGGGCAGGGCAGAGGGAGGCCCCAGGCAGCCAGCCAGTTCCAGCTTACTGCTAGCAGCAGTTTTCCTTGGCGGCTTTTGTCTGTGTCCAGGTTTTCTCTATCACACCAACCACACCATCACCCCCAACCCAGCCACAGGTCCCTCAGCTCTGCATGCCCTCAGGCTTGTCTGAGAGCTGCACTCTGTGATACAGAGTTTTTGGACTGGAACCCGGATTCTTTGTCCGCTGGAATTGAAGAATGAATCCACGGACGTGGTATAGCGAAGGTGGATATTTATTGAAGAACAAGTACAGACTCCCACATGGGGAGAAGGAAAGAGTCCCACAGAATAGACTCCCATGAGGAGAGGGGATAAGGGTACCACTGAGTTCCCTTTCCCTATGGCTTATAAAGGCTTCAGGTCCTGGTGCCTGGATATCTCTTGTGATTGGTCAATA
This sequence comes from Lasiurus cinereus, assembly GCA_011751065.1. Lineage (NCBI taxonomy): Eukaryota > Metazoa > Chordata > Mammalia > Chiroptera > Vespertilionidae > Lasiurus > Lasiurus cinereus. The sequence continues at coordinate 13,963,284 of JAAGEH010000043.1, read as the reverse complement.
TTCCCTTACTATAGTAATTCCTGAGCTCAAAGGTAGGACCTCACCTGGGACATGTGAGGTTCTCCTTATCTCCTTCCTTATTGTTTCCTATTCCCTGTGGGCTTTCTTCTTCTCCTTCTGGATGAAGGGCTTCCTTCTCTTTATTCTCTACATAGAGATTTTTTGCTGTTCTTATCTCCCTCATTTTATGGAAATGTACGTGTTGCAGCTTTCCAGCTCCCCATTCTATGGAAATATACCTTCTGTTACTTTGCAGACCTGTGCTTTCCTCCATGGTCCCCTTAATTTCCAAAATTTCTAAAACTTCCTAAACCTGTCCTATTTTACCCCCTAAAATCCCTGTTTCAACTGTGAGTCATGCCCTAAGTCCCGTTAAGGGCTCCAGGTTGCTGGCCCCTCCCAACCCCGGATGCAGGATCCTGTGTGCTTAGGCTGCTGAGGCTGCACAGGGCACAAGGAGACAGGCTCATGCCTAGGGGTTTGAGCAAGGACTGGCAATGCCAGAGGAGGCGCAGGGCTGAGATAAGGAAATGGACCAGGAGAGAGAGAGGGGCAAATGGGTGATAAACCCCCCAGTTTAGGGAGGCAAGGTTTTAACTCACCATAATCCAGTTGGGATGTTTTCCCTTCCCATTGCAGACCAGATGTGGGCTGAGCAGGAGTTTGGAAGGACAGTAGCAGTGAAGTGATGCTTTTCAGGCTTCAATCCTCCTGGTTTTCTTCTCCCATCTGGGTTGCCATATGTTACAAGATAGGAGAGCGGATCATCTCCACTGGTTGCTTGTAGAAGTGGGGTTCTTGGTATTGCTAGTATAAGCATTTCTGAAGGCCTCCTCAGGAGGATGAAATTTAGTGGAAAGCTTTATTTCCCTGGAATTATACTACTGAGTTTCCAGTCATCAAAGAAGTATAGCCAGGGCTTCACTAGAGCTAAACTCAGAGTCAGTGTCCAGAGTTTCCTTTTTATGTTGGAGTTGGGTACAGTCCAGCAACAGACTAGCTTAATTTTTGTTTCCCCACTGTAGTCCATTAGTCCATTGCATGTGTGGTTCAGAGGTCCACATAACTATGGAGGAAAAATAAGAGTCCCCAGGAGCCAAGAGGAACCAAGAGCAGGGAACAACAAGAGCAAATTTCTTATATTATTATTATTATTATTATTATTATTATTATTGATTTCAGAGAGGAAAGGAGAGGGCTAGAGGGATGGAAACATCAATGATGAGAGAGAATCATTGATTGGCTGCCTCCTGCACTCCCTCTGCTGGGGATTGCTCTTGTAATCCAGACTGGGACTCCAACTGTGATCTCTAGGTTCATAAGTCAACACTCAACCATTGAGCCACAGCAGTTGGGCAAGAGAGAGCACATTTCTTTGTTTAGGTGATTATGTATTCCCAAATCTTCTCACACTTGCAGTAGCAATGCCCCGTCTGGCTAGTGATCTCTGTTCCCAGGTGTAATTAACAAGCAAGTATCTTTCCTATGTCACTTTAACTTTACTGGGGATGTGTCTATTTTTTCTCCAACCCCCCTCCTCCCAGACTCAGCATTTTGCAGGGAATACTAGATTGGTGATTTCCTGGGGAGTGAAAAATTGCCGATTTCTGGTAAAATTGCCCAAATGACATGCTTATAATATCTGTCTTCCTTTACTCCTATTCTATTACATATAACTAGCTAATTACAATGGTATAATTTTATGCTCTTAAAATTTCATTAGCTAATCAAAAGAAGAAAAATATAAACAAATAACTGAAAATGACAAATTCTGTCATTAACATGCTCTTCTAATACAATTGAGTAGGTATATATAATCCAGCATTTCATTCTATCTTTCATGTTGTAGTCTTTTAAAAATATTTAAATTATATCGTATGCAACATTCTTGCCTAATATTTCCAACATATGTGGAAATGATAATCAACAAAATAAGGAGTATCGTCAGGTAAATCAAAATTAACGAAGATATTTGTGCTTTCTAACCCCATTTTACAAAGAGTTTCTTTTGGTAATGAAGCATCCATCTTATATAAAAACTGCTGTTTGAAATTTTAATCCTGCTCTTTGGCTTCTGTAAGTGCTTGCTTGCTTAAATAATGAGGAAAATAAAACTACTTCTACTTCAGAGAGGCTATTATTAAACCTTCCCCAGATGAAGTTATCAGTGCTGTAATCAGACCAGGCCTTTAATTGAGGTCTCAAAGCTCCAGTACATAGGGGCTCTTTAAGAACTTGCAAAGGAGGCCAGAAACACCCCATATTTGAGAGACGAAGAAGGTAAAAAACATATAAATAGGGAAAGTTCCTCCATGTTGGATTTTTGAGAGACATTTTCCTCTGGGCCCATGCATAATAATAATAAAAATTGTAACTCCATCTCTCTAACCATTGCTTGGTTCTTCTCTGATTTCATGTAACAGTAATAGTGGAGTAAGTGCAATGTGAAAATTTAGAAGTTACCCTGCATGTCATAACTGCAAAGTCCCTTTGTTCAATATCAATCAAGAGATTACAATTGGGAGAATCCAAGATGGTGGCATAGGTGAGCACCTAACTACTGCCTCACACAACAATTTCAAAACTACAACTGAAAGACAGAATGGACATCATCCAGAACCACAGTAAAGCTGGCTGAGTAGAAATTCTACAACTAGAAGGAAAAAGAGCGGATCATGGAGACCCAGAGGAGCTGCAAAAAGCTGAGGTACAGAGACGAGCGTGTGGAGAGAGTGGGTGCTGGATTGCTGGGTTGGCTTCATCTGGCAGGAGGGAGATGGGAGACTTTCAACTGCACTGAACCACTTATCCTATGGCACTGAACCCCAGGTCCAGCAGAAACTCATACAGGAGGAGTTTAGACTGTGAAAAGGGAAAAGTGCACAGAAATTCAGGGAAGCCGCGAAAGTCTGCAGGTGCACACTCTGCTGTGCACAGAGGACTGACTGCTGATTGTGCCTCTGGCTTGTGGGCAGGAGACAGAGCACACAGACTGTGCCACTTCTAACTCTACTAAACCCCAGTTTCGGGAAGAGATCCTAGGGATCCAGACGCACACGGTTCCAGATCGCAGGGGAGCCAGAAAGGCAGCAGTCTAGAGGCACTGCATGTGCACACAGGGACCACCTCAGCGATTACCCTGAGTCACGTGAGACCCAGGGGCCATGTAGGGCAGGATGAACTGAAAGGCAAGGTGGTCCCTTCAGCCCTGAGACTCCACCCATCCCAAGCTTAATAGAGAGGCTTTTGCAGTTTTGCAAGTCTGGTATCATAAGGCTGAATCAAATACAGAAGTTCTCCCAGCATAGTGAAAATTCAGAGACAAAGGAAGAGATCACAAACAAAAGAAGTGGAGGAAAACAAACGACTGGATACAGAGTTCAAAACCATGCTTATAAGGTTTTTCAAGAATCTCCTAGAAAAGATGAATAAATTTAGTGAGACTCAAGAGGAGATGAAAAAGGACCAACTAGAGATGCAAAAGGACCAACTAGAAATTAAACATACACTGTCTGAAATAAAAAAATATTATACAGAGACCTAACAGCAGACTAGAGGAAGGCAAGAATCAAGTCAAAGATTTGAAATATAAAAAATCAGAAAACACTCAACTGGAAAAGCAAGAAGAGGAAAGAATCCAAAAATGTGAAGATAATGTTAGGAGCCTCAAGTATACCAACATCAGAACTGTGGGGGTGCCAGAAGAGAGAGAGCAAGATACTGAAAACCTATTTAAAGAAATAATGACTGAAAACTCCCCCCACCTGGTGAAAGAACTATACTTAGAAGTCCAAGAAGCACACAGAACCCCATATAAAAGGAATCCAAAGAGGACTACTCCAAGACACACATAATTAAAATACCAAGAGCAAAAGATAAAGAGAGAATATTAAAAGCAGCAAGAGAAAAACAGTTCATTACCTACAAGGGAGCATCCATACGATTGTCAGCTGATTTCTCAAGAGCAACTATGCAGGCCAGATGGGAGTGGCAAGAAATATTCAACGTGATGAATAGCAAGAACCTAGAACCAAGAATACTCTATCCAGCAAAGCTATCATTCAGAATTGAAGGGCATATAAAGAGCTTCACAGATAAGAAAAAGCTAAAGAAGTTCATCAACACCAAACCAGTATTATATGAAATGCTGAAAGGTACTTTTTAAGAAGAGGAAGAAGAAAAAGATAAAAGATAAAAAATTATGAATGACAGATACATATCTATCAACAAGTGAATCTAAAAATTAAGTGAATAAAAAATCTGATGAACAGAATAAACTGGTGAATATAATAGAATCAGGAGCACAGTGAACTGATAAATCTCAGGAGGAAAGGGGTTAGGGGGGTGCAAGGAGAGACTGGACAAAAATCATACACCTATGGATGAGGTCAGTGCAGGGGGAGGTAAGTGTAGAGGGAGGGGTGGGAGCTGGGTGGAGCTGAGCTTATGGAGAGGAATAAAGAGAAACAAATGTAATAATCTGAACAATAAATATTTAATTAAAAGAATAAAAATAAAAATAAATAAAATACTAAAAAAAGCAAAAAGAGACTACAATTGTAAGAACACTACAGTTGATTTCTTGTGTACTTTCAGTGAAAGTCAATGTCTGCAATTATCTCATGAGATAATCAAAGGAAAACTTTGCACAGAAGTCAATCGGAATAATTTTTAATAGCATGATGATGAGATTCTGACATCTAGCTTTTATTGAATTTATAGGGGTGACATTGGTTAATAAAATTAGATAGGCCAATACTGGTTTGGCTCAGTAGATAGAGCATCGGCCTGCAGACTGAAAGGTCCCAGGTTTGATTCTGGTCAAGGGCATTTAGCTTGGTTGCGGGCACACCCTCAGTAAGAGGTGTGCAAGAGACAGCTGATGGATGTTTCTCTCTCATCGATGTTTCTAACTCTCTATCTCTCTCCCTTCCTCTCTGTAAAAAAATAAATAAATAAAATATTAAAAAATAATTAGGTTTTCAGGTGTACAATTCTATAAAATATCATCTGTGTATTATATTATATGTTCACCACTCCAGATCAAGTCCCCTTCCACCATCATTTATCCCTCTTCTATCTACCCCACTAGCCCCATGCAATATATTTCATGATGTTATAGATCTTTTTTTAGAAGCACAGCACAAGAAACTGCTGTGATGTTTGGAAGATTGGATTTACTAGAACACATACAAGTAAATATGTGTGTGTGCCTATAGTATATGTGTATATGTGAATTATATATATGTGTATGTATATGTATATGTATATATATATTATAAATTTAAAATATTCTAAGCAAGTGAGAAAAAATTAGATAGAAAAATTAGGTAGATGGACATTAATGCTTTTGTTGAAGACTGTGCTCAGGTCAATTATTGTACTTCCTAAGAATTTGTCCATTGGAAAGTCATTTATTTTTTTTAATCATTATTGTTACAAATATTACATATGTCTCCCTTTTCCCCCCATTGACCTCTCCCAGCCTAGCCCTACACCCACATCAGGCCTTCACCCCTATTGTCTGTGTTCATGGGTTCTGCCTATATGCATTCAAATTCATTGGTTGCCAAAACCGGTTTGGCTCAGTGTATAGAGCATCAGCCTATGGACTGAAAGGTCCCAGGTTCGATTCCAGTCAAGGGCATGTATCTTGGTTGCAGGCCAATCCCTGTAGAGGGCGTGCAGGAGACAGCTGATAGATGTCTCTCTCTCATCGATGTTTCTAACTCTCTATACCTCTCCCTTCATCTTTGTAAAAAATCAATAAAATATATTCTTAAAAACTTATTAAAAATCAATAAAATATATTTTAAAAATTCAATTAAAAAATTCATTGGTTGATGGAAGTCATTTAATAGCTTGAAGCCATTTGTGAAATGTATAAAATAATAATGCCTCCCTCAAAGACTGTTGTGAAAATTAGTTAAGAATTTAAGTGGAAGAATAATATAGAACTCAAAGCATTTTAAGTTCTTCCTGCCAAAAGACTCTCCATGCACGCAGACACACAGTGTGCTTTATTTAACCTGGTTCTACTTGTGTATTTAGGTCTAGAAAATCTGTGCTATCATCTTCTTCTAGGACAAGAACCACAGGCAGTAACTATAATAAATCAATACAATTCTGAAATCATAAAAAAGAAATCCCATGTTCTTAGTCATTATCCTATTTGACTAAGTTATACATAAAAAAATCACTATACAATGTATTTAGTTAGTTCCTCCTTCATATTAATTTCACTCAAGGGCAGAGTTGGACTGAAGTTTCAACTGACTCAGACAAAGGAAGGGAATATCCCTCCCACAAACACATACTGGAGTAAAGGGAAGAAGAATTTGATAGTCAGCTATGATCATTTTGAAATAGGCTAAAACTATAAAGAGAGAGGCAATGTAAATAGCCAAAGTTTTTTTTTTTTTTTTTACTTTGGCAAAAGACAAGGAAATACAAAGATCAAGAACCACTTTATGATGCAATGTTTGATTCCATATTACTGCATATAATTATATTTCACTTTCTTTTGAGACAAAATTTCTGCCTTTAGAGGATTAACTTCACAATTAAACCCTATAATATGTTCCCCATGGTCACCCAATTCTCTTCCATGAAACAAGATAAAAGTGTAGCAACATGTATTCATTCAGAAGGACTCTAACTTTTTACCAAAAGGTGATTCAAATATTGACCACATTTCCTTTCATTTACAATATGATCTTTTTCTTTTTCACTTTACTAGTAAGCTCCAACTTAGAACCCCTAATAAAGAGAGAAAATAATAGTCTGTAGAAGTGATACACTGGGGAAAGAAGCTCATGAGGACTTGATGCTGTTATTCACTACGGTGGAAAGGTACTGTCTATGCAACTACATGACACTAATGATAGTGTACTTTGCATAGCAAACGATCATTTGGTTCATTTTTGAAACAATACCAAATCACTCTGTAAGATACAATAGATGTCAAAATATTGGTTCTTTGAAACGTCACCATGTTTATGTTTGGAATAAACAAGATATTTCTGGTAAGCAATGTATGAATTTTGGAGTTGAGAAAAAAAATAGATCTGTGTTAATTTCATAAAGACAGCTTTCAGAGACTTGGGAGAGACTGAGGCAGGAAGATTGGTATCTTTTGCACTTTGTATGTGGGCTGGTAGGCAACAACGTCTGTTGCATTTGAAGAAACTTAGTGGAGGATGTGAATTGAGACCAGTTATTTGAGATTTAATAAAGTCAATTGCTTCATATATTCAAATGTTTCTCCATTTCTACACTAATTTTTCTCATTCTTCAATATTTCTATTAACTATGCTATATTAGCCAAGAGTGGAGTTTTTTCCCCATGTGTGAATAATGTCATTAACATTTCCACTATTTTCTGTAACCTTTAGATAGGAAAATATCAACAGGTGATATAAGTTAAGCAAACTATTTTTCTTATAAATGACCAAAACAAATTATACTTTGGTGACGGAGTTCATCCTGCTGGGACTAACAGACACCCTGGAGCTACAGATTATCTTCTTTGTGCTCTTTTTTGTCATTTACACACTGACAGTTTGTGGAAATGTTGGGATGATCCTCTTAATCAAGACTGATTCCAAACTCCACACACCCATGTATTTCTTCTTGGCTAACCTGTCCTTTGTGGACGTTTGTTGTACCTCTAACACCACCCCAAAGATGCTGGTGGATTTATTGTCGGAGAAGAAAACCATCTCTTTTGCTGGCTGCTTTCTGCAACTGTACTTCTTTATTGCCTTGGCCACAACTGAATGCATCCTCTTTGGCTTAATGGCCTATGACCGGTATGTGGCCATATGCAACCCTTTACTGTACCCCTTGGTCATGACCAGGACAGTCTGCCTTAAAATGGCAGCAGGGGCTTTGGCAGCGGGACTGTTGAACTCCATGGTGAACACAAGTTATGTCAGCAGCCTGCCATTCTGCAGTTCCAATGTCATCCACCACTTCTTCTGTGACAGCCCTCCACTCTTTAAGCTCTCCTGTTCTGACACACGCCTGAATGAAAGCATCTTTTCCACTTTTGCTGGAGTGAATCTGGTGGGGTTTTTGCTGATCATCCTCACCTCTTACTGCTACATTCTCTATTCCATCTTCCGTATGCATTCAGGGGAGGGGAGGCACAAAGCTTTCTCAACGTGTGCCTCGCACCTAACAGCTATATTTCTGTTCTATTCTACCTCCATCTATACTTATCTGAGACCTACATCCAGCTACTCCCTGGGTCAGGACAAAGTGGTTTCTGTTTTCTACACTGCAGTGATCCCCATGTTGAACCCTGTAGTCTACAGTTTCAGGAATAAGGATGTAAAGAAGGCTTTGTATAATGTACTTACCAGGAAAAGGATTTCTGTATTTCTGTGATTGTCTGGTGAATTTATCAAATCTGGCAGATTACTAAATAAACTTTCAAAGCCTGTTCAAGCCTACAGTTTCTCACTAGAATATTTTTCAAGTAATTACGTTCTGTTTATTCATGTAACTTGTATAACATCATGAGACTTTCATTTAACCACTATGTATCTTCATGGGCAACCAAAAAATAAGGTGTATTTATAATAAAACTTACCTAGGGAAAGGAAGGTATTGAGAATTTAGAAACAAAAGTCACAATATAACATAAAAATAGCAAGAGATGTTCCAAATATTTTTTCTTTAACTTAAAAAATTAAAGTGTTAAGTACTGAGCCTTTTAATTATTATATTGAGTGTGATTCTATTATTGTTTATTTAAATCTGAGAATATGTATTAAACCCTCTGTTATGAATATAAATTGTGTTGCCTTTTGTTATACTATCTCTATTGCTTTCTGATTATCTAATTTTCCAGTCTTTTATTTCACTTGAATGTTGAATATTACCACATTCCCTAAATATACAGATTATCAATCAATACTTTGCTTTAATCAATGTTTTTTGAGTGATTAATTTATTAAAATTAATGAAAAAGGTTTGAAATGGATACCTTTGGGGTTTATTTTGGTCAATATTTTTATTAGTGATTAAGTAAGTCTAAATAGAGACTAATTTCAAAAACTGTGAAAGTCGGAAAGTTGAAAAAGTCAACGAACAAGTTGTATGGACTCAAAGAATCAATATTCAACAATTGCATAGATGCAAGTAAACATCCCAAAACCATAATTTTTAACAGATGGAGACCTGCACTAAGTATGTACATATACTGGCACTGTGCAGGAAAGGGTTAACCCAGCCAGCTGCCAAAACTATGCATATTCCAAGGTCTTCAGGATTGGACCTTCACTGGCCCCTTTGTAATCTTGTAATATTCTACCTGATAAGAGCATCTTTGTATCCTGGGGCCCACAGGTAAGAGTATATGCGAATGATGTGACTCATGGTGAATGCCTGTTTTTGTATTTCAGGACTTTGGGTTGGACTGTACTAATTTGATCAGGGTGGGGCAGTTGAAGACTAAGTAACCAAGAACTGTTAGGCGAACTTTCCATCTCTATATACTGACCCTCAGTAAAACCCCGAACACCAGATCTTGACTAAGCATTTCTAGTTGGTGATACTTCATCCTAAAAAATAAGGCTTATTTATAATAAAATCTTCATCAGCCAATCAGGAATGCTGGAAGAATTAAGTTCTGTCTGTGCAATTCTATTGGGACACAACTCATAGAACCTTATGCCTGGTTTCTCTTGGACACTGCCCTACACATCTATTTTCTTTGCCAATTTTAATCTATTTCTTAACTGTAATAAAACATAACCATACATATAAAGCCTCTTCTGAATTTTGTGAGCCCTGGTCAATCATTGAAACTGATGGTGGTCTTGAAAATCTCAGACACAAGCACAAAATTAAAAATTTTTTCCTTAGTATTTTTGTTTTAATTCTTTATTATTATAATACTAGAGGCCTGGAGCACAAAATTTGTGCACTGGAGGGAGGGTCCCTCAGCCCAGCCTGCGCCCTCTGGCAGTCCAGGAGCCCTTGGGAAATGCCACGGAGGCAGTAAAGGGTCCCACTACTGCCACTGCACTCACTTGGCTTCTGGCACACTGACCACCAGGGAGCAGCTCCTGCATATCTGCTCCCTGGTGGTCAGTGCATGTCATAGTGACCAGCCATTTTGTATATTAGTCTTTTATTATATAGGATTATGTAAAACATAAATTCCAGTTCATTCAAGAAATATAAAGTAAATATGTAAATTGGAAAACAAAGTAACTGAGCACAAATAAACTCATCTCCCAAAATAAATTTTTAAAAAATTATTATTGTTGTAATTGAAAGTTCTCTGTGGTCATTCAATTACCCTGCATCCTTGACAGTGATAACCACTCTTCTGCATTTTTCATTTTTCCCTAGTTTTATTTTTAAAAATTAATTTATCTATATTCCTAAAACCATATTTTTAGAACCTATTTTTAATGTTAGGAATGTAATATCATACACAGATTGCCTTCTATATTGTTTGTGTTTTTCTTCAATATTGTGTTTCTAACATTCTACAGTATTCATATGTATTTATGCACTTTTTAATTTCACAATTTTGTAGTATTCTCTCTTTAATGTGTCATAATTAAATGGTTATCTTCTGTTATGACCACTGGTGATATGAATGTTACTTTCCATGTTATTCAATGCACAACTACAAGAATTCATCAGGTGTATTGTAGGATGTGGCATTACCTGTATATATACATATGTTCGACTTTAAAATATAACAAACTATTTTCTCAATTTCTTGTTTATATTTATACTCTCAACAATAGCACATAAGACCCCGGGTTCCATTTCCTTGCTAACACTTGTTATAATAAAAAATTTAACTTCTTTTTTTTTCAAGATAGTGTGGATGACAGATATTTAAATCTTTAACACATCTAAGATTTTTTTTTGCCCTTGTACTAAGTAGAGATTTTTTCTTTATTGAATCAAAACAGCCTATTTCCACCCATTGCTTATTTTTTTACATGTGTCCTCCATTCATTTTGAATGGCACCCTATAATATATGTTAAATTTTCATTACTGTGTGGACAATCTCTACACTCTATTCATTACTCAATCTTACACTTTCTTCATTGGTAGCCTTTTCTTTGTATAATGACATTAATAACTCCTACATCTTTTTAATTTTTTGTTTTGGATTAACCCACATAATTCTTATTTGCTATGTTCAGATGTGAAAGTTGGACAGATAGGGAAGAAGGCTGATAAGGAAAAAATATTAATTTGAAATATGGCTTTGGAGGAGAGCTCTATGGGGATCTTGGGCCTCCAGGAAGATGAACTAGTAGATCCTAAATCAATTAAGCCTGAACATTCTGGAGAGAAAGTGAAAAAATTGAGGCTGTCCTATTGCAAGCACATTGAGAGAAGACAGGGTTCTTGAGAAAAGAAAATAATACTGGAAAATATAGAAGACAGTGAAAAAAGAGGAATACCAAATATGACAGGGATTATTCCACAAAGAAAGCCATAGGCGTGAATCTCCATTCACTGAGCAGGGCTGTTGAGGATAGGACTACATGGACACCACTTATTCATAGGGTTCCCAGAAGTTAGAACAGGCTCAACAGCATGTAAGAACAATTCCACAAAAATATTACCCTTAGCTTTTCACTTTTAAACATTAATAAAGCTTTGTATATAATTGTGTTGTGTTTACAGACCAGTTTTATAAAACATACTTTGAAATTTGGAGTTATCCTCATAAACATAGTGTAACTATTTGTGTTATTTATTTAAAATATTTTAATGATGTTTTATAATCTCCATATGTTATGAGTTTTTATTACTAGATCTATTTTCCTGAGTACCTTGTATATGATTAATGCTAACCTTTTAAGCTTTTAATTCTAAATATGTTCGGCAGTGATGAAAAATACAACTAATTTTTATCTTATATTTAGCAATCCAGGCAAGCTACTTTATTAATTTTCATAATTTTTATTTTACTCTTTTACATGATTTTATTCCTTAAAGTTTTAAAGTTTTATATTTTTTCCTCCTCTAGCTGCTCCCTCCATTGATTTTCTACCAATAATTAGCAACATAAGACATAATTGTCTTACATAATCCTAAAGTAAATATCTAACATTCCTTACTCTTAAATACAAATTGAAATTATTTGGTTTATCCTGTACCCTTATTGACATAAAGAAACATAGAAAAAAAAACACTTGCATTGATAAATTTTTAGAACAAAAATTCAAGCAATGAGGTCAGAAACTTTAACCATTAAGTTGCAAAAAAATGACCTAACATTAAAAGTGATTGTTCACTCTTTACAATTTTATAATGCTTATATTATCACCTTTTGAGACAGATTTCTCATTCAAAGTGAATTCTCAATGGACCTCATTATAAAAAATCTTTGGAGAATTTTTTAGCTTAAATTAAAAGAGAGTATAGAACAATTGTTAATGAGGGATAAATATCATATACAATGATTATCTTAGAGAAAACTGATGAATACATGACAAAGATATGAAGATTTTCCCCAACTTCTTTTACTTTAATGTAATTAATCCCTTTGAAATTTGTAAAATTTCTTTCTTTTATGTTGAGAAAAATATATGGCTCTGCATCAGAATATTTCTTAATTAGGTTATTTCTTACTGAATCTCAAGAGAACTCAATAGACATTCCAGTTAACTCACCAACATGTTACTCATTTTTCTGTATAAAAAAGCAACACTGCATTTAGAAATGTTGAAATAAAGAACCCACTTATCATATGTTTTTATTTACTATTTCTTACATGCAATTTGTTTATTAACTTAAATAAACTTATTAGAGTAAAACATTAACATCCTGAAGTCCCTACCCCCAAGTACATGCCCTCACCTGCCCCCTTCCCTTCCCCCCTGCCAGTGTCTTATATTCATTGGTTATGCTTATATACATGTATACAAGTCCTTCAGTTGATCTCTTACAGCCCCCACCCCCTACAACCTCCTCTGCCTTCCCACTGTGGTATGACAGTCTGTTCAATGCTCCTTTGCCTCTGTATCTGTTTTTGCTTTCCCTCTGATTCTTTTCTTTAAAAACATCTTACCTCTGCACGCTATAAATAAATCTAGAAGAACAAAAAAGGTTTGAGTCCCAGTTTCAATGCCCAATAATTCTGAGTCCCAGTTTCAATGTCAAACAATTCCTTATGTGTACATATCAACAATGGTATCTGGATGGTGGACAAATGGTGGCAATGCAGGTCTCTCATGGCAAGGCGTCGTCAGCATCTTCCATCTCTGGACTGTTTCTCCTCTTGTCTTTGTGGTTGGCGCAGACCTGTCAATTCCTTTCTGTTGATGGAGTCCACTTGGTCTTGGAATTGTTTTCTGAAAGTATATAAACATATTCTTGACCAAAAGTTAATAAAAGAATCTTTTCAATAAAACTGACTTGGGGTCCTTTGTATTTTTGCCCAAATAATTTTCCTTTGGCTTATTTTGACACCATGTGTGTTTTTCATGGGTGTCTTGCTGTTAGCATTATAAATGAAAATTAATTTTCTAAAGTAAAAATTGTCTAGATATAATTTACTTACCGGATATTTTTCCTTACATGATATTTTTTATATTAATGGAGGCTTTTGTAAATTTTTAATGCAATCTTGATAACTTTAAATTTTAATTTTTTGCACAAAAATATGACTGCTTTATGTTCATTGCATGTTAAGCAATTTTACCATGATATGAACTACCAATAGAAATTTTAGGTAATACTTTAGAAATCGCTTTTTGTCCAGTACAATTAAATTTTCTTGAATATTCATTTATTTCAATTCGCCGATTTAAATTAATCTGAAAGCTTGATCACTCTTTTACTGTCAAATTTAATACTCTACCAACAATCTTAGATTATCCTGTAAATATTAGAGGAAAGGATTATTTGCATTCTTGAGTAGGCACTGAGCATTCCTGGGGCTAGGCTGGATTTTGATATAGGGCAGTTGCTGTTGGTCAACTTTCTGTCTGTTACCTGGGTCCCGATCTGAGCTGGGTGTGGGAAGTGAAGCAGCTATGGGGACAGGAGACCTCCATGAGAGGTGAGGGTTCAGGCTCCTGCAAGGTTGAGGGGGTGAAAGTCTGTGCCCCACCTCTATTGACCCCCCAAGTTCTCTCCTAATGGCCCCTCTGCGACTGTGCCTGTCTTACGATGTTCCTTCCCTGAGAAATCTTACCCGTCTCTGGCTAACCAGTCATCCTCTGGGGCCAAGCAGGATGTTGTGAGGTTCAGTTCTGTCTCCTTTGTACCCTATGCCCCCGTGGCCTCCACGCCCAGCACCTGCTTTGGGCTCCCTTCGACTGCTAGCAGGACCCCGGCACTGATCACATATCCCAGGGAACTCAGGTTCCTTCTCCAGGGAGGACCCAGCTCACACCATTGTGTGAGAGACACATCCATTATACCAGCCACCTCGAGGCTTCAACCTCAGCATGAATAGAAAGTTCAGGCAACAGCTGAGGGCACTGGATTGTGAGAAGAGGATCCCTCTTGGCAAAAAGGGTAAGAGGGGCCAATACAGAAAGCTCAAGTGCCTTCCCAGTGCCTTAATTCCTTCTGAAAGGGATTAAATCCTTTCATGTCCTTTTTCAAATTGTTGCCAAACATTCGAAGAATTAGTTTGTAATTTTGTTTGGGATAATTGTACACTATGCTGTTGTGAAATATCAAGAATTATACTGACATTATAGAATAATATCATGCAAGGATATTCTTTGCTCTAGGCCATGGCAATTCAATTTCAAACTGGCTATAAATTTATTTTTGTAACTTTATATAAACTTTGTCAGGGGGGCAAAAACACAAATTACTTACTTTAGTTCAAGAAGCCAAATATATTGACTTTCAATTACAATCCTTACGACATTTGAAGGAAACTTCTCTTTATTTCCTTCCAAAATAATTTTCACGCTACAGAAAGATTCATTTAAATATCTTTGTCACATGAAACAATTTAAGGTTATGGTAACCACTAGTATGAATTAGATTTAATATTTTATTTTTAATTTTTTTCCTTATACTTTTTTAAAATTTTTATTTTTATATGTGTCCTTATTCTCCCATTACTCCTGCCCCCATTCATGCCCCACCCCCTATTGTCTGTGTCCATTGATTAGGCTCATATGCATGTAAAAAAGTCCCTATGTTGATATCTCCACCTTACTCCCACCGACTTCCACCTTCCCTGAGGTTTGATGTTCTAATCAACGTTTCTCAGTTTCTGGATCTGTTCTTGTTCATCAGTCTGTCGTTTATTATATTCCACAAATGAGTGAGATAATGTGATATTTATCTTTCTCTGCCTGGCTTATTTCACTTAGCATAATGCTTTTCATCTCCATCCATGTTGTTGCAAATGGTAGGAGCTCCTTTTTAACCCCAGCGTAGTATTCCATTGTGTAGATGTACCACAGTTTTTTAATCTATTCATCTACTGATGGGCACTTGGGCTGTTTCCAAATATTAACTATGCTGAACTGTGCTGCTATGAACATAGGGGTGCATATATCCTTTCTGATTCATGTTTCTAGTTTCTTGGGATATATTCTTAGAAGTGGGATGACTAGGTCAAACGGAAATTCCATTTTTATTTTCTTGAGGACACTCCACACTGTTCTCCACAGTGGCTGTACCAGTCTGCACTCCCATTAGCAGTGCAAAAAAGATCTTTTTCTCTACATCCTCAACAACACTTGCTGTTTGTTGACTTGTTGATGATAGCCATTCTGACAGGTGTGAGATGGTACCGCATTGATGTTTTGATTTGCATCTCTCTGATGATTAGTGACTTTGAGCAGGTTTTCATAGGTCCCTTGGCCTTCCTCTGTTTTCTTTCGAAAAGTGCCTATTTGGATCAGTTGCCCATTTTTTGGGTGGGTTATCTTCTTTTTGTGAAGTTGTATGAGTTCTCTGTATATGTTAGAGATGAAACCCTTATCATTGATATCATTAGCAAGTATGTTCTCCCATGCAGTGGACTTTTTTGTTTTGTTGATGGTTTTTTTGCTGTGCAAAAGCTTTTTATTTTGATGTAGTCCCATTTAGTTTCCATGCCCTAAGAGCAGTATCAGTATAGAAGTTCCTTTGGCATATGCCAGAGATTTTGCTGCCTCTGACTACCTCTAGTATTTTTATTGTTTCCTGTCTTATGTTCAACAACTTTATCCATTTTGAGTTTATTTTTGTGTATGGTGTAAGTTAGTGCTCTAGTTTCATTTTTTTGCATGTATCTGTTCAATTTTCCCAATGCCATTTGTTGAAGAGATGGTCTTGACTCCATTATATGTTCAGATCTCCTTTGTCAAAGATTAATTAGGCATAGTGGTTTGGGTCAATTAAGGATTCTCTATTCTATTCCATTGATCTATATGTCTGTTCTTGTGCCAATACCAGGCTGTTTTAAGAACAGTGGCTTTGTAATATAGCTTGAAATATGGTATTGAGATCCGACCTACTTTGTTCTCCTTTCTCAGGATTGCTGCAGCTATTCAGGGTCTTTTTTGTATTCCAGATGAATTTTTGGAAAGTTAGTTCTAGGACTGTGAAATATGGCATTGGTATTTTAATGGGGATTGCATTGAATTTATAGATTGCTTTAGATAATATGGACATTTTGATGATGTTGATTCTACCAATCCATGAACATGGTATGTTCTTCCATTTGTTTATGTCTTCCTCTATCTCTTTTTACAGTGTCCTATAGTTTTCTGCATATAGGTCTTTTACCTCTTTAATTAAGTTTATTTCTGGGTATCTTAATTTTTTTGGTGCAATTGTAATTGGGATTGCTTTTTTAGTCTCTTTTTTTGTAGGTTCATTATTGGTGTATAGAAATGGCATAGATTTCTTGGTATTAATTTTGTATCCTGCTACACTGCTGAATTCATTTATCAAGTCTAATAATTTTTTATGGAACTTTAGGATTTTCTATGTAAAGTATCATGTCATCTGCAAATAAAGACAGTTTTTCTTCTTCTTTTCCAATTTGGATGTCTTTTATTTCTTTTTCTTGTCTGATAGCAATGGCTAGTACTTCCAACACTATGTTGAATAGGAGTGATGATAGTGGGCATCCTTATCTTGTTTCTATTCTTAGAGAAAATGGTTTTAGTTTTTGCCCATTGAGTATGATGTTGGCTTTGGGTTTGTCATATATGGCTTTTATTTTGTTGAGGTATGAACCTTCTATTCCCACCTTGCTAAGAGTTTTTATCAGGAAAGTGTGTTGCATTTTGTCAAATGCTTTTCTGCATCAATTGATATGACTATGTGATTTTTATCTCTCAATTTGTTTATATGATGTATCATGTTTATTGATTTGCAAATATTGTACTATCCTTGCATCCCTGGAATAAACCCTACTTGGTCATGGTGTATGATCTTTCTGATGTACTGCTGGATTTGATTTGCTAGAATTTTGTTGAGGATTTGGGCATCTATGTTCATGAGGGATATTGGCTGTAATTCTCTTTCATTGTGTTACCTTTATCTGGTTTTGGTATTAGGGTGATGCTGGCTTCATAGAAGGAGTGTGGAAGTGTTCCTTCCTTTTGAATAATCTGGAATAATCTGAGGAGGATAGGTTTTAGTTCTTTCATGAGCATTTGGTAAAATTCCCCTGGGAAGCTGTCTGGCCCTGGGCTTTTGTTTGCTGGAAGCTTTTTGATGACTGCTTCAATTTCTTCCTTAGTTAGCAGCATATTGAGATATTTAGAATCTTCCTGAGTGAGTTTTGGAAGGTTGTGTTTTTCTCGGAATGTGTCCATTTCCTCAAGGTTGTGTAATTTGTTAGAATACAGGCATTCATAATATTTTTAACAATTCTTTGTATTTCTGTGGGGTCTGTTGTTATTTCACCTCTTTCATTTCGGATTCTGTTTATTTGGGTCCTCTCTCTTTGCTTCTTGGTGAGCCTGGTTAGAGGTTCATTAATCTTGTTTATTCTTTCGAAGAAGCAGCCCTTAGTTTTGTTAATCTTTTATATTGTTGTTGTTGTTTTTTTTGGTCTCTATGTCATTCATTTTTGCTCTGATCTTTATTATTTCCTTTCTTCTGCTCACTGTGGGCTTTTCTTGTTGCTCTCTTTCTAATTCTTTGAGTTGTTGAGTAGGTGATTTGTTACCATTTTTTCTTGTTTTTTGAGGTAGGCCTGTAGATCTATAAACTTCCCTCTCAGGACAGCTTT
This sequence comes from Lasiurus cinereus, assembly GCA_011751065.1. Lineage (NCBI taxonomy): Eukaryota > Metazoa > Chordata > Mammalia > Chiroptera > Vespertilionidae > Lasiurus > Lasiurus cinereus. The sequence continues at coordinate 13,945,087 of JAAGEH010000043.1, read as the reverse complement.
CATTGTGTCCCATAGCATTTGCATTGTTGTGTTTTTATTGACATTAATCTCCTGGATGTTTTTACTTTCTCCTTTGATCTCGTTGATAACCCAATCATTCTTTAATAGCATGTTATTCAGCATCCAAGTGTTTGAATTTTTAAGAATGTTTTTATTGTAGTTTATTTCTAATATGTCATTGTGGTCTGAGAAAATTCTTTATATGATTTCAATTTTTTTGAATTTAGGGAGACTTTGCTTGCGACTCAATTTGTGCTCTATTTTTGAAAATGTCTCATGTGCACTTAAAAAGAATGTATATTCTGGGGCTTTGGGGTGATATGCTCTGAAGATGTCAATTAGGTCCATCTGATCTAGTAAGTTATTTAGAATTTGTTTCTTTGATGCTTTTTTGTCTAGAGTATTTATCCAATGATGTCAGTGGTATATTAAAGTCTACTACTATGATTGTATTGTTGTCAGTCTCTCCCTTGATATCTTCCAGGAGTTGTTTTTTTGTTTGTTTTTTTTTGTTTTTGTTTTTTTTATGTATTTGGGTGCTCCTGTGTTGGGTGCACATATGTGTACCAGAGTTATATCTTCTTGTTAATTACTCCTTTAATATTATGTAGTGGCCTTCCTTATCTCTTGTTATTTTGATGTCTATTTTATCAGATATAAGTATTGCCACCCCAGCTTTTTTCTCATTTCTATTTGCCTAAAAAATGTTTTTCCATTCCTTCACTCTCAGTATTTGTGAATCCTTTGTTTTGAGGTGGGTCTCTTGTAGACAGCAAATATATGGATCATGTTTTCTTATCCATTCAGCTACCCTTTGTCTTTTGATTGGTTCATTTAACCCACTTACGTTTAATGTTATTATTGACAAGTTCATATTTGTTGTCATATTTTTGAGAAATCAGCTGATACTCTAATAGGAAATCCCTTGTAGCTAACTATCTGTCTCTCTCTGGCAGTCTTTAAGATTCTTACTTTGTTGTTAGTGTTTGTCAATTTAATTATGATGTGTCTTGGTGTCGGACTTTTGGGGTTCAACTTGTTTGGGACTCTGTGTACTTCTTGGACTTGCATAGTTTTTTCCTTGCCAGTATCAAGTAAGTTTTCTGTCATTATTTCTTCAAATAGGTTTTCTATTCCTTGCTTCTCTTCCTCTTCTTCTGGTATCCCTATTAAGCGAATGTTGTTAAATTTTGTGTTGTCCCAAAACTCCGTTAGGCTCTCTTCTTGCTTTTTAAGTCTTCTTTCCAGTTGCTGCTGTGCTTGTGTGTTTTTTTCTACCTTGTCTTCTAATTCGCTGATGCAGTCCTCAGCATCTTCTACTCTACTGTTTAGCCTTGCATTGTGTTCCTTATTGCAGCTATGTTGTTCTTCATCTCCTCTTGGTTTCTTTTCATGTTGGTGACATTCTCATTAAGCTCCTTATAGTTCTCATTGAGTTGTGTGCATTTGACATTGACTTGTGTGTATTTGTCATCCATCTATTTAAACATCATTAAAACCATTACTCTGAATTATTTCTCTGATAAGCTGCTGGCCTTAATTTCATTTAACTCCCTTTCTGGTGATTCTTCTTTTTCTTTCCTTTGGGGATTGCTTTTTTGTCTTCCCATGTTTTCCTGTAATGCTTTAATTGTAGATCCAATTGCTTTTCTAACCAGGTTCTTTTGGGAATGGTGCTATTGGTCTATTCTCTCAGTTTTCCTGTGCTTGTTAATCTATTGTAGCTCCCTACTTGAGCTATTTTGGTTCTCTTGATATAGACCTCCAAGCATGAGGGGTACAACCATGGTGTCTAGAAGTTGGCAGCCAGGAGGGGTGTGTCCCTAATTTTGCTGTTTTGCACCCTTAATTGAGATCACACGTGCCCAGCGGGGACTCACAGTGGCACCAAGGAATCATCTGTCAGGATGATGTAGCTCAGGGGGCCCACACTCTGGAGAGACATGACTATGATGCCCAGAGTTCTGTAGTTGTGGAGTGCACAGACTCAGCTTTTGCTGCTGCACTTGTGTTGGATAGGCACTTACTCCTAGCAGTGGCTCACAGGAGCACCCACGGTAAGTTTGCCAGTGAGGCACACTGTAGCACTCTGAAGGACCCTGGCAGTGTAGCTGTACAATTGAGGTGTTGTGGGCAGGTATATAAGATGAGTGAATTCAAAATTTCTACTACTGGGAGGGAGTGCACTTCTGTTTCTTTGAGGTCGCACCCAGGGAAAGCTCACAGTGGCTCCCAAGAGCCCCCAGTGGGTAAATGGGCTCAGGATGCCTTCCTGTTGGAACTTTGCATCTGTGGAGGTACCTTTGCCAGGCACAGCATCCTAAGGCACTCTGAGGGCTCCTGCACTGAGGTTGAGACTCTTCGGTAAATGTGGGTAGTTATTCAGGAAGAAGGAATTCAGAAATTCTACTGCTCCCAGAGTGTACTGCTGATACATGTGCTCAGGTACATCCTATTCCTTTGTGAACAATCCTTTGCCCAGTGCAGTGCTATGACGTGTCCTGCAGGGTCCTGCACTGAGGTTGAGCTGCTGGGTTAGATGTGGGTAGTTATTCAGGAAGAGGAAATTCAGAAATTCTACTGTGGGGCAGGGCGTCCTTGTTTGTGTTGAATCACACCCAGCAGAGACTCATAGCTGCTCCTAGAGTGCACTGCCAGCACAGCCCTCTGACGATGCACCCTGGGGGTCTTGGCAATGAGGTTGAACCACTGGGGTAAATGTGGGAAGTTATTCAGGAAGAAATAATTCAGAATTTCTACTGGGAGACCATGTGCCCTTGTCTGTACAAAATCACACCTACAGGAGCTCCCAGTGGCTCCCAGGTGCTACCTAGGGAGTGGAGCACCCTGCCTGTCTACACACTGGAAATGTGTTAATATGGACCAGAGTTCTGCCACTGGTAGGAGGATGTTGCACTTACTGCTTTGGAGGTGGAGGTCCCAGGGTCCGTGGGTCTGTAGGTAGGGCAGCATGATTTTGGCAGGAATGGCTGTTGGGTCGCAGGGCAGTTCCAAGGCTGTCTGGTTGGTGGTGTTGATGAGTTCCTGTCTCTGAACTGCGAGTCAGCCCAGGCACAGCTCCCAAGAGGTCTCTAGGGTGACCAGAGGGGCAGTACCACCCCGCCCTGGAACACAGGGTGGCAGGTGGTACTGCTCAGTCCCTGGCGCCTCTGGGCACTCTGCTGGTGGGCCCCATTCTCCTAAAATGTTTTAAATAATAATGCCTCCTACAGAAATTGGTGTAGAAAATTAATTGAGAATTTACATGAAAAAGTGTAATGCAAAACTTGATTCATTAGGAGTTCTCTCTGTACATAGACTCTTCTGGCATATGGACACCCAATGTGCTTTATTCAGTCTTGTTTTGCTTTCATATGTACATCTTGAAAATCATTGCTATCGTCCCCTTCAAGGATAAGAACCACAGACAATATTTGCAATAAGTGAACACAATTCTGAAATCATAAAAAAGCAATTTGATTTTCCTATCCATTACCCTATTTATTCACGATATAATTTTTTAAAACACTGTACAATGGACTTAGTTTCTCCCCAATTATTATCACTGAACAAGAGTTAGATTGAAGGTTAAACTTACTCAGATAAAGAAAGAAACACACCCAACTTCCCAAACCCTTCCTTCTTACACTCACACAAACTGGTAAAGGGAAGGATAATAATTTGGTAGTGGGTAATGTATGCATTTGAAATAAGCTGAGAGAGGGGGAAAATGAGAAAGAATGTAAATAAGAAATTAATTTATTTACATTTGAAAAAATGTCTTTAAGGTAATACAGAGGTGAGGAATCTCTTCATCATGCAATGTTTAATTGCATATAGTTTCCTGTGAGCTAATTTCATTTTATGTTGAGACAGAGTTTCTGCCTTCAGAGAATTGGCTTCACAATTAAATCCTACAATCTAGTCCCCATGGTCACCCAATTCTCATCCAGACAAACAAAATAAAAGTGAAGCAATGTGTACTTACTCAAAAGGAGTCTCAATTTTTTACAAAGCGATCATTGAAATTGTCACTACATTACATTTCATTTAAAAATGGATTTTTTTCTATTTTAGCTCCAATGGAGAATTCCTAATAAAAGAAGAAAATAATAGTCTACACGAGAAAGACACCATGGAAGGAAGTTCCTGAGGATTTGATGCTCTTATTCACTGAGGTGGACAGGTACTGGGTCTGCTACTACACACTAATCTGATAGTGTATTTTATAATAAGAAAAAATATTTAGTTCACTTTTAAAACAGTACAAAATCATTTTTAAAGATATGATAGAAGTCAAAATATTAGTTATTTGAAATGTCGCCATTCTTGCTGCTGGAGGTACATAAGAAATTTCTGAGAGGCAATGCATGAATTTTGGAGTTGAAGAATAAGCAGAATGGTCTTGAGGAAAAAATACGTTTGAGTTAAACTAACATGCTTTTCAGAGACTGAGAAACTTATCAGTGGTACTTGTATCCTTTGCATTTTAGATGGGAATGAAAGAGAACAACATATAATGAATTTGAAGAAACTTAAGTGGAGGATGTGGATTTAGAACAGTTATTTGAGAGCCCTGCAACCAGACTAAATAAAAGCAATTGCTTCATAATTTCAAATGCTTCTCCCTTTCTCCACTATTTTTCCACTTGTTCAGTCACTCTATTTACAATGCCTTATTAACCAGGAATTTTTTCCATGTGTCAATGTTCTCACTAACGAAATTTTGTTAAAATAAAGCATTAAACTAAATTAAAGTTTAAACAGATAAAAAAATTATTTTTGCTATAAATGATGAGAACTAACTATACTTTGGTGACAGAGTTCATCCTGCTGGGATTAGCAGACACCCTGGAGCTACAGATTATCCTCTTTGTGCTCTTTTCTGTCATTTACACACTGACAGTTTGGGGGAATGTTGGGATGATCCTCTTAATCAAGACTGATTCCAGACTCCACACACCCATGTATTTCTTCCTGGCTAACCTGTCCTTGGTAGATATTTGCTGTACCTCTAACATCACCCCAAAGATGCTGGTGGATTTATTGTCGGAGAAGAAAACCATCTCCTTTGCTGGGTGCTTTCTGCAGCTGTACTTCTTTATCGCCTTGGCCACAACTGAATGCATCCTCTTTGGCTTAATGGCCTATGACCGGTATGTGGCCATATGCAACCCTCTACTCTACCCCTTGGTCATGACCAGGACAGCCTGCCTTAAAATGGCAGCAGGGGCTTTTGCAGCAGGACTGTTGAACTCCATGGTTGACACAAGTTATATAAGCAGCCTGCCATTCTGCAGTTCCAATGTCATCCACCACTTCTTCTGTGACAGCCCTCCTCTCTTTAAGCTCTCCTGTTCTGAATCACACTTGATTGAAAGCATCTTTTCCACTACTGCTGGAGTGAATATAGTTGGGTCTCTGCTCGTTATTCTCACTTCCTATTGCTACATTCTCTTCTCCATCTTTCATATGCATTCAGGTGAGGGAAGGCACAAAGCTTTCTCAACATGCATCTCTCACCTGACAGCCATCATTCTGTTCTATTCATCTGCCATCTATACTTATCTGAGACCTAGTTCCAGCTACTCCCTGGGTCAGGACAAAGTGGCTTCCGTGTTCTACACAGTGGTGATCCCCATGTTGAACCCACTGATCTACAGCCTGAGGAATAAGGAAGTGAAGAAAGCTTTATGGAATGTAATCACCAGGAAAAGGATGCCTGTGTATCTGTGAGTGTTTGATTATTTTTCTGAACTAAGTAGAATATTTAATGACCTTTTAAAGGCTGTAGATCAGGCTACAGTTGTGGATTAGAATATTTTTTAAGTAATTACATTCTAAAATTTTCAAGTATACATAACTTTACCTTAAAGTTACCTAAGTATAAGATAAATTTAAAAATGTATTTATGATCCTGTTTCCACATCTAATCGTTCTGCTTCTTCACTGAAACCTCAAAAATGAAGCCTATTGTATGAAATATTGCATAAGGAAATAAAGGTATAAAGGCTTAAGCAACACATGTCATAATATCACATGATACTAGCTATAGAAAATAATATGTAAATATCATATGTATTTTAAACTTGTGCATCATTATTCACCATTTATGATTTGTAAAGATTGTTATATATTACATATGTAGAAAATGCTTTAAATTTAACATATTTCTATTTAATACATCAAATTATCCAAGGTAGTAAAATTTCAGAACTGTAGTTTTAATTGAAAATGTAAATTCCAGCTTCTATATCTGTTATTCCTCCATATACGTACATATTTTTTAAGAATGTGTGAGTTTGTGCAAATGCATGTCTGATTAGAATACATCAATGAGAGCTCTCCTAGTTCCTTCCCCTCTTAAAAATTTCCGACCCTTCACTTCCTTTCTCTCTCATGGGCCTGACACATACACATAAAACCTCATATACACAGAATCAGCTACAGCATAATGTTTATCAATGCATGGTTCCAGAGGAGAGTAATCAATGCTTAGTGGAAGATTGGGACACATATTCTTTAAAATAGGCCCATGGATTATGTGCTTATAGAAATCTCTTATCAATTGCCAACATCATCAATTGATATCAATATGAAAACTAAGCTGATTAAGAGGTACAAACTTACAATTATAAAATAAATAACTGGCAAAATGTAATGTACAGCATGGTAACTATAGTTAATATGACTATATTGCATATTTGAAAGTTAATAAGAGAATAGATATATGAAACTCATCACAAGGAAAAAGAATATTATAATATGTATAGTGATGATGATAGCTAGACTTACTGTGGTGATCATTTCATAATAAATACAGATATTAAAAAATTATATTTTATACCTGGGACTAAATACTGTTATATGTCAATTATACATCCATTATAAAAAATTAAAAAGAAAAATTGAGCATTATTAATAGGAAGGTAAACAAGAGTTATCCTAGTAGAATTCTGGAGGAAAGGGAGATCAGGTTTGCTAAAAAGAGACAACCACATTTACAGTTTTTGAAGGAAAATTCCTTATACAACTTCGGTTCTTGCCTCTGAAGTGGCACATGATTGGAGAGGTGATGGTCAAGTCATCTGAGATATGGCATAGCAGGTTTTATGATCTGACCCTAAAAGATCACCCTGCTCATACATACAATGCCCTCAGTGGTACATGTAGGTGATCTTGGCCAAATGGATGTCAAAAGGGCATTAATATTGTCTGTGCACCCATGGGCTGTACTCTCACCCCACATTGATTACTGGCCCTGGCAGCCTACAGAATGATTAGGCTGGACTCAAAGGTGGTTCATTGTTTCACTGAGTCGCTCACCTACTTGATTCTGCACCACCTGCTAATCATTGACTGGATTCTTCCCACTTTCTTTGTCCTGGGTATTTAACGAAATCATATATGGAACCCACTGTTTCACCATAAATACTAATATTATATTCTTCCCATTAAATGTTTACATTTTCAGTAAAACAGAAATATCAACAATATTTAGAAACTGAACTGTAGTTATTCTGAGATTGGGTTTTCAGACATATCATATTTCAGACATATCATTTTCTTTGCCTTCTCCGTAATATAGCCCTCCTACATGTAATTAATCTTATTTACAAAATGTATAAGTATTTCCTGCTTTGTGAACAATTAGGACTTAATGTCGGTACTTTATTTTAATTCATTGAATGTGAGCTTCTTATGTAAATTTTTATTATTTCATTTCTTTAATTATTTAAATTTAGATTATTTCTTGAGACATAAAAGCATGGAACAGACTGCTGAAACTCAGAGAGAAGCAGAGGATCTGTGGGTGGGTGCCTAAGAAGAGGACAACCAAAGAATTAGTATGCATATGTGTACACCAATAGGCACAGACAATAGGGTGGTGAAGGCCTGGGACAAGGAGCAGGTAGAGGGGAAGAGCAGAGGCAAAATAGATGGGGTCAAGGAGGTAATATTTTCAACAATAAAGTTTTTCAAGTAGATTTTGAAATTGTTTCATTTTACCTTTCATATTATAGTCTTTTAAAAATATTTAAATTACAGAGTATATTATAATCTTACCTAATATAATCAAGATATGTAGAAATCTAAATCAACAATAGAATCAGTATCTTTGTCAGGTAATTCAATGATAAACATATATATGTAGTGCATTTATGCTTTCAAACTCCTTTTCTCCTAGAATGTACTTTGGTAATAGTGAAGTGCTATGTGACAATATAAAACTTACCTTACATGTCATAAACTGCAAATCCCTTTGATCAATACCATATTTATACCCAGGGAAGAGACTACAATCCTCAGAACACTAGAGTTTATTGCTTATGCACCTTAAAGTCAATATCTATATTATTTCATAAGGTAATTAAAAGAAAAACACAATAAAGAAATATATCCTAAGAATCCTGAAACACTAGTTGAAAATAATACTAGTATATGTTGATAGTAGTGTTAGTTACAATAGCTAATATTTGTAAATAGCCCAAGTACCCATTAATATCTGAGGGGATATAAAAGCTGTGGTACATTTACACAATGGAATACTATGAAACTGTAAAAAGGAGAAATTCTTACTTTTGAGACAATATAAAGGAACCTGGAGAATATTATATTCAACAAAATAAGCCAGTCAGAGGAACAAGAAGATCTCACTTTTCTGTGAATATAATGAACAAAATAAATTGATGAACAAAATGGGTCCAGAGTCATGGAAGCATCTAACAGACAGATGAATCTCAAGGGGAGGGAGCAGGAAGAGATCAACCAAATAAGTTATATGCATATATGCATAGTCTATAGACACAGACAGTACTGCAGTGAAGTCCTGGGGTGGGGTGTGAGCCTGGTGGAGCAGAGTAATGGGGGGAAAAGTGGGGACATCTGTAATACTCGCCACCATAGAGATAAATTGAAAAAACAGTTTGCACAGATGCCAATCAGTTTTTATTTGCATTGTTATTTCTGTTGAATTTATTGGGGTGACATTGCTTAATAAAAAGATAGAGATTTCAGAAATATAATTCTATAATTCATCATCTATATATTGTATTGTATGTTTACCACCCAAATAAAGTCTTCTTCCATCACCATTTATCCCAACTTTATCTTCTTCTACCTCCCCTCTTTCCCCATTCCGTATCTTTCATGATGTTACAGGTTATTTTCTTTAGAAGCACAAGAACTCCACATGCTCTGATGTTAGAAAAATTAAATTTACTACAAGATACACACATATGTGTATATTGTGCACATGCATATATGTATATGTGTATTATCCTAATATATAAAAAGACTGAGTCCTAATAACCCATAACAACCTAGGCTAGACCAGCAGAAGTCTGTCTTGCAGTCAGCGTTGGGTTGCCATGGCACTCTTTCTGCTACAGGCCTGTGTCCCAAAACTGACTGCTCAGGGGGCTATGAATCAGGGCCAGAGAGAGGCCTGAAGAGAGTAGCAGGGACTGATCCACTGCCTCTGTGGCAAATTTTAGTCAGGACTTGCTCTATCTTTCTCTCCCAGTTTGGCCAGCAGTTATGCCTCCATTTCTGTCCAGGCCTCCACCATGGCTACTGATCAGCCCCACCATTCTGATCAGGCTCCATTGTGATACTGACTGGCATAGAAACTGACCAATCAGAACCAAATCTGGGTAAACTGTGAGGAACCAATGGCTGCCTAGGAGGCAGAGCATTTGACCCTACCTGGCATAAAAACTGACCATTCTGAACTAAATTGGCTGGCATAGGAGGGTATTGGGGGTGAGTTCAGGCTGGCAGGGGAGGGCATTGGGGGTTGAGTTCAGGCCAGCAGGGAAGGGATATTGGAGTGAAATCAGGCTGATAGAGGATGGCAGTTGGAGGCATCCAGGCCAGTAGGGGCGGGCAGTTGGGAGGGACTAGGCCTGAAAGGGAGGGCAGTTGAGAGGGATAAGACCTACAAGGGAGGGCAGCTGAAGACAATCAGGGCAGTTAGGGCAGACCAGGCCAGCAGGGGAGAGCAGTTAGGGGCAATTGGGCCAGAGGAGGAGCAGTTAGGCTTTGAGCAGGCTGGCAGTGGAGTGTTTAGGGGCTGAACAGGCTGGTAGGCAGGCAAGTGTTTGGGAGCCAGCAGTCCAGGATTGTGAGAGGTATCCCGGATTAAAGAGGGTGCAGGCTGGAATGAGTGACACTTCCATGCACAAATTTCATGCACCAGGACTCTAATCTATAATAATCTATTATAATAAAAGCATAATATGCTAATTAGACCAGACAGTCAAACAAACTTCTAGATGTCATTCTGAATGTTTTTCAGGATGAAGCCACTGTAGTGGGGCCAAGGCAGAAATAGTTAAGGGTGATCAGGCAGGGAGGCAGAGTGATTAGGGGTGATCAGGCAGTAGTTAGGGGCAGAGAGGCAGAAAGGCAGAGTGGTTAGGTGATTAGGCAGACAGGCAAGCAATTAGGAGTCAGCTGTCCTAGATTGCGAGAGAGATTTCCAATTGCCCATTTAGGCAGGGATCAGGCCTAAATCAGGGATCACCCAGGGGTCTGTATTACAAGAGGGTGTAGGTTGGGCTAAGGGACATCCCTCATCCTATGCACAAATTTCATGTTCCGGGTCTCTTGTATGTTATATATATAAAATCTTCAGATAAAATGAAACTAGACATAAAAATTAAATAGTTGAGTATTAATGCTTTTGTTGAAGCCTGCACTCAAGTTAATTTTATAACTTTCTAATGGTTTGTTGATTGAAAGGCTAAGCTTTCTTTATTCATCTGCAAAATGTAAAAATAACTCCTCTCTCAAAAGCTGGTATACAAAATTAAGAATTTAAGTGGAAAGTGTAATACAGAACTCAATGCATGATGAGTTCTCTCTGCCAGTAGATCTCCATGCATATGGACCCCCAGTGCACTTTATTCAACCTGTTTTTACTTGCATATTTAACACTGGAAAAACTGTGCTGTCATCCCCTTTTAAGAATAATAGAAAATAATTATAATGAGCTAACACAATTTGAAAATAATTTTAAAAAGTAATTCCATTTCCTTATTCATAGTCCTATTTAGTTAGGGTATATTTTTTAAACACAATACAATGTATTTAGTTAGTTCCTCCTTGTCATAAATTCCACTCAGAAAAAGAATTGTATTGATATTCAAACGGAATCAAAAAACACACACACACACATTTAGGTAAAGGGAAGAATAAGAATTTGACAGTAAACTACAACCCTTTGAAAAAGGCTAACAATACAAAGAGAGAGGCAATGTAAATATCCAATTTCTTTTTGACACTGGTAAAAGTCTTTAAGATGAATCAGAGGTCAGGAACCACTTCATGATGCAATGTTTGATTCCTATAACTGCCTGTGATTATATTTTATTTTATTTTATTTTACTTTATTTTGCACCTGAGAGTTTCTGCCATGAGACTCTAATGGTTAGAGATTTCACTACACAATTAAACACTATAATACAGTCCCCAGGGTCACCCAATTCTCTTCCAGGAAAACAAAATAAAAGTACAGCAACATGTATTTACTCAGGCAGATTCTCAAATTTTTACTAGTAAGTAACTCATATACCCACTACATTTCACTTCACTTAGAGAGTGAAATTTTCCTTTCTTATTTTTAAGCCTCAACTAAGAACCCCTAATATAAGGAAAATAATAGTCTGCATGAGTAAGACACAGAGGAAGGAAGCTCATAAAGATTCCATGCTGTTATCCACTGCAGTGGACAGGTACTGTGTCTGTAAGTACGTGACACTAATTTGATTGTCTATATAAGTAATAAGGATTTAGTTCATTTTTAAAGCTCTACAAAATCGTGCCCTAATACACAATAGATACCAAAATACTGGTTATTTGAAATAGACATTATTTTTTTGCTTGGGGTACATAAGAAATTTCTGGGAGGCAATGCATGAATTTTGGAATTGTAGAATAAACAGAGTGATCTTGAGAAATAAACAATATATTTGTGATAAATGCACACACCTTTCAGAGACTGAGAAAAACTAAGGCAGCAATATTTTTATTTGCTTTGCATTTTGAATGTGGGCTGGTAGAGAACAACATCCATTGCATTTGAAGAAATTTAAGTGGAGTACTTGGATTGAGACCAGCAATCAGAAGAACCTTATAACAGGCTTAATCAGGTCAATTGTTTCATAATTTCAAATGCTTCTCTATATCTCCACTAATTTTCCTCTTTCTTTAGTCACTCTACTTACTATACTACATCAACCTAAGGGTTTTATTTTTCATGTGGGAATAGCCTTATTAACATTTCTACTATTTCCTATAACCTTTTAAGAGGGAACTATAAACAGCTCTACAAGTCAACTATATGTGTAATACATGAAGAGAACTAATCATACTTTGGTGACAGAGTTCATCCTGCTGGGATTAGCTGAAACTCAAGAGGTACAGATTTTCCTCTTTGTGCTCTTTTCTGTCATTTACACACTGACAATTTGGGGGAATGTTGGGATGATCCTCTTAATCAGGACTGATTCCATACTCCACACACCCATGTATTTCTTCCTGGCTAACCTGTCATTTGTGGACATTTGTTACTCATCCACCATCACCCCAAAGATGCTGGTGGATTTATTGTCGGAGAAGAAAACCATCTCCTTTGCTGGCTGCTTTCTGCAGCTGTACTTCTTTATCACCTTGGCCACAACTGAATGCATCCTCTTTGGCTTAATGGCCTATGACCGGTATGTGGCCATATGCAACCCTCTACTCTACCCCTTGGTCATGACCAGGACAGTCTGCCTTAAAATGGCAGCAGGGGCTTTGGCAGCGGGACTGTTGAACTCCATAGTGAACACAAGTTATGTCAGCAGCCTGCCATTCTGCAGTTCCAATGTCATCCAGCACTTCTTCTGTGACAGCCCTCCTCTCTTTAAGCTCTCCTGTTCTGACACACGCCTGAATGAAAGCATCATTTCCACTTTTGCTGGAGTGAATATGGTAGGGACTCTGCTGGTCACCCTCACCTCTTATTGCTATGTTCTCTTCACCATATTTCATATGCATTCAGGGGAGGGGAGGCACAAAGCTTTCTCAACGTGTGTCTCTCACCTGACAGCCATAATCCTGTTCTATTCATCTGCCATCTATACTTATCTGAGACCTAGTTCCAGCTATTCCCTGGGTCAGGACAAAGTGGCTTCCGTGTTCTACACAGTGGTGATCCCCATGTTGAACCCTCTCATCTACAGCCTGAGGAATAAAGAAGTGAAGAAGGCTTTGTGGAATGTAATCACCAGGAAAAGGATCCCTGCATTTCTGTGATTGTTTGGTTAAATTTCTGAACCTAGCAGGGTATTTAATGAATATGGAAATCCTATTCAAGCCTACAGTTTTCATGAGAATATTTACTTTTTTTAATTTTTATTTTTTATTAATGTGTTACATGTCTACATATCTTGCCATTGCCCCAGCCCCATTCCCATGCATGCCCTAACTCCCCTGTGTCTTGCATCCTTTGGTTATGGTTATATGTATGCATACAAGTCCTTCGGTTGATCTCTTATCTACCCCACCTCTCCCTAGCCTTCCCACTGTACTTTGACTATCTGTTTAATGCTTTACTACCTCTGCATCTATTTTTTTGTTCATCACTTTATAATGTGCTTTATTATCCACAAATGAGTGAAATTATGTGGTATTTTTCTTTCATTGACTGGCTTATTTCACTTAGCATTATGATTTCCAGTTACATCTAGGTTGCCGCAAATGGTAAGAATTTCTTGTTTTTTTATGGGAGCACAGTATTCCATTGTGTAACTGTACCATAGTTTTCTGATCCAGTCATCTGCTGACAGGCAATTATGCCCTTTAATATTCAAGTATATTACCAAACTTCTATAAAACCATAAAACTTTTATCTAACCATTTTGTGACTTCATGAGTCCTAAATAGTAAGGCCTATTTGTAATAAAATCTTACCTAGGGAAACAAAGTTATTGGATGTTTAGAAACCAAAGTCACAATATCACATAAAACTAGTTATAGTAAACATTGGTAATTGCACATTTATCTTTTTCTCGTGTATTTTTTATTCACCATTTGTGATTTCTAAGAGAATGCTATCTATTATCTGTCAAAATTTATTAAATTGCAAATGTTTTACATCTTTAAATATTGAATTATCTCCTGAAAAAATATTTAAATTTCAAGATTATAGTTTTAATTACCACTATACACTCTCCAGTTTTTATTTTCTTCATTACCCATATATACATACACTTATATTCCCTAAAAAAATAATTGTGATTTTGTTTAAAAAGTGTGATTTGAGATAACCTCTGTCTGGTTAGAATGTTCCAGTTACCACTTCTATTTCCCTCTCTTCTTCTCAAATATTTCCAATTCTCTCAGTTCCTCTCTCCCAAACTGATGCGCACACAGTAATCCCCACACATACACATTTGACTCCTGCAAAGAGTTTACTGCGTGCAGACTTAAATGGATGAATGTGCCACATATTACTTACCATAGCTCATGGATTTCTTGCAAATGGAAATACTCTATAAATTCCCAATAAAAACATATTAAAATAAATCCTAATATTAAATCTAAGCACTCTAAATATGCAGGTAGACAGGCAGCTGGGTTAGTAGAAGCCGGGAGGAAACTGAGTGAGGGCCAGTGCTTGCTAAGAGACAGCCACATTTACAGATATTGGGGGAAATGTTTCACCATCTTTCCTTTACCTTTGCTGGTGAAATTGCACCTGATAGATGCTGTGATGAGCAAGTCATCTGGGATATGGCATAACATAATTTACGGTGTGTCACAAAGAGGTCATTCAGCTTGACCATTCATAATGCCCTCTATGATCTACATAGGTGACCTTGGCCAAACAAGTGTTCATGAAGTTATTGTGTTGTCTATGGACCTGTGGGCCATCCTTTCATCCTACAGGTTATAGTGGGTATTTGGCCCTGGAGCCCCTGCAGCAGAATGACCAGGCTGTCTCGGGGGTGGTTCACTCTTGCCTGGCTACCTTGCCTAAGTTTTTTTTTTCACCAGCTGGCTGCTCTTGGACTAGGTTTTTTTCTGCTTTCTCTTCATTGTATATCTAATGGAATCCTATATGGGACCAGGATATCTCACAAATAAAAACTAATTATAGGCCTTCCATTAAATGCTAAAATTTCCAGGAAAATAGAAACAAAAAAAAATGTTTGAAGATTAATCTACTTTGAGATTTGGGATTTTAGACATATAATTTAAGACATGTTCTCTATTCTCTAATTTAGTTTTCCTACATTTAATTCATCTCATTTAAAGATCTAAATATATTTTCAATTTTGGGAGCTATTGTCTTTAATGATGTTACTTTTTAATTCATTAAATACAAGCTTATGAAAATCATTAATATTTCTAAAAAATATTTTTATCATATGTTCTTGCTTATTGGTTAATATGTTTATATGAAAATTTTTGCTTTTTTTTATTCTCTTTAATTCAAAAGAAATTTAAATTATAAAAGCATTAAGACTACTAGCTGGTTTTTCTCAACGGGTAGAGCATCAGCTTGCAGAAGTGGTTGGATTTCAGTGAAGGACACATACCTCAGTTGCAGGCTCCTCCCCAGCCCTGGCCCTCATCAGGGCTCATGCAGAAGACAACCAATAGATGTGTTTCTCTCACATCTATGTTTTTCTCTGTCTTTCCCTTTCTCTCCACTCTCCTTAAAATCAATGGAAAAATATCTTCAGGTGAAGGGGGAAAAAATATACTACGTGACTTGTAATTTTTATATTGTGTAGGTGTGACTTTATCATTTTCTCATTTCATCAGGATGGGACAATATTTAACACCTCCCTTATGAGTATAATGTTCTTTTTTACATTTTTGCAATACTATCTCCATTGCTTCTGTTTTCTATATTTCCAGTCTTTTGTTTTACTTGGATTTTACTATTACTACATTTCCCAAATATACAAATATCAATCAATGTTTTGTCTTATTCAATAATATTTGGTAATTTACTTATTAAAATTAATGAAGTTTGAAATGTATGTCTTTAGGCTATGTTTTAATCAATATTTTTTATCAGTAATTAGATGAGGCCAAATAGAGAATAACTCCCAAAACCTGTGACCAAGTTGGAAAGTAATCAAGCAAGCTAAAAGAAGTAAAAGTTTATTCAAATCTAAATAAACTAAATATAAGTTAGTAGATAGAGCCCGGCATTTAGGCAGGAAATTATGAGTATAGGTTGATGTTACCGTATAAAAATAATGCTGGATTTAGTTTGTAGATTGTACCGTATAAAAATAATGCTGGATTTAGTTTGTAGAATATGGGCATTGTAACTTTTATTGATCTATTAAAAGTGGGAGGAGAGGGGATGTAATTTGCAAACAATAATTAGGTAAAGGCTGGAGCTGAGATTAAGTGATGAAATCATAATCCCATTTAACTTCTCAATGGTCAAATAAAATCAAAGTTATGTTTTAATCCATAGTCAACAAGTTTCAATCAGCAGAAATAAATAATATTATGTTCAAGATGCAATGCTTAAGTGGTTGGGTGTAGGACAAAATAAAAAATCAAGTACAAAGTAGTTGAGTTGCTGTGAGAATCTATACTCTGTACAAGAGCAATGTGCAAAAAACTTTATTGAAAATATGTACTATTATTGAAATATATAGCTTCACAGAAACATTGTTAAATAGCTTTATTGATAATATATGGGATGCATGTCAAATAGAATGTGTGGATCAGAAAGCAGAAATGTGACTATGTGTTGCTAACCTTAGATATAATTTACTGCTATAGCTGAGAAATTGAAATATGTTATTTTCAAGGTTTTCTGGACTTTTTGTGATTTAAATCCTGTTGTGGAAACTTTGAATAAATCTGTGGACCACCATTAAATCTCATAGTCCTTGGTATATTTCAGCCACTGTCAAAACTGATTGCCTTAGGAATTGAAGAAAGAGGTGATGAATATTGTCTAAGGAATTTTGAGGTTTTGCAAACTGGAAATCAACCTGATGGAGATGTGTGTCAAAAACTCTGATTGTCTGAATTAGACTCTAAACCCTTAACCTCCTGAAATTGTATGATCATATTTACCATGTATTTTTCAACAAACAAACATAATAAAATATAATATGCTGGTTAAGGCAGTGGTTCTCAACCTTCCTAATGTCGCGACCCTTTAATACAGCTCCTCATGTTGTGGTGACCCCTAACCATAAAATTATTTCCGTTGCTACTTTATCAATGTAATTTTGCTACTGTTATGAACTGTAATGTAAATATCTGATATGCAGGATGTATTTTCATTGTTACAAATTGAACATAATTAAAGCATAGTGATTAATCACAAAAACAATATGTAATTATATATTGTGAAATATTTATTTCTAATTACAAATAAATAAAATTTTGTCTTGAATCATGGTGTAGCATGTGTAACAGTCTTCATATGACCACAGTAAACTACATTGCTACACTTTGCTACACCGAGGAGCGGTGTGTTGGTTCCTAAGACCATGGGAAATATAAATATGTGTTTTCTGATGGTCGTAGGCAACCCCTGTGAAAGAGCCCAGGTTGAGAACCACTGGGCTAAGGTTTTGTGGAGACTGTGTCAGATTCATTAATACAGTGGGAAGAGAAACAGAAAGATGCAAAAAGGTACAGGCTAAGAGGGGATATGGCAATAGAAGCTTTATTTATAAAGTTGGAAAATATAATGAACATAAATATGTTAAAGTTGAGGTTTTATTTAACAAATCATCACACCCAAATCATGTGCTACGTAAGAGAATTGTATGTCAGAATACGCTGTGTGCTAGATTTGATAAGAGATAGTAAAAAAGAATAAACAACATACTTAAAGAGTGAATGATAAATTAAATCTATGGCTGAATGACCTAGCTTTATTCTCCATTAGTAGTGCCCAAATAGACATGATTAGTATTAGTTCATAAATGTGCCAAAAGAGGTCAGAAGCAGTGACAAAACACACACACACACACACACACACACACACACACACACATCTTATTATTAAAGGCACCATTGCCAGTGATTTTTTACTAGCGATAACAAAATTGCAAAATTCACATTTGCTATTTTTAAATTTTTATTTTCTCTTTAAATATATATATTACATTGTTCTCCTGAAGATAAGGCTGATAATTTCAGGTGAGACTTAAATAAAGTAGTTATTTACTATTGATCTGTTTAGATGAAACACACACACACTCCCACACGGGGTTTTTATGACACTGATATGCTACTAAGAACCTAAATATGTATAAAGCTTGAGTCATTGATAGCCAATTTTGTCCAAGAGGTTGTTTCCAGTGTAGGGATCATGTTTCATTTTGTTTTCAGGAATGTTTTTAGCAAGACTGTTTACCCTTAGCATGGATTCAAGTTGATTTCTGATGCTGCATTCTTGCATTTATAAGTGGCATTCGGAAAAAAGCATCAGTAGCAATAACAATGCATTTGCACATTGCTACATATTCTGAGAGCTGCAATTTATTAAAATACTTTAAAAGAAACTGTGAATTAACTAGCATCCAACTACATTGGTCTTAATTATACATTAAGCAACATAGAAAGTCATTATAGCTAAACAATTTTGAGCAAGCAGGAATAGCAAAAGTGGAGACATCACACTTCTTGATTTTATTTTATTTTATTTTTACACTTCCTGATTTTAAACTACAGTAGGATAAAAGTAAGTTTACAGTTGTTAATATGGAAAATATTATTAATACAATAATTAATAAATCATAAAAATGCAATAATAAACCAAGGTATTATACTCAAACTGCAAACCTACTCCTTCCCCCCAATATTATGAAACTTGGAAATCAAAACAGTATAATATTGGGATACAAATAGACATAACAGATCAGTGAAATGAAATAGAAATTCCATAAATAAACCTTCTCATATATGGCCAACAAAGGTACCAAGAACACACAATGGAACAAAATGGCCTCTTCAATAAATTGTACTGGAATAACTAGAAAAAAAAATGAAATTGAGTTCCTAATTTACACCACTCACAAAAATTAAATGGAAATGTATTAAAGACCCCTATCTTACAATATATACAAAAATCAAATCAAATTGAATTAAAAATTTAAATATCTAATAAGGAATATGTGTATATATACATATACACACTAGAGGCCCAGAGCATAAAATTCATGCACTGGGAAGGGGAGGGGGCTTCTCTCTCAGCCCACCTTACACCCTATTGATGTCCAGGACCCCTTGCTCCTTACCACCCATCTGCTCGAGCTCCTTACCTCTTGGCTCATTGCTCCTTAGCGCTGCCTCAGAGGCAGGAGAGGCTTCTGCACTGCCCCCTGCCCACACTAGCTGGGAGCCTAGCTTCTGGCTGAGCGGTGCTTCCCCTGTGGGAGTGAACTGACCACCAGAGGGAAGCTCCTGTGTTGAGCATCTGTCCCCTGGTAGTCAGTGCGCATCATAGTGACCAGGCATTCTGGTCCTTCTGCTGTAACGGTCCCTTAGGCTTTTATTATGTGTGTGTATATATAATTATAGCATCAAATTCAATAGAAATGTAATAACTAACTGCATTCTAAAATAGTGAAAAGGACCTGACTAGACATTGATAGTTAGAAGACAGAGTTCACATGATTTTGGTGACTCATTAGTCATGTGGGTAAATGACTTGGAGAATGATAAATACGTTATATTGTCTAATGTGGCTGAGGTTATTCCCTTTTAAAAATATTTATATTGATTTCAGAGTGGAAAAGAGATAGACACATCAATGATGAGAGAGAATCATTGACCAGGTGCCTCCTATAGGCCCCTAACTGGGGATCAAGCCTGTAACCCAGGTATGTGCCCTAACCAGGAATTAGAGTGGTTGAGGATCAACCACAGAGTCACACTGGGTAGGCATGGCTGACAATTATAAATTTATGTCTGACAAAATTGGGAGTCAAAACAGAAGAAAATGTTTGAGCATAAAGTCTATGTAAATCCTGTGACCACTGATTAAAATAACTACACTGCTCCAAACTGGTCCTGGCCACTATTAACCTCCCAACCGCCCCCATGGATTGTTGTAACCACCTTCTAACTCATCTCTCTGCTTCTACCCTTGACCTCACTAATGTACATGTGTTCTAATTTCATACCACCTTTCAAGCATTTTACTCACTTTTAAAATGTTAGAAAACACAATTTATATCATTAATGATTTTGAAAGATGCAATGACATGGTTGTACTTTATTGAGACCCTAAAAAGCCCAGGTGTTCTATGTAGATGGCTGCATTCTTGGAGGTAGATGTGTACCAGTAAGTAAATAAGACAGATTCCCTGAAATCAAGGACTTTATGAAAGGAAAAGAAGACAAATTATAGAATAGAAATTTAAATGCAATATAATAAAGGGAAAAAAGGAATGCACTATATTAGAAATAGTTAGCTCTGCCTGCAAAAATAATTGGTCACTTTTCATAGATGTAACTCAGCAGCTCAGCCTAAAAGATAAGTAGGAGTTTGGCAGTCAGACATATGACCAAGTTACATGGTACTACGTAGTCAGTGCCTACTGAAGGTTACAGCACCATATCTTATGCAGTTAGATATTTATTGAAAGTTTCAGTAAATAGAGAAAAGCTGGTGCATGTAGTGATTATGTTACATTGCTTACCAAATATTTACAGCAATAAAAACAGGTCACTCTATCTTCTCTCATAAGGTCCTTTTCCCATCCTCACTTTCTGATATAGAGACTTTAAGACTGTATTGTTATCTGTGTCCATGAGTCTCTTCTTTCTTTGCTTAATACCTTTATAAATCTTAATACAGTCCTTGCCAATGGGGAAGTGCCTCCTGTCTCCAAATATGGAGAGGATGGGAGAAGGTAAGGAGGAGTGTCCAGTGCTCCTCAGACCTTATTCCATAGAAAGCATCCTCACTACAGCACTACTCCAACCAGAGGCAGTCTGTGTTGTTTTCTAAGTTACCACCTGATAAACATTACTGAGTTGAATATGAAATACGTCCTGGATGAAGATGCCATCACAAGGAATAAGAGCCTATTATTTCTTACCCAAAGGACACTGAAAGATTTGAGTAAAGTATAAGCTTCAGAAAAAAAAATAGGAATGACTGAAATTGTTACTTGAAAAATATAAAGCAAAAATTTATATTATATAGATCATCTGATCTAATAAAGAGGGAATATGCAAATTGACTATCATGCCAACACAAAGATGGAGGCGCCCACAGCTGAGGCTGAGTTCCCATAAGCGCCTAAGGAGCAATCAGCAGTGACCAGAGGCTGTGCGGTTCTAGGCCTGGGCAGGGTCCTTAGCCTGTGCCTCCCCCACTCTGTGAAGCTTGACAAGGAACCTCAGGCCATGCCCCCCATCCTTGCATCAGGCTGGGGACCAGAGGCTGCACCCCCTGCCCAGCAGGGCTTAACAGGAGACCTTAGGCCATACCCTCTTCCATAGCACTGGGCTGGATGACCTCAGGCTTCACCCTCAATCTGGTAGGGCATGAGGGGGACCTCAGGCCACACACCCCAGAATGGCAGGGTGTGGGAAACTTGTGCTTGATAGCCATTTTGTAGTAAGCTCCAGCCACATTAGCATTAACCTCAGGCTAGGTTTCTATTACCCCAAACCCTATCTCTTTCCCTATCTCCCAAAAGCCAGGCGTTTCGCCTTAGGGCTAGGAATTTTTGCTAACTTCCTTATTCCTCCTTCTCCCCATAATTACCCCAATCTACTGTTGAATAAATGAGACTTGATCAGAACTTTGTCTTGTCTCCATTTCTTGTGTCTCTTGTCCCTTTCATCCCCACTCCCCTTCTAGGGTCCTCATTGACTTAACCCAAGGGTCGGGACAGCAGGGCTTGAAGGGGAACCTCAGGCCATGCCCTCTACCCAGTAGGGCTTTATGGGGGACCTCAAGCTGTGTTCCCCACCTTCTGGGACATGAGGTGGGACCTCAGGCCATACCACCCACCCCGGCACTGGGCCAAGGTACCTCAGGCTTGAGGGGGGACTTCAGGCCATACTGCCTGCCCAGTGCCTTGCCGGGGCACCCCAGGCCGCGCTTCCCACCCAGTGCTGGGCCGGGGTACCTGAGGCTGTGCCCCTCAACCCTGCAGGGCTTGACGAGACCTGAGGTTGTGCCCCCCAACTCGGTGCTGGGCCTGCGGACCTGAGGCTTCACCCCCACCTGGTGTCAGGCCAGTGGACCTGAGGTTGCACCCATGCCCACAAGGGTTGATGGAGGTGGAGTGGGCTAGATCTGGATCTCGCCCATCGGGGGTGGGACTGGTTGGGTATGGGTTTTGTGCAATTTTGAGGCACCTCAGGGGAGAGGGGACTTGACTTTGGATCCCGTGCTGTGTCCCAAACTCTGACAAGAAGAAGATTTTCATATACATTTTACTAATCTTCTTTCATCTCTGACACTCTATTACAGAGAAAGGGCAAATAGCAATATTAAAATATTTCCTCTAATTAATCCCCCTTTACTATGCATGAATTTCATGCACTGGGCTACTAGTATCTTCATAAAAGAAGCAACATACAGTGATTTCTCCATAATATAAAAAAGAAAGCTTATTTTATAGTAGTGCATTATTTTGCATCTCAAAAATTTAGTCATCAAAGAAATTACTTCCTTCCAATTAGACTAATTTATGAGATAAATCTCCAGAAATTAAAAATATAGATTGTAGCTATAAGTAATCAACTCAGTCTCATTTTTATAATAGAAAGTGAGATATAACATGGACATAACATTAACTTGCTGTTGTGAAGTTTTATATTTGTAAATCTACTAATATTATTGAGGATATTATATTTAAAATAATACTTCCTACTGAATGTTCTTTGAAGCCAATTGAATTCTGATGAAAAATATAGACTCTGCAATAATGGTGGGATGGCTGGTCAGGCCAATGATACCGCTGCTGTGGGCAGGTGGCTGCCGAGTAACCACTGTTCCCTGGACCACTGGTGCATCTCACATATCAGGCACTCACTGGCCAGGTGAGGGGATGCCTGGGGGAGAAAGAGCTGCTGTGGAAAGTGCTCTGTTCAAATGAAACAGATTGGATATGCAGATGTATCTTGCACAACACAGGTCTGAACTGTGTGGAACCACTTACAGACAAATTTTTTCAATGAATGTATTGGTGGGGGAAAGGACATGGACCCTGGCATTGCACTATTGAGTTTGAAGTCAGGTGGTTCACACCAGCTTCTTGATATTGGACAATACTTAACTTCTACTACCTCTGCTTCTATGTCAAATGTGAATAATAATAGTACCTACTTCCTTCAGAATGCAGTAAATGAGATAATGCATGTGAAGTCATTAACAAGGTGGTTAGTATTGATAAATGTGCAAACATTGTTGACCATAAAAAAATTTTCTTCCAAATAATCAGGCCTCTCTATCCTTCATGGCTACGTTAATTCTCCCTGAAACAGAAAAATTGGAACAGGATGATCTAGTATTCCCATATTAGAACTGCAAAATACTATTAATTGTTAATAAGGAGATGCTTATGTCTGGAGATGTTTTCATATATTAAATAGGATTTGAGTTAGATTTTCAATTTAATTTTGCTCGTATTTCTATAACAAAGCCTGTTTCTCCTCCATGTTCTAAGTACAGGAAACTGGCACAGATGAGAGAAAACTAAACGCAAGGGCCCAGGAAATGACAGTGGTTTCCCCCTTGGTTTTGCTGTTGCTGTGTACCCACTCAGCATTAAATGGGTTCAAACAGGCAGCAAACTAATTTTAAGCTCAGTATTGCTTCCAAAACACCCTCCTGTATTTTTTCTTCTCTTCTAGATTAAGAAAAGGCTACTTCAAGGCAGGATCAAAGATGAGAAAAGTTTGAGCAAAAGGAAAAAAATATATAAGTTAAAATAATAATGATAAATATGATAAGTATGTTAATAATCATATAAACAATGCCTAATAGAAGCAATATTGTCTATTTTAATGCAGGCCCTGAGACTCCAACCATCCCAAGCTCAACAGAGAGGCTTTTTTATGACAAAAATCCATAGGTGTATGATTTTTGTCCAGTCTCTCCCTGTACACCGCTCACTTCTTTCCCCCTGAGAATTATCAGTCCACTCCCCTTCTGTGCTCCTTATTCTATTATATTCACCAGTTTATTCTGTTGATCAAATATTTAACTCACTTGATTTTTAGATTCACTTGTTGATCGATATGTATTTGTTGTTCATATTTTTTGTCTTTTACCTTTTTCCTCTTCTAAAAGAGTACCTTTCAGCATTTCATATAATACTGGTTTGGAGTTGATGTCCTCCTTTAGCTTTTTCTTATCTGTGAAGCTCTTTATCTGCCCGTCAATTCTGAATGTTAGCTTTGCTGGATAGATTATTCTTGGTTGTAGGTTCTTGCTATTCATCACATTGAATATTTCTTGCCACTCTCGTCTGGCCTGCATAGTTTCTGTTGAGAAATCAGCTGACAGTCGTATGGGTGCTCCCTTGTAGGTAATGAATTTTTTTTCTCTTGCTGCTTTTAATATTCTCTCTTTGTCTTTTGCTCTTGGTATTTTAATTATGATGTGTCTTGGTGTAGTCCTCTTTGGATTCCTTTTATATGGGGTTCTGTGTGCTTCCTGGACTTGTAAGTCTATTTCTTTTACCAGATGTGGGAAGTTTTCAGTCATTATTTCTTTAAGTAGGTTTTCAGTATCTTGCTCTCTCTCTTCTTCTGGCACCCGCACAATTCTGATGGTATGCTTGAGGCTGTCCCAGAGGCTCCTTACATTATCTTCACATTTTTGGATTCTTTTCTCTTTTTGCTTTTCCAGTTGAGGGTTTTCTGATTCTTTATATTTCAATTTTTTTACTTGATTCTTGCCTTCCACTAGTCTGCTATTAATAATATTTTTTATTTCAGTCAGTGTATGTTTAATTTCTGGTTGGTCCTTAACCATCTCTAGTTGGTCCTTTTCCATCTCTAGTTGGATCTTTTCCATCTCTAGTTGGTTCTTTTTCATCTCCTCTTGGGACTCGCTAACTTTATCCAATTTTTCTAGGATATTCTTGAAAAACCTTATGAGTGTGGTTTTGAACTCTATATCCAGTAATTTGTTTTCCTCCATTTCTTTTGTTTGTGATCCCTTCCCTTGTCTCGGCATTTTCACTATTTTGGGAGAAGTTCTGTGTTGGATTCAATCTTATGATACAAGACTTGCAAAACTGCAAAAGCCTCTCTGTTGAGCTTGGGATGGTTGGAGTCTCAGGGTTTAATGGACTGCCTTGCCTTCCAGTCGGCCCCGCCCTCCATGACCCCTGAGTCTCACATGACTGGGTAATCGCTGGAGCAGTCCCTGCTCACGCACACTCTCTCTAGACTGCTGCCCCTATGGCTCCCCTGCGCTCCGGAACCATATGAGTCTGGGTCTCCAGGGTTTTGCCCGAAACTGGGGTTTAGTGGAGTTAGAAGTGGCACAGTTGGAAGGGTCTGTCTCCCGCCCACTCATGAAAGCCAGTGGCACAATCAGCAGTCAGTCCTCTGCGCGCAGTGCCGTGCACACCACCAGCCTTCTGATCTTTTGCGACACCCCTAAATTTCCGTGCACTTCTCCCTTTTCACAGTCCAATCTCCCCCCGTATGAATTTCGGCTGGATCTGGTGTTTAGTGTCGTAGTATAATGGGTTCAATGCCGTTGAGAGTCTCCCTCTCCCTCCAGCCAGAGAAAGCCATCCAGGTTCTCTGGCACCCACTCTCTCCACGAGTGTGTCTCCTTACCTCAGCTTTTTGCAGCTCCTCTGGGTCTCTGTGAGCCTCTCTCTTTTTTTCTAGTTGTAGAATTTCCACTCAGCCAGCTTTACTGTGGTTCTGGATGATGTCCGTTCTGTCTTTTAGTTGTAGTTTTGAAATTGTTGTGTGAGGCAGCAGTGTAGGTGTTTACCTATGCCGCCATCTTGGATTCTCCCTAGCTCTGAATCTTAATGCAATATCTGTTCCCCAGCCTTTTTCACCATGTGGAAAAAGAATAGTATATATCATTGCATCTAATGTAGGAAACAGTATACTGATTTGTTTCATTTTAGTGGCACCTGAATTATTGGGATCCGGTTTACAAATAATTTCATCCACACAAACAAACTCAGGTAAAGGGGAGAAAAAGAATTTGGTAGTAGACTACAACCCATTTCAAATTGCCTAAAAATGCAAAGATGAGGCAATGTAAATACCCAATTTCTTTCGACATTGGTAAAAGTCTTTAAGGTGATTCAGAGGTCAGGAACCACTTCATGATGCAATGTTTGATTGCACATAACTGCACATGATTATATTTTACTTTATTTTGCGCCTGGGAGTTTCTGCCAGTAGACTCTAATGATTAGAGGATTGACTACACAAATAAACACTCTAATACAGTCCCTAGGGTCACCCAATTCTCTTTGATGAAAACAAAATAAAAGTGCAGCTTGTATTTACTCAGATGGTTTCTCACATTTTGACTAGGAACTCAAATACTCACAGCATTTCATTTCGAGAGTGAAATGTTTCTTTTTTTTCTCTTTAAGCCCCAACTAAGTATCCCTAATATTCTAAAAATAATAGTCTGCATGAGTAAGACATGGAAGAAGGAAGCTCATAAAGATTGTATACTGTTATTCATTTCGGTGGACAGGTACTGTGTCTGCAGCTACATGACATTAATTTGATTGTGTACTTTATATCAAAAATAATTATTTAGTTCATTTTTAAAACTTTACAAAATCGTCCTATAATATACAATAGATACAAAAATATTGGTTATTTGAAATGGGCATTATTTTTGTTACCTGAGGTATGCAAGAAATTTCTGGGAGGCAATGTATAAATTTTGGAATTATAGAATAAACAGAGTGGTCTTGAGAAATAAACTGGATTTGTGTTATGCACACACCTTTCAGAGACTGGGAGAGACTAAGGCAGCAATATTTTTATTTCCTTTGCATTTTGAATATGGGCTGGTAGAGAATAACATCTGTTGCATTTGAAGAAACTTAAGTGGAGTACTTGGATTGAGACCAGCAATCTGAGGAACATTATAACAGGCTGATTAAGGTCAATTGCTTCATAATTTCCAATGCTTCTCTATTTCTTCACTAATTTTCCTCTTTCTTTAGTCATTCTACTTGCACTATTATATCAACCTAAGGGTTTTATTTTTCATGTGTGAACAGGCTCATTAACATTTCTATTAATTTCTGTAAACTTTGGAGTCGGAAATATCTCCATCTATACAAGCTTAAGCTAACTGTATGTGTAATACATCATGGGAACTAATTATACTTTGGTGACTGAGCTCATCCTGCTGGGATTAGCAGACACCATGGAGCTACAGATTATCCTCTTTGTGCTCTTTTCTGTCATTTACACACTGACAGTTTGGGGGAATGTTGGGATGATCCTCCTAATCAGGACTGATTCCAGACTCCACACACCCATGTATTTCTTCCTGGCTAACCTGTCCTTGGTGGACGTTTGTTACTCATCCACCATCACCCCAAAGATGCTGGTGGATTTATTGTCGGAGAAGAAAAACATCTCCTTTGCTGGCTGCTTTCTGCAGCTGTACTTCTTTATCGCCTTGGGCACAACTGAATGCATCCTCTTTGGCTTAATGGCCTATGACCGGTATGTGGCCATATGCAACCCTCTCCTGTACCCCTTGGTCATGACCAGGACAGTCTGCCTTAAAATGGCAGCAGGGGCTTTGGCAGCGGGACTGTTGAACTCCATGGTGAACACAAGTTATGTCAGCAATTTGCCTTTCTGCAGTTCCAATGTCATTCACCATTTTTTCTGTGACAGCCCTCCTCTCTTTAAGCTCTCCTGTTCTGACACACGCCTGAATTAAAGCATCATTTCCACTTTTGCTGGAGTGAATATGGTGGGGGTTCTGCTGGTCATCCTCACCTCCTACTCCTACATTCTCTATTCCATCTTCCGTATGCATTCAGGGGAGGGGAGGCACAAAGCTTTCTCAACGTGTGTCTCTCACCTGACAGCCATAATTCTGTTCTATTCCACCGGCATCTATACTTATCTGAGATCTAGTTCCAGCTACTCCCTGGGTCAGGACCAAGTGGCTTCCGTGTTCTACACAGTGGTGATCCCCATGTTGAACCCTCTCATCTACAGCCTGAGGAATAAAGAAGTGAAGAAGGCTTTGTGGAATGTAATCACCAGGAAAAGGATCCCTTCATTTCTGTAACTCGTTAATTTTCTGATCCCTGGCAGAGTATTTAATGAATATGTAAATCCTATTCAAGCTTACAGTTTTTCATGAGAATATTTCTAATTATTCCCTTTAATATTCAAGTATATTACCAAACTTTTTAAAACCATATAACTTTTATCTAACCATTTTGTGTCTTCATGAGTCATAAATATAAAGTCCTATTTGTAATAAAATCTTATCTAGGTAAACAAAGATATTAGATGTTTAGAGACAAAGTTCACAATAAAACATAAAACTAGCTATAGTAAACATTGGTAATTGCAAATTTATCTTTTTCTCATCTTTCTTTTTTTTACCATTTATGATTTCTAAGATGATACCATCTCTTTTCTGCCAAAATTTGTTAAAATGAAGGAGTTATTCCTCTTTCATATTAAATTATCTCCTGGAAAAATTTTTAAATTTTAAGATTATCGTTTTGACAACTATAAACTCTTCAGCTTTGATTTTCCTCATTACACTTATATACAAATATACATGTTATATATATTTCTTAAAAAGTGTGATTTTGTAATTTGAGAAAACCACTTTCTGGTTAGAATGTTCCAGTTACCACCTCTATTTCCTTCCCTTATCCTTAAATATTTCCAATTCTCTCCCTTCCTCTCTGCCAAACTCACACACACACAGTAATCCTAACACTAACACATTTGGCGGCTGCAAAGAGTTTACTGCATGGAGACTTAAATGAATGAATGAGCGACATATTACTTATCATAACTCATGGATATCTTATATATGGAAACCCTATAAGTTTCTGTTAAACGTATTTTAAAGTCAATTTTAATATTAAATCTAAGGACTCTAAATATGCAGGTAGACAGGCTGGTGGGTTAGTAAAAGCCGGGAGGAAATTGAGTGAGGGCCAGTGCTTGCTAAGGAGACAGCCGCATTTACAGTTGTTGGAGGTAAATGTTTAACCACCTTTCCTTTAACCTTGCTGGTGAAGTTTCACCTGATAGGTGTTGTGATGCGCAAGTCATCTGGGATATAGTACAGCAAAACATGGTTTGTCACAAAGAGGTCATCCCGCTTGACCATTCATAATGCCATCAATAGTCCACATAGGTGACCTTGGCCAAACAAATATTTATGAAGCTATTGGTGTTGTCTGAGAACCTGTAGGCCATCCTATCGCCCAATAGGTATATAGTCAGTATCTGACCCTGGAGCCCCTTCAGCAGAATGACCATACTAGTTGCCCAGTTCACAAAATTCATTCATGGAGGGGGTGTTCTCTCAGCCCAGCCTGTACCCTCAGCCAATCAGGGTTCCATTTATGGATGTCTGACTGCTGGTATAGTTTCAGTCCCTGTGCTGGTGCCCAGGATTGTGGGGCAGAGAGCTTCTCCCTCTCCTGGGCAAGAGTGGCAGGTGTAGCTATTGGCAGCCAGGACCCTAGAGTGGGTGGCTTGACCCTATCCCAGGCTGCAGCGTGGCTGGTCCCCTTTCCTCTCTCCCTAATGTTGAGTGTCTGAGCCATTATGGTGTGATGCCAAGAAGGCATGATGACTATTTGCATATTAGCTCTTTATTATATAAAATAAGTTTCTGTGATATATAAATGGAAAATTTTAATGATGGAACAAGTATATATTTCTTACTTTTCTGATGAGTGTCTAAGTCTCTTTACCAGACAGGATGTGATCCAGGTTGGCCTGAACTGGGATTGTACTGGAGTCTTACTGATGACCTTGACCTTCAGTCATCTTGAGATGAAGTTCACAGAGGAAACATAAAACCAAACATGATGAAAAAAAAATCATCTAAGCAGATTGTAAACTAGCAAGTGCCAGACACATAAAAATGCAAATAGAAAGCAAACATGGAGCAGATTGGGCAGGATGGAGAAAAATATCTCACAAGTTACCTCGAGAAGTTCATAGCCCTACACTACTACATGACATGTCTGTTTTGCCTTGTTCCTCATTTGTGCATGTTGTTAATATGAACAGGAAAAATAAAGTTTAAGATTGTTTTCTGTTTTGCATATCAGAATTTTAAGATATTGGATTTCAAACATATTAACAAAAGTACAAAACCAACAAACAAAACATGCATTATCTCTCTGATGTCAGTGACTTGAAGAGACTTCTACACTGGAACTGTTTTGTTCACATAGGGAATCTACAGGACAAATCCCCCTTGGAAAAACCAGACTACATTGATGAGTTTTATCCTGCTTGGCTTTTCGGGTATTCCCCGTCTGCCAGGATTCCTTTTTGGGGTGTTTTTGATCATCTATGTGATTATTCTGA
>JAAGEH010000043.1:13889942-13914519 GCA_011751065.1 Lasiurus cinereus | reverse complement strand
CATGAAATAAACTATGCTCTTATTTTTAAACTAGAGGCCCATTGCATAAAGATTCATGCAATAGGCTTTCCTTCCCTGGTTGCAGCACCAGTTTTTCTCTGGCACCTGGGACCCAGACTTTCACTCCAGCTAGAATGAAGAAGTCAATCCTCTTCAGTCTTCAGTCATCTTTTGTCTTCAGCTTTCAGTTTTTGCTATGGGCCTGCATAAGCAAATTAAACCTGCCATCTTTTTGGAGTTAATTTCCATACTTACTCCTGATTGACTGGTGGGTGTCATGGAGATATGGGAAATTTGCATATTTTCTTTTATTGGTGTAGATAGCAAATTAGCTCAAAATTCAGATCAAGGTTTTGAAATAATACTGTGGAGTCATTAAAGGTTGTTGCTTTTTAAGAACAACTAGCATTGAAGCTAGCAAGAATAATAGTTATCATGATTGACACAAAGGAACTTAAACATTTTGCAGGTTAAAAAGCATTTACACTCACAAAGTCATCTTCATGCAAATTCATAAACATAAGCTGTAATTGTGTCATAAACTTATTTAAAGATATTTATAAACTTGAGGATCAACATAAAAAGAATAAAACAGAAAAGCATGAAATTCTGGGATCTTTATCTGAAATGAATAATTACTTAAGATAAATCATGCAATTCTTACCTTTCTTCATTATAAAGTAAAATTAGAAATATGTTAAATAGAAATAGTAATGATATTTATAATATAATTATTCATTTCAAGTAATATTGAAAACTAGTATTTAGGAAAATAGGGAAATGTGAAAAAATCTTTGTCTTCTCAGTTTATTTACCAAAGTAGTAAAGCAATAATAGCTGATGTGGCTAGAAGGTGGTAACAAGTGTAGTAGATTTGATAAGATAAGAAAATACAATATTTTCTTTGGAAAGTTACAGAAAAAATATTAATAAAGTGTAATAAAAAAGGTCAGATTATGTTTATTCTCTGATACTGGAGGATTTTAATATAAAGTAAAACAAGATTTTGTGTGTGTTGTGTTTAGTTTCATTCATATGTTCCAACCATTTACATGCCTAGAGCATAATAATTGGGTTTAATCAAAGTTACATTTTAATAGAAGCCCGGTGCATAAAAAATCCATGCACTGGAAGGGGGTCCTCAGTTTGACTTGCCTTTCTCATAGGCCAGTAGCTCCCTCACACCTCGACTGTTGCTACTGCTGGCAGTGCAAGACTTGGCCAGTCCTGATTACCTGAGCCTTGGGCTGGCCTTGGCTGGCTGGGAGGCTGAGGAAACTGGGATACTACAGAGGCAGGAATATGCGAAGGCCAGGCCCACCTTGCCTCTCTCCTGCTGCCCCAGTGGGGCAAGGGGACTGTGCGCCACCATCTTCTGGCTGTGGATGCCTCCATCTTTGAGGGTATGATAATCAATTAGCATATGCCCTCCTTATTGGCTGTGTGTGCCACCAACTTTGAGGGCAGGGGAGTCAATTAGCATATTATCTCTTATTTCCTGTGGGCGCCAACATCTTTACAATGATGTGAGGGTCAATTACCATATTCCCCCTTTATTAGATAGAATTAGGCAAAAGAATGAAGGGAAAATAAAAGAAGAGAATTGTATTTGGTTACAACTGTGAGTGTATTAGCCATATTTCTTTACTGAGTTAAATGTTTCTTTATATTTACCATACACTACATACACTGCTTAGAGAGTATTAATAGGGAAACCAGTAGCAGATAGACTGTGTCAAACGTAGTAAAAAGATCAGTAAAGATTTATTTTGAGGTTATTAGGTCAGAAAAGCTTCAAGCTATAAGTATCTCAACAAAACATTTGGTGCATGCTAATTATCCAAGGTCCATCAGCCTTCTGAATTCCTTGTTGCACTTTCATGATAGTGTTGACAATGGATGGCTTCCAGAATGCATATTCACTGAATCCTCAAAAATAAAGCCAATTGTAATAAAATTTTGCCTAGGGAAATAAAGGTATGAAGTCTTCAGCAACAAAAGTCTCAATATCCCATGATACACATAGAATAAATGTGTAAATATCCATATATTTTCTGTGCATTGTTATTCACCATGTATGATTTGTAAAGACTGTTACATATCACATATATAGAAAATGTTTTACATTTAACATATTTCCATTTAATATATCAATTATCCCATGTAGGATGTTTAAATAAAATTTCAGAACTGTAGTTTTAATTGAAAATGTATATTCCAAATTTGTGAGTTTCTTGCAGATGTATATCTGATTAAAATGCATCAAGGACAGTTTTCCTATTCCCTTCCCTTCTTAAAAATTTCCAAACCTTCACTTCCTTTCTCTCTCATGGCACTGACACATACACATAAAACTACATATACACAGAATCACCTACAGCATATTGTTTCTCAATGCATGGTTCCAAAAGAGAGGGATCGATGTTTAGTGGAAGAACGGGCCACATATTCTTTCAATAGGCCCATGGATTAGGTGCTCATAGAAATCTCTTATCAATTGCCAATGTAATTAATTAATATTAATATTAAAGCTAAGCAGATTAAAAGTTACAAAATTACAGAGGTAAAATAAATAACTAATGAAATGTAATATACAGCATGGTGACTATAGTTAACATGAGTGTGCTGAATATTTGAAAGTTACTAAGAGTGTAGATATATGAAACTCATTTAAAAAAAAAGAATGTTGTAATATGTATAGTGATGATGATAGCTAGACTTACTGTGGTGATCATTTCATAATATATATGAGTATTAAATAATTATATTTTACACCTGGACCTAAATAATGTTATATGTCAATTGTACCTCCATTCTAAGACAATTAAAAGAAAAAATGAACAAAATAAATTCAACAAAATAGATCCAGAGTCATGGAAGCATCTTAACAGACAGAATAATCTCAAGGGGAGGGAGCAGGAAGAGATCAACCAAATAAGTTATATGCATATATGCATAGCCTATAGACACAGACAGTACTGCAGTGAAGTCTGGAGTAGGCTGCGAGTCTGGTGGAGCAAAGTAATGGGGGGAAACTGTAATCTCTCCACAATAAAGATAAATTGAAAAACTGTTTGCACATATGCCAATCAGTTTTTAATGGCATGATGATATTTACATTGTTATTTTTATTGAATTTATTGGGATGACATTGCTTAATAAAATCTTATAGACTTTAGATATATAATTCTATAATACATCATTTATATATTATATTGTGTGTTCACAGCCAAGTAAAGTCTCTTTTCCATCAACCTTTATCACAACTTTACCTTCTTCTACCTCCCCATCTGGCCCATTCAGTATCTTTCATGATGTTACAGATTTTTTTTCTTTAGAAGCACAAGAACTTCACATGCTCTGATGTTAGGAAAATTAGATCTACTAGAAGATACACACATATATGTATATTGTGCACATGCATATGTGTATATATGTATTATCCTAATATATAAAAAACTTGGGTCGTAATGTCCGGTAACAACCTAGACTAGACCAACAGAAGTTTGCTTATAGTCAGCGATAGGTTGCCATGGCACCCTTTCTGCTGCAGGCACAGTGCCCCAAAACTGACTGATGAAGGGCTGTGAATCAGGGCAAGAGAGAGGCCTGAAGAGAGAAATAGGGCTGATTCATTGCTTCTGTGGCAAATTTTGATCAGGACTCATCTCTATCTTTCTCTCTCAGTTTGGCCAGCACTGCTGATTAGCTCCACCTTTCTGATCAGGCCCTGTTGAGACGCTGAATGACATAAAAACTGACCAATCAGGACCAAATATAGGTGAACTGTGAGGAGCAAATGGCTGATAAGGAGGCAGAGCATTTGAACCTACCTGGCATAGAAACCAACCAATCAGAACTAAATTGGCAAGTATAGGAGGGTCTTTGGGGGTGAGATCAGGCCGGCAGGGAAGGCAACTAGGCTGGCAGGGGAGGGAACAGGCCTGAAAGGGAGGGAAATTGGGAGGGAAAAGGCCTGCAAGAGAAAGCAGGTAGGGGTGGTCAGGCCTGTAGGAGAGGGCAGTTAGAGGTGACCAGGCCAGCAGAGGAAGGCAATTGGGGGTAACCAGGTCAGCAGAGGAGGACAGTTTGGAAGACCCAGGATGTCAGGAGAGAGGGCAGTTGCAGGGGGACCATATCTGCAGGGGGAGGGCAGTTCAGGGCAACTAGACCTGCAGGTAAGGGCAGTAGGAGGGAGCAGGTATGCAGGGAAGGGCCATTGGGTGGAACCAGTCCTGCAGGGGAAGGAACCTGAGGGCGACCAGGCCAGCAGGGGAGAGGAATTCAAGGGAGGACAGTTAGGGTCGACGAGGCCTACAGGTGAGGGTAGTTAGGATCAACCAGGCCTGTAGGGGAGGGCAATTAGGGCTGACCAGTCTGGCAGGGAAGGGCAGTTAGGGATAATTGGGCTGGAATGGTAGCAGTTAGGCTTTGACCAGGCTAGCAGGAGAGTGATTAAATGGTTATCAGTCTGGCAGGCAGAAGTGCTTAGGAGCAATCAGGCAGGCAGGCAGCAAGTGCTTGGAAGCCAGTAGTCCAGGATTATGGGAGGGGTCACAGATTGAAAAGGGTGAAGACTAGGATGAATGACACCCACATGTACAAATTTCATGCACCAGGCCTCTAGTGTATAATAATCTATAATAATGAAAGCATGATATGCAAATTAGACCAGACAGCCAAACAAACTTCTGGATGTCATTCTGAATGTCCTACAGGATGAAGCTATGCTGGTGGGGGCCAAGGCAGAGGTGTATAGGGGTGATCAGGCAGGAGGCAGAGTGATTAGGGGTGATCAGACAGGCAGGTTAGTGGTTGGGGCGATGAGGCAGACAGGCAGAGAGGTTAGGGATGATTAGGCAGTCAGGCAAGTGAGCAATTAGGAGCCAGTGGTCCCGGATTGTGAGAGGGATGTCCAACTACTGGTTTAGGCAAGGATCAGGCCTAAACTGTCAGTTGGAGAACACCCATGAGATCACCCAGATGAGAGAATGTAGGCTGGGCTAAAGAACATCCCTCAACCTGTGCACAAATTTCATGCTCTGGGCCTCTGGTATGTTATATACATAAAACCTTCTGTATGAAAAGATAAAATGAAACTAGACAGAAAAATTAGATAATTAGATATTAATGCTTCTGTTGAAGCCTGCACTGAAGTCAATTTTTTCCTTTCCTAACAGTTAGTCCATTGAAATATCAAGTTTTGCTCTATTCATCTGTGCAATATCCTATCCAATAAAAGAGTAATATGCAAATTGACCAAAATCTTCACTACACCCACACCCACAAGCCATGTCCACCAGCCACGCCCAGCAGCCAATCAGAGTGAGTATGCAAATTAACCCAACCAAGACTGCCACAGCGAGAGCAGGAGAGAGGCTTGGGCTGCATGGAGGAAGCCAAGCTTTCTGCAAACCCTGGTCAGCCTAGACCTCCACTTAAGACAAAAAAGTTTCAATGGCTGGTGAGCAGAAGGCTTGGCTCCACTCCAGGCTACAAAGTTTCAATTGTAGAAGATAAATAAATCCCAGATACCAGGGGCTGTACTTGGGTCATGGGGGGGCTTGACCAGTCTTCAGACCACCATACATCCTCGCTCAGGCCACTCCATGCCCTGAGGGAATATCCACCCTGCTCCGGGTCAAACCAGCTGGCCCCCACCTGTGCAGCAGGCCTCTATCCTATCTAATAAAAAAAGTAATATGCAGATTGACCATCACCGCAACACACAAGATGACTGCCCCCATGTGGACACAAGATGGCCACCACAAGATGGCCAGCAGGGGAGGGCAGTTGGCAGGAACCAGGCCTGCAAGGGAGGGCAGTTGTGGGTGATCAGGCCAGCAGGGGAGGGCAGTTAGGAGGGACCAGGCCAGCAGAGGAAGGAAGTTGGGAGTGACTAGGTGTGTGAGGAAGGGCAGTTTAGGTGACCAGGCCAGCAGAGGAGGGAAGTTGGAGGTGACCGGGCTTTTAGGGAAGGGCAGTTGGAGGGAGTGGGGGGACACTGGGCTGCAGGGGAGGGCAGTTAGGAGTGACCAGGGCAACAGGGGAGGGTGCTTAGGGACAAACAGGCTGGCAGGGGAGCAGTTAGGCATCAATCAGGCTGGCACACAGAATCATTTAGGGGCAATCAGGAAGACAGGCAGGTGAGCAGTTGGGAGCCAGTAGTCCTGAATTGTGAGAGGGATCCCAGATTGGAGAGGGAGCAGGCTGGGCTGAAAGATACCCCTGCCCACGTGCACGAATTTCATGCACTGGGCCTCTAGTAAAAATAACATCTCTCTCAAAAACTGGTGTAGAAAACTAAGAATTTAAGTGGAAAGTGTAATAAAGAACTAAATGCATGAAGAGTTCCCTCTGACAATAGATTGTTCATGCATATGGACACCCAATGTGCTTATTCAACCTGGTTTTACTTGCATATTTACTTGCACTGGAAAACTGTGCTATCATCCCCTTTTAAGAAAAGTGGATAATAAATGCAATAAGCTAACACAATTTCAAAATAATAAAAAAGTAATTCGGTTTACTTATTCATTGTCCTATTTGATTGGGGTATAACTTTTAACCACTATACAATGCATTTAGTTAGTTCCTCCTTGTCATTAATGTCACTCAGGAAAAGAATTGGATTGAAGTTTAAACTGAATCATCATCCACACACACATACATTCAGGTAAAGAGAAGAATAAGAATTTGGTAGTAGACTACAACCCATTTGAAATAGGCTAAAAATACAAAGAGAGAAGAATTAAATAGCCAATTTCTTTTGACATTGGTAAAAGTCTTTAAGGTGATTCAGAGGTCAGGAACCACTTCATGATGCAATGTTTAATCCCACATAAGTGCACGTGATTATATTTTATTTTATTTTATTTTATTTTATTTTGCATCTGGGAGTTTGTGCCATTAGAGGTTTGACAACACAATTAAATACTATAATACAGTCCCCATGGTCACCCAATTCTCTTCCAGGAAAACAAAATAAAAGTGCAGCAACATGTATTTACTCAGATGGATTCTCACATTTTTACTAGTAAGTAACTCAAATGTTCACTGCATTTCATTTCATTTTACAGATTGAAATTTTTCTTTTTTCTCTTTAAGTCCTAACTAAGAACCCTTAATTTAAAAAAAAAGTAATAGTTTGCATGAGTAAGACATGGAGGAAGGAAACTCATAAAGATTTCATGCTGTTATTCACGGTGGTGGACAGGTACTGTGTCTGCAATAACATGACATTAATTTGATTGTGTACTTTGTATCAAGAATAAGTGTTTTAGTTCATTTTTAAAACTACAAAATCATTCTATCATATACAATAGACACCAAAATAATGGGTATTTGAAATGGGCACTATTTTTGCTGCTTGATGTACACAAGAAATTTCTGGGAGGCGATGCATGAATTTTGGAATTGAAGAATAAACAGAGTGGTCTTGAGAAATAAACAATGCACACACCTTTCAAAGACTGGGAGACTAAAGCAGCAATATTTTTATTTCCTTTGCATTTTGAATGTGAGCTAGTAGAGAACAACATCTGTTGCATTTGAAGAAACCTACCTGGAGTACATGGATTGAGACCAGCAATCTGAAGAACCTTTTAGCAGGCTCAATAAGATCAATTGCTTCATAATTTCAAATGCTTCTCTATTTTCCACTAATTTTCCCCTTTCTTTAGTCATTCTACTTACTATATTATATTAACTGAAGGGAATTATTTTTCATGTGGGAATAGCCTCATTAACAGTTCTACTATTTCCTGTAATCTTTGGAGAGGGAAATATCTCCATCTATACAAACTAAAGCTATACAAACTGTATGTGTAATAGATGATGAGAAATAATTATACTTTGGTGACCGAGTTCATCCTGCTGGGATTAACAGACAAGCTGGAGCTACAGATTTTCTTCTTTTTGCTCTTTTCTGTCGTTTACACTCTGACAGTTTGGGGCAATGTTGGGATGATTCTCCTAATCAGGACTGATCCCAGACTCCACACACCCATGTATTTCTTCCTAGCTAACCTGTCATTTGTGGACGTTTGTTACTCATCCACCATCACCCCAAAGATGCTGGTGGATTTATTGTCAGAGAAGAAAACCATCTCCTTTGCTGGCTGCTTTCTGCAGCTGTACTTCTTTATCGCCTTGGCCACAACTGAATGCATCCTCTTTGGCTTAATGGCCTATGACCGGTATGTGGCCATATGCAACCCTCTCCTGTACCCCTTGGTCATGACCAGGACAGTCTGCCTTAAAATGGCAGCAGGGGCTTTGGCAGCGGGACTGTTGAACTCCATGGTGAACACAAGTTATGTCAGCAATTTGCCTTTCTGCAGTTCCAATGTCA
This sequence comes from Lasiurus cinereus, assembly GCA_011751065.1. Lineage (NCBI taxonomy): Eukaryota > Metazoa > Chordata > Mammalia > Chiroptera > Vespertilionidae > Lasiurus > Lasiurus cinereus. The sequence continues at coordinate 13,906,166 of JAAGEH010000043.1, read as the reverse complement.
TCCAGCACTTCTTCTGTGACAGCCCTCCTCTCTTTAAGCTCTCCTGTTCTGACACACGCCTGAATGAAAGTATCTTTTCCACTTTTGCTGGAGTAAATATGGTGGGGGTTCTGCTGGTCATCCTCACCTCCTACTCCTACATTCTCTATTCCATCTTCCGTATGCATTCAGGGGAGGGGAGGCACAAAGCTTTCTCAACGTGTGTCTCTCACCTGACAGCCATCATTCTGTTCTATTCCACCGCCATCTATACTTATCTGAGACCTACATCCAGCTACTCCCTGGGTCAGGACAAAGTGGCTTCCGTGTTCTACACAGTGGTGATCCCCATGTTGAACCCTCTCATCTACAGCCTCAGGAATAAGGACGTAAAGAAGGCATTGTGGAATGTAATCACCAGGAAAAGAATTCCTTCATTTCTGTAATTGTTTGGTTAATTTTCTAAATCTGGCACAGCATTTAATGAATTTGCAAAGCCTATTCAAGCCTATAGTTTTTCATGAGAATATTTCTAATTATGTCCTTTAATATTCAAGTATATCACCAAACTTATATGTAACCATAAAGTTTTTAGGTAACCATTTTGTGTCTTCATGGGTTCTATATAATATGGCCTATTGGTAATAAAATGTTACCTAGGGAAACAAATGTATTGGGTGTTTTAGATACAAAAGTTATGATATCACATGACACGAGGTATAGTAAACATTGGTAATTGCACCTTTATCTTCTCCTCATGTATTCTTCTTTCACCATTTGTGATTTCTAAGAGAATACTATTACTTGTATAATTTTGTTAAATTGAAAATGTTTTTATTTTTAAATACTGAATGATCACTTGGAAAAATATTTAAATTTTAAGATTATAGTTTTAATTACCACTATAAACTCTCCACTTTTATTTTCCTCATTACACATATACACACACATATATATTCCCTAAAAAATAAGTGTGTGTGATTTTGTTAAAAAAAAGTGTGATTTGAGATAACTGCTGTTTGGTTAGAATGTTCCAGTTACCACTTCCTTATCCCTCCTTTCTCCTCAGATATTTCCAATTCTCTCATTTCCTCTCTCCCAAACTGGCACACACACAGTAATCCCCACACATACACATTTGGCTGCTGCAAAGAGTTTACTGCATGCATATTTAAATGGATAAATATGCCACATATTACTCCTGGATTTCTTGCAACTGGAAATACGCTGACTACGCCTTACCATACGAGCAGATAGCAGCTGTGCATCACTACCGGATGCCTAGGACCAAACCAGAGGGTCAGACCAGCATTGCCACCATCTGTCCACTACCCGGTACCATTGATGACATGTACACATAAGGAACTGTTTGACATTGAAACTGGGACTCAAAGCTATCAGACATTGAAATTGTGACTCAATCATTTTTCTTTTGCTCTTGTGGGTTTGTTTCTAGCCTACAGGGGCAAGCTGTTTTTAAATGCAAGAATCAGGGGGTGGGGAGGAAGCAGATGCAGAGGCAAAGAAGCAATGAACAGTAGGAAGGCAGGGGAGGTTGCGGGGAGGGGTCTGTAGGAGATCAACTGAAGGACTTGTATGCATGTGTGTGTAGGCATAGCCAGTGGATACAGGGCATTGGGGGAGGGGAAGGGGAGACAGATGAGGGCATGTACTGGGGGGTAGGGAGGGCAATAGGGAAAAAATAAATAAACATAAATAAATAAATAAATAAATAAATAAATAAATAAATAAAGTAAATAGCATATACTAGGTGCTTAATATTAAAAATAAGAAAAAGAAAATCATTCACATCACCTGACTCATGTCTCACAAATGGCTGGATATTGATGATGAGCCACCCTGTTGATAAATTAATCTTTAGTCAACTTGTGCATATGTGTCCTCTAGAAGTCATCATGGATGTTTCATAGTTTCTTTTATTGTAGAACAGAGGGGCCTATTACCTGTCAAGATGAAATCAATGTGAAATTGATGCACTGAGAGAAATTTGGCCTTAAGGGTTTTGCAGTGGGGTAACAATAAAGTTATTCTTTCCCCTGCCTTACTAAATTGTTTTATTTGCAGTAGCAAGTTCTCCGCATAAATTTCTCTTTATGCTTCCAACATAATTCCTTTGTTTTCAAGTGCTCTTAACCTCATCATTGCATTAAGTTGGTTTTTATTATAACATGAATATATGCTCATTTTATAAAACTGGTAAAAATAGAAAATGTAAGAAAGTTGAAAAATTATCGATAGTCTTACCACTGTAATATTTTAGACTGTTTTCTACAAGTTTATTTAGGTTTTCAAGGAAAATTGAGTTTATTTTGTATCTGTAATTTTGGTTCTACTTTATTCTAAACTACTATTATAGTAGGCATTAATCATAATGGTGTAACTATTCTTAATACCTTTCATTTTTTAATGACTGCCTGAGCATTCTTCTTTTGTTGGATATTTCATTTGGTTTTAATTTTTTAATATTTATAAAAAATTCAATAATTTAAAGCATTACATTGGTGATACTATATTTTATGTATTAGATGTTAAAATTATGTATATATTTATATGATTTTTACCTCTTCAGATGAATTTTTCAGAAGTAGAATTACTAGGTCAATTATTTTTTTTTTAATTTTCACTTCTTTTTTATTCAGGCCCCAAAACTATTTCCTGGATGCTTGAGAAAAATGCTCTCACTTGGTTTGAGTTTCTGCTGAACAAATAAAATGCTGTTCCTTTCAAAAAAAAAAAAGAACTTACTGAAAATCAAGCCACATATATTTTCCAATATTTAAAACAAATAAAAAAATAATGTCTATATTTATGATTCATTGAGTCATAGCAAGCCAGTCTTCTTGTTGAAAGCACTAGAAATTTTTGCATAAATTATAAAATTTATATTTTAGAGGCATCCTAGAGCTTTGGGAGAAAAATGAATACATGGCAAAATCAAAATTAAGGTCAATTAAGCCAGTAGAGATAACCCACATGATTATTTTTACTTAGTAGGTTTACAATCTTTTGCAATTACAAACTTATTGCAATACTATGTTACTGCATATCTGTATATGCATGCATGTTTTAATGATTGAATCAAAAATAAACACAATTGGTCAATGGTGCCTGTTTCATTTTATATATATATATATAATGCATAGGAAATATCTCAGATTTTTAAAAATAAGTTATTATTCAGATTAAAATATAAAATTTTACAAATAAAGTTTAATATCTGTATATATGTTTAAGGGATTATTTTCCTATCTCTTCTGTGAAATATTTCTTCATTTGTTTAGATCATTTTTCTATTTATAGTTTGGACTATTCCTCAGTGTTTAAAAATAAGCAAAGAGATATCATTTACCTGCGATATCATTTGTATTTTTTCCATTATATCAATTCTATTTGACTTTATCCTGAGGAGTTTGTTTCTTTTTATCATGCAGAATTATTTATTATTACATAGGAAGCTATTTTCTTCAACTTCTATGTCCTTTATTCTAAATTTTGAGTTATAGTTAAACCTTCCTTACTCCAAAATTATAAAATCCTTTTTTTTTTTTCTTAGAATACTTTTAGCATTTCACTCTCTAAAACCTTTATGCTTGTGTATTATTTGGAGTTTTTCTTGCTATAATATAGAGTATTAAGAAAACATAAGGTTTATTATTTTTCCCACTAAGGCTGCTAACTTGTTCCCAGTAGCATTTATTATTTATGTCCATAATTTGCCAATTTGGTAAGCTCTCTTCATTAAGTAAATTCTCACTTGTATTTGAGCCATTTTCTGGAATTTATACTCTGTGGCATCGGTAGATCATTCTAGCCATGCATGAGATGACTCTGTGCTCATTATTAGGCTCAGAACTCTGTTTCAGCCGAGCTGCTTGTTAGATGTGCATCTGCAGTAGCTCAGCCCTGCCTGCCTCTCGCCCCTTTGCTGTGCTGTGTCCCATCTGGTTCCCCTGAGGCCTCTCACCACCTTCCTCTCTGTTTTCCAGAAGGACAAATGGCTCCTGATACTTAGTAATAAACTTTCCTAGTCATTTTCCAGCTCACATGACTATAGGAGTTCCTTATCTTGTAAATGTTTTCATAAGCATAAACCCTTAGAAGTCACTATTTACTAAATAATAGAAAGCAATAGCCTATGTTTGTTTATAAGAAATTTATTCCAACTCAAGATCTTAAACAATATAAATGTTGAAAAAAAAAAATCTGTCTTTCCCAGAATTGAAGCCTGTTTTCTTGGTATCTTTTCTATGATCTCAGTTGGACTTGTGCCACATTCTCATTTTATTAGAAGTAAAGTTTGAAAGTATAATTGAAAATGTAAATGTGTTAAGTGGAAGAGATCCCTGGGGTAGAGATGACTTACTCTTATTTAAAGAGCACCTTTTATTTATAAAGAATAGAATATTTTAAAGGTGGCTTCAATATCTTTGATGAAACAAGTATTTCACTTACATTAATTTAAATATTTAAATCCTGTATAGTGAGAAAAATCAGCAACATCCAAAGTAAGAAAGGTAAATATGAACTACTCTATAAGATATTAAGCTTTAGTTAATATTTCTTAATTTTAAATTAATATTTAATGTATAGTAGGAAATGTCTGTTTTAAAGCAACTCTTACATATTCTAATTTTATTAAATTTTACAATGAAATGATGATGTTAAATCAGTTTGAAATACTGTAAACTGTAGTATTGAAGAATATTTTCTAGGTACAGGTAATATTATAAAATAGTTCATTTTGAGCCAACATGTAACAAATAAATAAATTATTTATGTATTCAACTTGATATAGTAATAGGAGATTTAAATTAAAACAGTGCATGAATAAAGTACAACCATTAAGAAAACTTAAACAATTATTTTAAAGAAAAAAATAAAGTTAAGAACTTCTAATATAATAGAAACGTTTAAGTTCTATATGATGTTTTATTAATTTCAAGGTTTAATTTGAAATTTTATATCAAATATATAAGTATATTTGAAGCTTGGTTAGCTCTTTAGAGCTAACAAATTATAATATTGTATACATTGTCTTATTTGGATTTACTCAAAGAATGGAGACTGGCTTTTTAAAAAATTGATTAAAAACATTGAATTTTATTTTCCTTGATTAGTAAGTACTTAAACATTTACAAGAAAATAGAGAAATATAGATAATTTTGTTAAAGCACAAAAGTAGATCTCTGCTTTTTCAATCTTGCTCCCTTCTTGAGAAAAACATAAACAAGTCTGACATATTTCATGAAATAGATTTATGATTTCATCACCAAAATTGGGTTTGTATAGTTAGAAACTGCATATATATGTTAGCACCAGAAATCACTTTATTCAAATAAGGGTTAAAATATTTTATTAAATGCTGCCATTCATAAATGCCATACATAAAAATTAGAATTTTATTACATTGTATATTTATCTTTTTCTCCCTTTTAAGATTAATGATTTCACTTCATCCGTTTTTGATGCTTTACTCAGTTTGGGAATCAAGCATTTTCTAAGACCTATATTGTTCCCAGGTAGAAAATAGTCAGAGCCTTTGCTTTCAGATCATTAGTGATGGTAAAAGAAAAATCATCAAAAGGAAGTAGCCAACTTTCAAGGCTGTGGGCTGGGTAGTGAGAGTAATCATGGCATTAGGCCCACAGATTAGAGACAATAACATAAGCAAAAATATTGGCAGAGAATTAATCCAGTTTTAACACTGATTGGTAGCTTTGAGATCTTAGTCCTTTTTCATTTTAAACATGTGCTACAAAAAAAAAAGTAAATTAGAGGGTATTTTTTCATGCAGCTTAGAAAAAAGAGTAAAATTTAATTCAAATGAGTTTGAAATAATAATAATAGCTAGCATTTAGCAATGCTTTCATAAATGCCAGAACTTCTTCAAATTACTTTGAATATCTTAAATGCATTAACTCATATAACAACCCTGTGTTTATATGTTAGTTAGCCAAGGGAAAACAGCTAGCAGGTGGGAAGCTAGAATTAAAATCCTGTCTTGGTAGGAATATATTGTTTATCCATAAAACACGATAGTTTCACTGTGTTTGGTGAACATGCTTACCAGGACAGAGAAATGAAAGGCAGGGTGGGGACCAAGAGATGCTTGGGATACAATATCTAAGGAGGAAAACACATTCAGGATTGTATAATATGGGATCAGCCAGCCCTGAAAATGAGTTGAGTGCCTCTTAAATTTTGTACCTGAGGGGTGTCACTCACCTTCCTTTATCCCTGTCCTGATAAAATAAAAGAATGGAAAAAGTAATCACCAAGTAAATCAATAACTCCATTAAGTACATTTTTTGCTAGGCAATATGATATATCACACTGGGGGTTAAAAATTTAAGAACATAATATCATATTCATAATTATAATGATAGGGTAATAATTAAAATTTATAGGCAATTTTACCAAGATGATTTCATTGAATTATCACAAATAAAGAAGCGATCTATATTAAACAGTTGCTTTATTTAACACAGATTTAGGAATTAGGATTCAAACTGAAGTCCAATTAAACACACACACACAAATTAAAATATAATAAAATAATAAAATAAAATAAGGCCCTGACTTGCAATTATAAAGCCTTTGTGCAAATGATCGAAGTAGCTATCATTAGTCAGTTTCAATTATGTTTATCCCTAAAAAAAGGTGATAAATGGTTACCTAAAGTGTTGTGTTCTAAGGAACAACAAAAATAGTGGAGAGGCACACAGGGTAAATATCACAGGCAACATAGTTCTCCCCCTGCCCACGCACATGCACATTCCAGGCCATTCCTGTTTACCCAGAGTCCCCCTCTTTACTGTTTCTATCTGTATCTGTGTTCCCAGGCAACTTTTCTAGAATAAAACTCTCTTATTTTTCCCACTCCGTATTCTACTAAAAAGTAATTTGTTTTATACCACTATGTACAATAAAATGTTCTCTCCTCTTTGTTAAACTACCTAACAATATGAACTGAACAGTAAATACATGTATGTTCAAGATAATCAAGGGATGTAAGGGAAAGAAGGATTGCCACGAGCAGTTGAAAATGTATACAGAAGACAATTTGTCAGGAACTGTAATTCATTAAAAGTTAGATCATATGGCAAAGGTATGGGTCTATTTTCAACAACTCCCAATTTTGCCAGTCTCTATGCAGAGCAGGACATAGTTTGGTTTATTCGGGGTTCTGTTCAGAAAGTACAAACAACGATCTTAAAGGAAATTTCAAGGAATTTTATAGTGATAACTATAGTATCTACACTGAGAGAATGGGAAATGTATCAATAGTAATATTCTTAAATTAAAAATAATTGCAGTGATCATGAAAACCAATCTCCACACCCACAAACAATTTAAAGAACAATAAGTGACAATAAAAATAAAAGCACACAGTAAATTTCCTCTTCCCACAGATGAAACACCGAGAAAAAACACCAGAGGACAATATAACTAAATTGATGGAATTTGTTCTCTTGGACTTTGCTGATGTTCCTCATCTCCAGTGGTTTCTATTTGGATTATTCTTAATCATCTATATCATTATCTTGATGGGAAATAGCACCATATTTCTAATTACAAAACTGGACCCTGCTCTCCAGACCCCCATGTATTTTTTCCTGGGCAATTTTTCCTTTTTGGAAATCTGCTATGTATCAGTTACACTCCCTAGAATGCTCACGAATCTAAGGACCCAACGAAGAACAATATCTTTAGTCGCCTGTGCTACACAAATGTGCTGGGTTCTTATTCTGGGAGTCACTGAGTGTTTCCTTTTGGCCGTGATGGCCTATGACCGCTATGTGGCCATTTGTAACCCTCTGCACTATCCTCTAGTCATGAGCCACAAGGTCTGTGTCCAGCTGGTGGTGGGGTCCTGGATCAGTGGAATTCCAGTCCAGATAGGGCAGACCGTCCAGATCTTCTTTCTGCCTTTTTGTGGTTCTAACGTCATCAACCACTTTTTCTGTGACATCCCCCCAATACTCAAGTTGGCCTGCGGGAAGACCTTTGTAAATGAAATGATGGTCTACATAGTTATAGTGTTGTTTGTCACGGTTCCATTTCTGTTGATTTTACTCTCTTATGGCAAAATCATCTCTACAATTTTTAAATTGCCATCAGCCACGAGTCGGAGCAAAGCCTTCTCCACGTGCTCATCTCATCTTATAGTGTTGGCACTATTTTTTGGATCATGTATCATCACCTATTCAAGACCCATAACCCAAGGTTCAACAGGAACTGACAAAGTGCTGTCTCTTTTCTACACGATCGTGACCCCCTTATTTAACCCCATGATATACAGCCTAAGGAACAAGGATGTCATAATGGCACTGAGAAAACTGCTAGGTAAATAATTCCCTACATTAAAAAAATTGGTCCATTTACAGGAATTGATATCTTATAGATTTTTATTAAATTTAAACAGCTATTTATCTCTATTTATTTATTTCCAAATTAGAAGTTACTTATAATGTTGAGATACTTTTCTGTCTTCAGTTCTATAGTTATGTATGTGTCTACTAGTACAAATAGCAAATCACTGTTTGGGGAGTTGTGTAATTTTTTTGTGAAATGTTCATTCTCAATAAGAACTTCTGACAAGGATCAATGTAATAGACTCAAGTGTAATATAGTATTTCTTGGAAATCATATCACTCATTTTCATAGAGTTATCATAGTCATTTTTAAAACTGGACTGGTAATGGAACATTAATTAAAATTTTACATATAGTTAGGCCAAGCAATGACTCTACAGAGAAATTATTTTTTAGAGCTATAAGCACTTTTCATTAGGAATGTAGTTTTATAAATGATGTTTGTATAAAGATACTAGTGAATGTTAGGCTATGTACTAGTATATATCAAATGTTTTCATATAATACGATAAAACAACTATTGTTATTTAAATGTTAGTATATAAAAAGAAGAGCTCAAAAGAAGTCTTGGGAATGTTCACGTTAATATTTTCAAATATATTTTCCTAGAGATGATAGTTGGAATAGGAAAAACTAGGGAAAAGGAAATAAATGTTTATAAAAGTAAGTATTTCCTATAAAAATATAGTAACTATTCCCTATCACACACATACTTTGTATGCCACATGTACACACATATTAGAAATGATCAATAAAAATATAATCATTAATGTTAACTATGGGAATCTCAGAGTAAATTATTCTATCATTTTTCTTTTGTTTTACTGAAATTTTGCAGTTTATTACAATAAACCTGTGGTATTTGTGTAACCATACAAAGCAGACAATAAATTTATATTCATTGTGAATAAGGAAAATCCTAATGGTTAGTTGTGCTATTTCTCTATTTATATTATTTTCAAACTTTCATGCTTATCTAATGAAAGTTTAAAAATAATATAGGCAGACAACAGATCTCTGCAGTACCTGGACCTGAGACACAGCACCAAGAACTGAGATATTAAAAGTTAAAAATAGCCAAGACCAGTTTGGCTCAGTGGATAGAGCGTCGGCTTGCGGACTGAAGGGTCCCAAGTTCGATTCCCTTAGGGGACATGTACCTTGCTTGCGGGCACATCTCCACTGTGGGGCGTGCAGGAAGCGGCTGATCAATGTCTCTCTCTCATCGACGTTTCTGACTTTCTATCTCTCTCCCTTCCTCTCTGTAAAAAAATCAATAAAATATATTTTTTTAAAAAGTTAAAAATAATGTGGTGAAGCTTAATGGGGAGGGCTAGAGGTGGTCAATGGGGGAAAAGAGGGAACATATGTAACACTTTCAACAATAAAGAATTATTACCAAAAAGATGTGGTTTTTTTTAATACTTAAATAAATGTGGTGAAACCTGCAATGTTTTTCAAACTTTTGTCCCATTTTTTTTTTAAATGTCAATTTTGTTCACATTTATATGGACCTGACTCACTCCATGTAGATAGGCAAGAGTAATATTACTTTCTCTCTGGAAAAAAACAGTTAAATAATGTATGAAAACCTCTGATAATAAATCTTAGGGACAAAGCAAGTAACTAATGAGTCACAAAGAATCTCAGGTAATACAACTCTTAGAAACTATATAAACCTAAAAATAAAAGTGTAATAACAACAAAAGATTCCAAGAAAATTTCCAAGAAGAAATTGTGTAACCCTAAAGCTATTAGAAGTGGAAAGAATTGAGGCAGAAATTGAGAAGTCTTTGCATTTGTCATTGTTCTTCCTGCCTATTATAGATAAAAATAGTATTTGGGAGAGAAGAAATAACTGGCAAAAGAGAAAAACATTAAAAATATTAAAATATTGAATAGATGTGAATGAAAACATTTCTTTTTATAGAGAAGGGCAAATAAGCTATGTTCTTGGAGAAATGTTATTTTTTGCTAAATAAAGTTTCATATGGTAAAATTCAGGGGAGAATTTCAAAAATTATTTTGTCAGTAAACTAGGCAACTAACAAACATATCTAAATACTCACTACATTCAGTGGTAATAATGTGGCAGAAATGCATGTGTCACTAGTTTTTTAAACATAATGAATTTGTGCAGCTATGTTCTTTTTAACACTCAATATTATTTTATATTAGTTTCAAGTGAACAGTATATTGGTTAGACATTTATATAATTTACAAACTCCCCCAATAAGTGTAGTACCCACCTGGCACCATATATAGTTACTATAATACGAGAGGCCCGGTGGACAAAATTCATGCATAGGTGGGATTGCTAGGCCTGGCTAGCAATCAGGGCCAATCAGTTTTCCCATCCCCCACCCCCTCCTCCTTTCCTCATTGCCCATGTCAGCCACTGCCACCCATCCCTGGTTCCTGCTGGTTGCAGGGGACGGGGAGCAACCACCACTGAGGTGGGCAGGCAGTGGGTGTATCAGGGCCTGCTGTGGGGGCGGGAGGGAGGAACAGGGGAGAGACCTGGGAAGTTGGCCACCAGCTCCAAGGAGAGAGCTGACCCTCAGTCACCCTGGGAAAAGGGCCACATCCACCACCACCCAACCCCGGTTTCCCATGCCAGCCCAGGGGCCTGGCCCCAATCAGAGGATCAGGATCTGCTGGCAGAGGTGAGGACCAGAAGGGTTGCCCGAAGGCCCTATCAGTGATTAGGGCCTGGGGACTATGGGCAGCTCCTGTGTTGAGCATCTTCCCCCTGGTGGTCAGTGTGTATCATAGCTATTGGTCATTCCATCATAATAGTCACTTAGGCTTTTACCAGAGAGGGAGAGAGAGAAAGAAAGAGAGAAAGAGAGGCCCAGTGCACAAATTTTATGAATAGGGGTTTTGGGGGGCGGGGCTCAGCCAGACCTGCACCTTCTTCAATCAGGGACCCCTCAGGGGATGTCTGACAGGGATCAGGCCTAAACCAGCAGTCGGACATCCCTCTCACAATCTAGGATTGCTGTCTCCTAACCGCTCACCTGGCTGCCTGCCTGATCGCCCCCTAACTGCCCCCCTGCCAGCCCAGTCGCCTCACAACCTGTCCCCTGCCAGACTAATTGCCCCCCTTATCAGCCTGAGTTACCCCATAACTGACCCCCTGCTAGCCTGGTTGCCCCATACTATCCAGAAGGAAGTCAGACATTCAGTAAATGTCTGGTCACCCAGTCTAATTAGCATATTACCATTTTATTAGTGTAGATTTTTTTTAAATATATTTTATTGATTTTTTACAGAGAGGAAGAGAGAGGGATAGAGAGTTAGAAACATTGATGAGAGAGAGACATCAATCAGCTGCCTCTTGCACAACCCCTACTGGGGATGTGCCCACAACCAAGGTACATGCCCTTGACCAGAATTGAACCTGGGACCCTTCAGTCCACAGCCGATGCTCTATCCACTGAGCCAAATCGGTCTTGGCATTATTGGTATAGATTATTGACTATATTCTCTATGCTATACTTTACTTTCCCATGACTATTTCATAACCAGCAATTTGTACTTTTTACTTCTTTCATGTTTTACTGTGCAGCTACTTTCAATGCTTTGTAAATTACAAATATCTTTATTAGCAAGATAATATTTTGTTTCTAATTATTTTGAATTGCACATTTACTTACAGAGCTAAGGTGCCCTTGTAAAATGCCTTTGAGTGAGAACATTTCAAATTGCCAAGGAAGCCCAAGTAGGACAATGAGCCTCCTCTGTTCTCTAGGGGTTATTGTTCTGGGATTCTGGGTCACAATAGGGGGAAGTAGAAAAGTAGAGAAAAAGCAATAGTAGATGCTTGTTGTAGTTATAATATTTCTATATTAACCCATGACTTTGGAAATTCCACCTATGAACTAGGTACTAACTTCAGCATCAACATGGCAGGAGTGCAATTGAATCAGTCTAAAGCCCAAGCAAAGATGGTGTCGATTTCAGAAGCATCAAGATAGCATCTAGCTAGCACATTACTTTCCCAAAAGACAATTGAAATGTATCTAAAATCAGACTTTGTCTGCATCAGACTTTATCTGCATTTTCAGATCTAAATCTAATATGTGAACTAAAGAGAACTAAAAAGAAGGGAGAAAGTAGAAGGATTTAGTGATTCTGACAATGTTCTGTTTTTTTATCTGGGTCCCGGTCACGGGGATATTTTTTTTTAACTAGTTGTATACTACTAACCACTTAAGCATTTTCTATATGTATATGGTGTACCATGACTCATTTAAAGAGGAGCTAAAGTGAAAAAGATTCACAATACTAATAGCAAGTTCCTGTTTGAATGTCAAATAACTACAGCTGTCACTCACAGACAGAAGTCAGAATTGATGTTCGACTTCGGAAAACTAGATGGCTGTCCCTAAAATTCCATTTTTAGTTTTGTGTCCAATAGAAATGAGAAAGTATGTACACCCAAAGCTTATAAGAAATTATCAATGTGGCATTATTTAGGATTTGACAAAAAATGTATAGTATGATTGTTCATTGGAATATGACACAGCAAAGAGAATAAAATAGCATCATGTGCAACAGCTGGAGGAATCTCATAAACATAATATTGAATGAAAGAAGACAGCTATGATAGGATAAAAACAGAATGATTTTAATTCTGTATACTTTATAAAAACACACAAAAATGTTTGTTATATTGGCATTGTGCTAGGGCTCACAGTCTCTGAAAGGTGTGTGGTTTTCTGATTTTTGCTCAGGGTTTAGGTGCAGGCACATTTTAATTTTTAAAAATTTACTTTAAATATATATATAGTTATAATACACACACAAACACACACACACACACACCTAACAAAGGTTTCCTAAAATCAAAGACTATAATATTGTAAACAACTGCAGGATTTCATTATTAACTTTTAAATCTCTAGCAGTTTCATATAGTACAAACATTTTCAAAATATTCTTGTAAAATTAATAAAGCATGCAACTTCCATAGAATATTTCATGAAGTGATTATCTTTTATTACCAGAAAGTACTACCTTGCTCACATATATGAGATGTGTTAGCAACACACAGTCCCTGCTTTTTCTATTTCCTGCAACAGGAACCTTACAAAGCCTGGTTGTCCTTGGTAGCATGGTCAAGCACTGAACTTATATGATAATGGTCCATGTCTCAGGGGCAGGCAACCATTATCTAGAAGGAGAAGATTATAAGTACATAGTTATCTATTGAGTAGTATATTTCGGGGCACCAGTGATATCAGGAAAGTCATGTAGGTATAGGACATTTTTTTCACTTGCTTGTCTCTGATGCCTTAAATTCTACCTTAACTCTTCCCCTTCATCCATAGTTAAAGAAAGTCTTTCTAATAATAGAACACAAACCCATTGAGAAGGAATTGAAATTATCCAATTTTCAGGAATGGGGACTGGGAGTTAGACTACAGGTCCAGAGGGCTTCCATTTTTATAAAGATAAAGCAGATCCTGCCTAAAGGAAGAGTAGCCTGAGGAAATTGCCATCCCTGGAGAGGGAGCACCTGAGGGCAAAGTATGGAAGGGAATCAGAAGGGGGCCAAGGATGACCCCCGCCTCATCCAAATATACTCCAGAGAAGCAGAAATTGATAGATAGCTAAGCTCTTGGATCCCACACATACAGCACTCTTTTGTGTTTTCCTGGTGGAAATGATTTAGGTGGCTTTTTAAATCACCTAACATACTTTGTGAAGGGCTGTATTTCTTTCTCAGTCACCCAGCCTGTAGAAAATAACCAATGATAAAACCTATAATTATATCCGGTTCTCATTCCTGAGAGAGGATGTGTACAACACCCAGTGACAAGACACAGAGATGGATATAACCGTGGTCATTGAGGAAACAGAGCTGAGTCCTCCTGCACACAGAACAGATGGAACAGAGAAGCTGGTGTTCTGAGACAGGTGCTGCCATTTATTGTTATTTTTCTAATTTATATTTTATATATCTTTTGTTTTTTATCTTTATTGACTGAAAGGATGGCATAAGACCTAAAGATGGTGTGAAATATTACACAAACTTTTATTTTGATTACTTTTATTTTGATTGATTTATCAGTCTATTTTAAAGGCATATTCACAAAGTGCAGGGAATACAGTGAAGTGCAAGTATGGATTATGGAGGTGGTAAGATTTTTTTAGTTTTTAATCCCTTACCTATACTTTTTATATTTTTTAAAATATTTTCTTTTTTTAAAGGAAAACATATTTTTAAAAATATATTATTTATTTATTGTTTTACGGAGAGGAAGAGAGAGGGATAGAGAGTTAGAAACATTGATAAGAAAGAAACATTGAACAGCTGCTTCCTGCATACTCCCTACTTGATGTGTGCCCACAACCAAGGTACATGCCCTTGACCAGAATCAAACCTGGGACCCTTGAGTCCTCAGGCCAACACTCTATCCACTGAGCCAAACCAGTTAGGGCAGGAAAGCATATTTTTAAAGATGTGTCTACAGAGGCAGATATTGAAAGGAGTTTACACCAAGGGTTTGGAGAACTGCACCTGATCACTAGATCATTTCTCAGATTTTCCTGTTCTGTTCTTCTACCTTCAATTCCATGTTCATTGTTTTCTCACAGAACAGGAGTGGTCATGTGTGACATTATATATAACATAATTGGTTGGATAAAATATAACAGTAGGATGTAGAATTTAATTTGCCTCCCCCTGATCAATTATTTTAAAGCAAAGAGAGGCATATTTTACAGATATTCAAGAAAATTAGGGATCCAAGAAAACAATCAGAAATACTTCAACACAGTTCAGACATGATTTCTCTCTGAGGTTATCAGACTATAGACATATGGGGACCTTTATCATGTATCTGACACATCTGTTCTGTTGGTGGATAGATCATGTGGACTTGAGTTGATTAGAGGAAAGTAACTCATATAGAAATACATCAGGCCTTCCTTATGTCTCTGTCACCCTTGCTATCAGCATGCCTATGATCAGGTCCCAAATATGCATTATAATCTCTGCTGAAAAGAAGCTGCCGAGTGAGCAAAGTTAGCCCTGGGACATCCCACTCTAACAATCGCTCATGGAGACCCTGCCAGCATCTTCTCCAGCAACCACCACCCTCCCTGCTACACTGGGTCCTGAATCACAGACCATCTCTCTCCCTGTTCATTGAGACTAGAAAGGACATGGGACAAGGTTATATCCAGAAGTCCACCATACCTCTGCCTACCTCACAAGTAAATGATGAGGGGAAAATAAAGCAATACATTCATTATTTGTACTTCTCGCTTAACTATGTTTTTCTATTAAAGGATATAATAATAATAATGAAAAATGGCAACAATCTTGCCAGAAGTTGTGGATAACTGAACCAATTAATTTACAAACTATTGTCTCCACTATGAAAACATCTATTTCCTAATCTATAACACGGGATGAACAAAAATTACCATAATACTATTTTATTTAGGATAGTATGGAAATAGCATGATTAAAAATAAAGGCATGCCATAAACTCACTTTGAAGTGCTACAGAAATGTAAGAGATATTATCATTACCATTTATTGATTTATGTTACATTGCATATGTTTCAAAGAGTCAGGTTTCCTCATGAAGTCCTAGCATTGTTTACTTTATTTTTTCATTACTAAATAATAGAAAGAATCAGCCACTTATCCATTAAGACAGATGATGTTAACTTTCCACATCCTTTTCATTCCTCCACAGCCAGGGGTTTCCAGACCTGAGTGATGGCTGCTGAGAACTGCACTGTGTTTACTGACTTCATACTCTTAGGACTTTCTGGCAGACAGGATGTGCAGCGGGGGCTCTTTGTGCTCTTCCTGCTGGTTTATGGC
>JAAGEH010000043.1:13858008-13889932 GCA_011751065.1 Lasiurus cinereus | reverse complement strand
AGTGAGTATTTTTAAATGTCTTAGAGATCTGATCTGTTGGTGAATAATAGATTATATGGACTCCAGTAAATTAGAGTTGAAGGTTTCACACAGTAGTCCATACTCTTTTTCTTTCTTCTAGGTCACCTGTGCTAATGTATCCCAAAAGCTTCCCATCATTTTTCCTGAGCAACAGCTGCTGTGAGAAGAGGTGTGGCTAGCACTGGTATATTTCTGACTGTGAACCCTAACATAACATTGCCAGGGACCCTATAGAACTACTTCAGCAACCACCACCCTCACTGATCCACTGGGTCCTGGATCACAGACCATTTCTATCCCTTGTTTGTTAAGTCTGGATAGGATCTGAGGGGCTGATGGGATATTGGAGGAATGTTATATCTAGGAAACTATAATTACCCTGCCTGCTTCACAACTGGATTAATGAAGAAATAATTAAAAAAGTACATTTATTACCTGAACCTCTCACTAACTACACTTCTCTATTGAGGATAGAATAGCCCTACAACACTAAAAAGAAAAACAATCTTGTCAGAATATATGGGTTACTGGACCAAATAATTTTAAGAACTATTCTCTAACACTAAAGACATCGATTGCAAAATATGAGAAAGAAGTAGAAAAATTATAAGTACTACATAGATTGGTGTACAAATAACATGAGTGATTTTGAATAAAAGTGCCCTGAAAACCCTATACAGCGCTATCCAAATGTAGGCAATATTATTAGCATAATCACCTCAACAATTTGTAATAAATTGGGTATATTTCAAGGAGACTCATTTTACCTAAAGCATACTTATCAATATATATCTCTTCTTTTAATTACTGAAAAATAGTAATATAATGATAACCCTACTTTCTTCTTTAACACAAAGGGGTTTCCAGACCTGAGTGATGGCTGCTGAGAACTGCACTGTGTTTACTGACTTCATACTCCTAGGACTTTCTGGCAGACAGGATGTGCAGCAGGGGCTCTTTGTGCTCTTCCTGCTGGTTTATGGCTTCACCATGATTGCCAATCTAGGGATGATCCTGCTGATCAACATGGACCCCAGGCTCCACACGCCCATGTATTATTTCCTGAGCAACCTGTCTTTCTGTGACGTCTGCTGCTCCTCCACTGTTGCTCCTAAAATGCTGGTTGATTTCTTATCTGAACTAAAGACGATTCCATATAATGTATGTGTTGTTCAGATGTTTATTTTTGGGTTCTTTGCAGCTGCGGAATGTGTCATGCTGTCTGTCATGGCATATGACCGCTATGTAGCCATTTGTAATCCACTTCTTTATACAACTGCCATGTCCAGGAGTGTTTGTACCCAGCTCGTGGCCATTGCCTACATTGCAGGTTTGATGGATATGATAATTTTCACCTATTGCACAACATTATTGTCATTCTGCAATTCCAATGTCATCAATCACTTCTTCTGTGACTTCCCACCCTTACTTATTCTCTCCTCCTCAGATACAACCATCATTGAAATAGCATTGACCATTTCCTGTAGTTGTGTTGTGGGGACCAGCATCATCACTGTCCTCCTTTCCTACAGCTACATCATCACTACCATCCTTAGAATGAACTCAGCAGAGGGCAGACACAAAGCCTTTTCTACCTGTGCCTCCCACCTAACTGCTGTGGCGATATTTTTTGGAACACTCTTTTGCGTGTATTTCCAACCCAGCTTGAATAACACTATGGACCTGAGCAAAGTAGCTTCTGTTTTCTACACAGTTGTCATCCCCATGTTAAACCCATTGATATATAGCTTAAGGAATAAGGATGTGAAAGGTGCCCTGAGGAAAGCAGTTGGCAGTATGTCTTGGGTGAAAGCATGTTCACCCAAAAAGTTTTGTTTAGAAATGTTGAGAGCTCACATTCTGATATTTTGAAAAGTGTTCTATGTAGTCTCACCAGTACAATTCTGGATATCTCTTTACCTCTTTTTATCTAAATTATGTGTAGGATACAGTGATTAGTAATCTTACCCTATTCCAACTAAGGAAGGGTAGTAATATGTTTCTATACTATTTTGACAAAAGGGTCTATTTATACCACTTTCTCTATTCATGGATATGTCTGAGAAAGATATGGGTATAGTAGCATCTGCCTTCAAGTCAATTAAATTTATTCTACCTAAAGTACCATTTTTTTTTCACTACAATGGGTTTAATAAAATTGCTCAGTCAGAAAAAAAGTTTTAGTGATTTAGATTAGATGTTATTGGGTTTTGGGTTTTTTTTAATCTTCTTTCTTTGTGTTGGCATCTTACTATATATATATAATTTCCATTATAACACTTAGAAGTAATAAGTAGTAAATAAATCATTAAGACTAAATTTAAATTCTTCTGCCTTAACTCAATGTTCTATAAATGCAAAATTCTTGACTGTCTTATTCAGAATTATTTCTACTTTGCTATTTACAATGTTCATTTTCAGGATGCCATTCAAAAAAATTTATTGCAGTAATACTTATAAGATTTACAAGATTTGGAAGCAGCCCATGTGCTTATCAGTAGATGACTAGATAAAAATATAGTGGTGCATATACACAAAGGAATACTACTCAGCCACACAATAAGAAGGTAGTCTTACCTTTTGCAACAGCATAGTTGGACCTGGAGTTTATTATGCTGAAGTGAAATAAGCCAGTCAGAGAAAGGCAAGTACCATATGATTTCACTTATATGTGGAAGCTAGTGTACAAAATAAACTAACAAAGGGGAGACATACTCATGGACATGGAGAACAGACTGACAGCTGTCAGAGGGAGGGAGTTAGGGGCTACATGAGAAAGGTGAGAGATTAAGCAAAGAAACAAAAGAAAGACTCCTGGACACAGACAAAAATATGGTGATTACCAGAGGGAAGGGTTTGGAGGGGGTAGGATAAGGTAAAGGGAAGATAAATGGGATGGAAAGAGACTTGACTTGGGGTGGTAAACACACAATACAACATACAGATGATGCATTGTAGAATTGTGTACCTGGAACGTGTATTTTATTGTTGTCAACCCAATAAATTCAATAAAAAAAATCACTAAGTCAATGGATGTGTGTCCTCTGCAAGACTGATATAAAAAAGAGCCGTTGGCCCTAGCTGGTTTGGCTCAGTGGATAGAGCATAGGCCCTCAGACTGAAGAGTCCTAGGTTCAATTCCAGTCAAAGGCACATACCTAGGTTGTAGTCTCAATTCCCAGACTTTGTCACTGGGGTGTGTGTGGAAGGCAACCAATTGATGTGTCTCTCTCACATCAATGTTTCACGCTTTGTGGCTCTCCCCCTCCCTCCCAAATCAATGGAAAAATATCCCCATGTGAGAATGAACAAAAGAAGAAGAAGAGGAAGAAGAAGAAGAAGAAGAAGAAGAAGAAGAAGAAGAAGAAGAAGAAGAAGCCTTTTATAATAAAAAAAACACTTTTCTTATTAATTTTATTTTAGTGTGTTCATCTTCATAAAATCCAACTATACTTTTTCTTTTAAGCTGAGTAAGTATCAGATACAGGGATCATTTGATAAAGAGAACTTTTTGCATCCATTAATTCTGATCATTCTGTCCCAAGATTCAGCAGCTCTAGATTTAATTTTTTAAAATAGATTTTAGAAAGAGGGAAAAGAAGAGAGAGAGAGAGATGTGAGAGAGATACATCAAGTTGTTGCTTCCTTTACATGTCCCAGGGATGGAATCCTCAACCTTGGTATGTGCCTTGACCAGGAATTGAACCTGTGACCTCTGATACATGAGAGGATACTCCAACCAACCGATCCACTTGGATAGGGCAGCTGTTCTAGATTTATATTACACTTGTTATTCTTCACATCAGACTGTGTTTTTCCTTTCTTACCCTCACTCTGGAAAACAGATAAAGGCTTTTGGCAACTGTACAGAAATTGCATGAATTATGTTGGGGGTATAGGAACTTGACCTTCTCTAATGACTCCTAGAAAAAAGAACTTTCCCTTTACATGTTCATAGCATTATACTAGTTAATTTTTTTTAAAGAAATGAAATGTGTTATTAACAAAATTTGTTCAAAAACTTAAATGCCCAGAGTTAATAATAATTTAGGTGCAAAAGTGGAAAAAACACAAAGAACAAAATAGTATTTACATTAGAATTCCATTTGCAATTACTTAAATTGGTTCTATGTGTATCTGTGAAAGAAACTGAAACTATATTCTAAACACAATTTCAATAATTCTAATTGCTTTATAGTCGGATATTAAGCAATGTTAAAATCTATTTTAATAACTTAAGGTAATTGTACATGATTTTTGTACTATTATACATTAGCTATTAATTTAGTTATGAAAAACATGCAATTTCAAGGTTTCTTGGAGTATTCATTTATTTCTCAGGTTTCTATTATATGTAAGAAACATGGAGGTTCTCTCTTCTTCTTTCTGGAGGACAGAGTTATAGATTATACAAGGTTTTTCACTGAGTCCTCTACCTTTATATACATACTAGAGGCCTGGTGCATGAAATTTGTGCATGGGGTTGGGGGAGGGTCCCCTCAGCCCACCCTGCACCTTTCTCCAATCTGGGATCCCTCTCACAATCCTGAATCACTGGCTCCTAATCACTCACCCCTAACTGCCAACCTTGCCAGCCTGATCACCCCTCACTGCCTCTGTGTGCCAGCCTGATTGCCCCTAATTGCCCCCCACAGCCAGCCTGGTCACCCTAATTTCCCCCCTCTGCCAGCCTAGTCATCCCTCACTACCCCCTCTGCCAGCCTAATCACCCGCAACTGCCCCCACTGTCAGCCTGGTTGCCCCTCATGGCCCTCCCACCAGCGGTTGCCCCACACAGCCTGCTTGTTCAGTCATTTGGGGTGTGGCAGTCAGTTAACATATTCCCTCCTTATTGACTGTGGGCACCACCATCTTTGTAAGGCATGATAGTCAATTCGCATATTCTTTCTTTATTAGATAGGATATATAGGGACATATATATATATACATATTATATATATATATCCTTTTAATGTATAAAGTACACGTACAAACATTGTAAGGAGGAAATAATACATTAAAAACATGCAATTTTCAGCTGGTTATTTTTCTTGCATTACTTATTGAACACAGTTTTAGACAAAATAAATATATTTTACTATGTCAAATATTTCCTTTTATAATCCCAAATACTTCATTGTTCACAGACTATATCACATATCAGAACCTCTCAATCACTGTTCAAATCTTTTCCCAACTTAATGTACTTTATTATAAACATTAAATATATTTATATCTACAAAACTAAACTGGTTTGCTGCCTCTTCCACTGGCCTGATGAGCTGCAGCAGTTCCTGCGTGGACCCAAGGCATCACTGGCCTGAGCTGCTTTGGCAGTTGGCAGATACACCCAGTCACAGCTCCCACCACACTGCGAGCTCACACCGCTTCAGAGAACAAGACCAGCCCCACATGAAGCCAGTGGTGGGCAGCACACCTCTGGTGGACTTCTTGATGCCGTTAGAGGATGACAAGCCCATGATCCCAGATGCAGTTTTGAAGCCTCAGACCCTTACATAATTCGGCTCATCTTCCTAGCCGAAATTCATCTCAGGTATTGCCCATGATGCACTACAAAGTGAAGGGCACAGCCTCTGGCAGCTTCCACAGAAATTCATCTCAGGTATTGCCAATGATGCACTACAAAGTGAAGGGCACAGCCTCTGGCAGCTTCCACAGCAAGAGCAAGGACCACAAGTATACTCTAACCATGGAGGACTTAACCCTGCCCTCAGTGAGTGTGGCATCAATGTGAAGAAGCTGCTCTATTTCAGCTGAGCCACCCAACCTATATGTACTTGTCTGTCTCCTTGTCTCCACACCAGCTTGTTTTCATAATAAACTTTATTATTCTAGAAAACATGTAACTTTTTTGTGCTGTGTAAAATTAGGTTTGCTGGCCATCATTAATTAATATAAATATGGAAGAAATTTTTTAATTTTTATTTAGATAAAGTTGACATATATTAGTTTCAAGTATACAAAATAATGATATGATATCTGTATTGCAAAATTATCATCACAATAAGTCTAATGAACACAAGCATCACACATAAATACAATTTTTTCTTGTGATGAGAATTTTTAAGATCTCTCTCTGCAACTTTCAAATATACAATACAGTATTATGAGCTATAGTCACCATGTTACATGGCATAACTAGAAATTTGAACTTTTGACCTGGATCACTCATTTTTTCCACTCCCATTCCCATCTCAGGTAATGTTGAATCCTCCAATCTGTTTTCTATATCATATTTTTGGTTCATTAATTTTGTTTTACAATTCCAAATATAAATAATACTAGTAGTCCTATGCACAAATTTGTGCACCAGTAGGTCTCTGCAGGGCCTGGCTGCTCAACATCTACTTCCCAGAGGCTCTCTGTGACCCAGAGGCCCATCCGTGGTCGGGTGTGGAACACTTGTCTTATTACTGTGGCTACAAGGCAAGCATTCTGCCAGGCCATTCATGCTACCCACTCTCAGCAGCCCCCCCACCCTCCACTCCCCCCCCCCGGGACTGGGGGCTTTTGGCCAGGCTAAGAGGACTGGGCTCAGCCATCTTGTGGCTGTGGGTGCCGCCATCTTTGTGACAGAGTGCTGGTTATTTTGCATATTATCCTTTTATTAGATAGGATTCTATGGTATTAGTCTTTCTCTAACTTATTTCAATTAACATAATGCCCTTAAAGTCCAACTATGTTGTAGCAGATGGCTCAACTTCATTCTTTATTATTATTGTTGTTGAAAGTATTACAGATGTCCCTCATTTTACCTCTTTGCCTCCCTCCATATGGCTCCTGCCTCACCCCTGGACTTTACCATATTGTCTGTGTCCATGGGCTATGCAAATATGCATATAAGTTCTTTGGTTAATCTCTTCTAACCCAACCCTCTTTCTTCCTGATATCTGTCTATCTGTTTCATATTTTGTTAACAAAAATGAGTAATCAAGTATTAAGTAATTTGTAAAAGAATCATTTGATATCTTCTTACTCAGATAAATAACCTATTCAATCTAATAGACAATGATATTTCCTCTTAGACCTGTGTGAATTTGTCAGAACTCTTTTGTCATTAGTATAAGGAAATTAAATATTTCACTTATTTATATTGTAATCAAAGTTCATAAGTAAATGTTTTTATCTCTGAGCAAGAAATATCATGTATATGTTATTTAATATTTGCTTCTGTTTTTACAAATAATAAGAGATATCCTATAAATACTATTATGTATACATTTAAGTCCATATGGATCACATACTTAAATATACATCTAGAAAAAAATGTGAACACCATCCATAATCAAATTTTCACCTATCAACAGATACACACAAATATAATGTGTCCAGAAAAAAGAGAATTCTAGTGTAGCCAGTGTGCTCAGTGGTTGAACATCAAACTATAAACTAGTAGGTCACTGTTTGATTCCCAGTCAGGGCACATGCCTAAGTTGCAGGCTCAATCCCCAATAGGAGGCATACAGGAGACAGCTGATCAATGATTTTCTCTCATCATTGATGTTTCTATCTCTCTTTCTCTCTCTCATCTTCTTTGAAATCAATAAAAACATATATTTTCAAAAAGACAGAATTCCAAGGGAGAAACCAAGATGGTGAAATAGGTGAACACCTAAACTGCTGTCTCACACAATAATTTCAAAACTATAACTAAAAGACAGAATGGACATCATCCAGAACCACAGGAAAGCTGACTGAGAGGAAATGCTACAATTAGAAGGAAAGAGAGGGGCTCACGGAGATTCAGAGGAGCTGCAAAAAGCTGAGGTACAGAGACGCACGTGGAGAGGACAGGCAGCAGAGTGCCTGGCTGGCTTCCTCTTGTAGGTGGGAGATGGAAACTCTGACTGCACTGAACCCCATATTCAACTGCACTGAACCCCAGTTCCAGGCAAGACTCATACGGGGGAGTCTGGACTGTCGTGTAAGGGGTGGATGCACAGAAATTTAGGAGACCCACAAAAGACAGAGTTCTGGAGGCACACGAGCATGAGTACACACACAGAGGACTGACTGTTGATTGTGCCTCTGGCTTTCTCTAGCACAAGTGAGGTCCCTCGGCCTGGCCAGTGATTGGAGGCGATAGAGCCTGCTGGGGAAGGATCACTGGAGGTTGGCTGTGGAAGCACACTGACCAGAAGGGGGCACCTCCTGCATTGAGTGTCTATACCCTGGTGGTCAATGCACATCATAGCTACCGGCCAGTTGTCCAGTTGTCTATATATATAGTAGATAAACAAAAGTTTATCTACTATATAAATGTAGATATATAAATAAAAAACTTTGAAAGATTTCAGAATAACAAATACAATTTACTATCAGATTATTGACAGCTGCAGGATTCATCATAATTTTTAAATCAAGAAGTTTCTTGTACATAATACACTTTCAAGACATAGGCTAATTGTGAAATTAATGAAGTATACAACTTTCATAGAACATTTTAATAAGTGGTAGCCTATATTTACTAAAATACTGACTTGATTATAGGACAGAGACATATTTAGCAACCAGCAGTCCCTACTTTTTCTATTTCCTGCATCAAGAAGCCTCATTAAGTCTCATTTTCCTTGGTAGTATTGTCATGCACTGAACTTATATGATGATGGTCATTGCCTCAAGAATAGACAACCATTTTCTGGAAGAAGGAGATTATAAATCAAAAATTATCTATGCACTATTATGTTTGAAAGCAACAGTGATATAAAGAAAATGTAGTGAAGTAATATTTTTCACAATTGTTTGTGTCTGATATCTTTATTTTGTAAATCTTCACCCTCACTTCATAATTAAAGAAAGCTATTCTGTTGGAACATAAATCCTTTCAGAAGAAATTTACATTACCCAATTTTCAGCAATATATTGCTACCCATGTAATGCATTTAATAGGAACTGGGAGTTAGAATACTGTGGGAACCCCTTTCACGTCCTGCATGGTTCCCATTCAGGGTTTGGATTCAGGGTTCGGATTCTGGAGAAGGCCGCACACAAATCAAAAGAGACTAGAAAAGTATTAATTTGGGAATGGGGGGGGAGGGGCAGGCGGGAGCTTTGGCCTTGCTATCCCTTTTATTCAGGTTTGGGATACAGCCATTGCCCTGAGGTAGGCAATTGCAGTAACAGGCAGATTACCGTAACAATAGGGATTTACATGATTATTCGGTGGGGAAGTTGCTTCAGCTACCATTGTCTCAATTAGGTAGGGAGTGGTTGGCTCTGACCTTTCAGAGCTTCCAGGTTGATCAGCCTTCTGGGTTCCTTGTCCACACTTTTCTAATTAGGGAGACAATGATTGGTTTTTGGCGACTACCTGTCTGGAGGGGCTTGCATGTTTTCAAAGATAAAGTTTGGATCCTACCTCAATGGAGTGCAGCCTGAGGAAATTGACATCCCTGGAGAGGGAGTACCTGGGGGGGAAATAAGTATGGAAGGGAATTAGAAGGTGGCCAAGAATGACCCTGCATCCTCCAAATACTGTGCATACCAGGGAAGCAGAATGGTAGTAAAGCTCTAAAGTACTATAGATACAGCATTTCCTTATGTTTATCTGCTGGTACATTGCTAGCAATTACTTAGGTGGTTTGAGGTTTCCCTTAGCAATACCTCCCACAGGAGTACATTTGGTGTTTCAGTATTGGGATCATCTCACATGCAAGAGCAATACATTGTGAAAAGACATTAAAACTAGTCAATAAGAGCAATTTTACAAAATTAAAAATACATTAATTTCACTGAATTGTGCTGAGATTATTCAACCTTGAGAAGCTGGGAGTAACTACATAACAATACACAAGAAAAACAAGTGAGAGAAAAATAACAGCAAACCTTTGTTTCTGTTTACTCCAGGTGAGGTTTCAGAAGAAACATGAAATTTCCTGAATGATTAGAGTGCACAAACTCTATATGAATTACACATCTTATCTTTCTTGTGGTTTAAACAAATTCTGCCTTTACAGATCTTTGGCCATTAAATTTACTCTGGTAATATTCAAGATGTATAGCTAACATAATGATTATTATATATTATATAAATGATTCAAACTCAAAATGGACAATGCAAAAATAATCCCCCAAGGCTGCCGGTCATACAACATAAAGAAACACATCATAGTTTTCACATCAGCCTGTGGATTTCCCTTCTTTCCCTCATTCTGGTGAACAGATATGGTCCTATTGATAACTCTACAGAAGCTGCATAATTAAAGGTTGGGGGTGAAAGAAACAAGACATTCTCTAATGTCACTAGAGGAAAGGACTCCATATTCCTTGAAGTGTCCATAGCATTATATTAGTTAAAATTATAGAAAAAACTAAAATGCCCAATTTATAGAGTTTAAGTTGTAAGGGACCTTTACTAATAAAGGTATATATTTAAAATAAAAAAGGGCAGAGCAGTATTCACATTAGTATTCAATTTGTAACAATTTCTATTTGCTTTCTTATCACCAGAGTTGGGAATTTCAAGCCCAGAAGTTGTATAAACAAAACTTGTTACTTCTTCACTATCCCAAGCTAAATCCCTTTGTTTTGTCAGTCCTCAATTTTTCACACATTTGTTGTTTTCCTGTCTAAAAGGTATATAAAGTGTGTTCTTTGGTCACCTCTTTGAGTCTCACATTTGGTATGGGTCTCCTCTACATGCAAAATTCGATTTGTCTTTCTCCTGTTCATTTGTTTTATGCCAATTTTCTATTAGACCAGTCAAAGAAAACAGAAGAGAAGAAGGAAAAGTTTCCCACCCCTACACAGTCAAAAAAGATCCTTGCGATGAGTGCAGTTGATGTGTACTTGTGGGAGGAATCCAACAATGACTAATGAAAATAGCAGTATGTGAGACGACCATATTTCTAAGTGAGAGGTGAAAGAGATGTTTCAGAGATGGAGGAAACAGAATAAACAATGAAAAGGAGATGAAAACCTAATTTCATTAGACATCTGGTTTCACCGGAGGAGAATGTAGATCCATGGTAGCCAGAAGCCAGCATTGAAATAGTCTGGTAAATGTCTGACACTGACCAATTTAGTCAAGGGAGTGAAGAATTAAAGTTGAGCCTTTGCTAAAGTTGTTGCAGTATTCACAGGGGAAAACAAGGAAGCGGAATCTAATTGACCATGTTCTCACAGCACAGAAGAATGAAGGCAGAGTCTTCAGAGATTTGTCCCAACAGTCACGAGGTAGAAATAAAATGCAATCTGCCTATGGTTGATGTGCCAGAGATGAGCACAGAAAGACCTGCTCATTTCAGGTAGGTTTCTGTACCTATTTTCATTTAAATGGAAAAGGCAGCTTAAAATAAAAAGATATATCAATTTCCACACTTTATTTTGTTTTCACTTCTTTTTAATCACATTTCTTTGTCTTGAAAAGGGATTGGTCCTTTTGGCAAAGATCAGTCATACAACCAGGGAAGGTAAGTGATAGAATAGATTTGCTAAATGTGTTTCGGGTTTCAGTAAACACTAAAATAGTAGCCACACACCAAAACAGTAGCATAAAAAGTTTCATTTAGGTGGGCAAAGGGGTGGGGGATGGAGACATCTGTATTAGTGTTAACAATAAAAACAAACTAAAATATAATTATAAAATAAAAAATTTTCATTTACTAACATACAGAAGCATTGTCAGTGATGAAATCAAGTTTTTTTCTTTAGTGAAAATACACAAAACTATCTATCATATTGGATATCTTTAGTGTTAAAGTTCAAAGACTATCTCTGAAATTTTTAGTTCAGTGTTTAGTGCAAGGATGTTTCCATTCTGAAAATTCAATTGCTTTTAAAAAATTTTTTAAATGAGCATATAACTTCAAAAGGTGTATATATTCACACAAACACACTTTGAATCATTGTTGATTCCAATGGGTTAAATATGAAAAGAAAGAAACATCAATCCAGCTATCAGTTGTTCAAGTATGTATACATTTTGGGAGGTACCCTGTATATATAACTTTATAAGGTTTTATTAAAAAAAGGATTATGGACTACTAGATGGTGAACAACTGCAGGATTTCAGTATTAATTTTAAAACTTTACTAGCTTACTTTATGTATGTCCTCATCAGGGATGGAACCCACAACCCAGGCATGTGTCCTGACTAGATATCAATCTTTGACTTCCTGGTTTGGGGTCGATGCTCAACTCCTGAGCCACATCACCTGGGTATAAAATATTTTTTGCTGATCTATGTAGAGAGGTTTAGGCTAAGGTTTTGGAAGGCTGAACATTAGTCACTAGATTATTATGCATATATTCTTTTTTTGTCTTTCATCTATTCTCACCTCTACTTTCTTTCTATCCCCACAAAACTGAGAAGGTCACACATGATATTATATACAGCAATTGATTGGGTAAAATATAACAGTGGTGCATAGAAATTCATTGGCCTCTCAAAGACCACCAACACCACTGAATAGAAGGAGAATTTGGAGATGTTCATGTTAAATAGGGATCAATGAAAACAATATAATAATTTTGAGGGATGTGGGATGGGGTATAGTTTAGACATGAATCTTTCAGGGGTAATGGGACTGTGCACCAGTGAGTATTTTTAAATATGTCTTACAGATCTGACCTGGGTGAATAGATCATGTGGATTCTAGCAGATTAGAATTGAAGGGCTTACACAGTAGTCTGTACTCTTTGTTTCCTTTCAGTCATATATATGAATAGTATCACAAAAACTTTTCATCATTTCCTCTGAGCAACAGCTACTGTCAGAAAAGGCATGGTTAATACTGGCATATTCCTGACCATGAACCCTAACATAAGGTTCTCAGGAACCTTACAAAACTACTCCAGCAAGCACCAACCTCATTGCTTCATGGGGTCCTGGATCACAGACCATTTCTATCTCTTGTTTGTTAAGGTTGAGTAGGACCTGATGAATTGATGAGGTATTAGGTGAACATTATGTCTAGGAACCTATTATCACTCTGCCTGTTTTACAATTGGGTTAATAAAGAAATAACAAAGAAATGCATTCATTACCTGACCCTTTTACTAACTACACTTCTCTGTTACAGCATAGAATAGGTTCTACAACACTAATAAGAAAAACAATCTTGTCAGAATATGTGGGTTATCTGGACCAAACAGTTTTTAGAACTATTGCCTCTATAGAACACTGAGGACATCAATTACTTATTATAAGATAGAAATAGTAAAAATTATCATAAGTTCTACATGGATTGGTGTGAAAATAACATGATTGACTTTGAATGAAAGTGCACTGCAAACTCTAGATAGTGCTATACAAATGTAGGCAATATTATTCGCATAACCACTTTATCAATTTACACTTACTTGGATATATATCAAGGAAAGTCATTTTACCTAAAGCACACTTAGAAAAATGTTTATCTCTTTTTCTAGTTACTGAAAAAATAATAATATTTTGTCAACCCACTCCCACTTCCTTCTTTAACACGAAGGGCTCTCCAGACCTGAGTGATGGCTGCTGAGAACTGCACTGTGTTTACTGACTTCATACTCTTAGGACTTTCTGGCAGACAGGATGTACGGCAGGGCCTCTTTGTGCTCTTCCTGCTGGTTTATGGCATCACCGTGATTGCCAATCTAGGGATGATCCTGCTGATCAACATGGACCCCAGGCTCCACACACCCATGTACTATTTCCTGAGCAACCTGTCTTTCTGTGACGTCTGCTACTCCTCCATTGTTGCTCCCAAGATGCTGGTTGATTTCTTATCTGAGCAAAAAAATATTCCATATAATTTATGTGCCATTCAGATGTATTTTTTTGGTGCTTTTGCAGATGTGGAATGTCTTATGCTGGCTATCATGGCCTATGACCGTTATGTAGCCATTTGTAATCCACTTCTTTATACAACTGCCATGTCCAGAAGCATCTGTACTCAGCTTGTGACTATTGCCTACATCACAGGGTTGGTGGATTCGTCCATCCACACCTGTTGCACATTTCGATTATCATTCTGCAATTCCAACATCATCAATCACTTTTTCTGTGATATCCCACCCTTACTAGTTCTGTCCTCCTCAGATACAATCATCAATGAGATAGTGATGTTTACTTTCATTGGCTGTGTTGTAGGGTCCAGCATCATCACTGTCCTCCTCTCCTACAGCTACATCATCACTACCATCCTTAGAATGAACTCAGCAGAGGGCAGACACAAAGCCTTCTCTACTTGTGCCTCCCACCTAACCGCTGTGGCGATATTTTTTGGCACACTCTTGTTCATGTATTTCCGACCCAGCACGAGTTATTCCATGGACACGGACAAAATGGCTTCTGTTTTTTACACAGTTGTCATCCCTATGTTAAACCCACTGATTTACAGCTTAAGGAATAAGGATGTGAAAAGTGCTTTGAAAAAAGCAATTTGCCCTAAGTTATATTCTGAGTGAAAGTATGTTTACCCAAAAGGATTTATTGAAAGATTCTGAGTACTAAGCTTCAAGTACTGTGGCATAGGTTCCTGGAGTCTCCAGTACAAACTTCTGGATGTTTCCATTTCTTACCTTAGTGCCTGAATTGCAAATAAGGTGCATTAATTATTGCTTTTAGCTTTTTCTCCCAACTCAGGGCAAGTAATAATAAGTTCATTTCACTTCACTCTTTTGCAAAGAGAGTCTTTTCATACTTACATTCATGAGTATGTCTTTTCATACTTACATTCATGAGTATATATTCATTCAAATATATTTGCATGAGTGAGACAGCATGCAAATAGCAACTACTTCTCTCTTGTAAATTCAACATGTCCTCCGTAAGATTCTTTATATATATGGGTTAATAAACTTGCTCAGTCAGAGGAAGGTTAAATGGGTTAATTAGGTTTGTCTCCTTTCTGTGTACTAGGTACATCACTCTATAAATATTCTATCCTAACACTTAAAGGGGTAAAAATAGTAAGTAAATAAAAAAAATAAATCAGAAATTTTCTATATTCAAAGTTCCATAAAGGCACAATCCTTGTCTACTTTGTTCATTTCTCTTTTGCTATTAATAATGCCCAATTCCGGGACAGCTTTCAAAATACTTGGTTAACATTAATGTGTAGGCTGAAATATGATGCAAAAATTAATGCTCTTGTTCAATTTTCTTCTGCTATCTTCATCTTAGATGAAATCTATATGAAATTCTTGTCTTTTTGTGTTGGATGGGATAAGAATCAGGGGGAAATTATTTGATGTAAATATTCTTGGATCCTCTATTTCTCATCATTCTGGGCCAGTTATATCAATATACAAACCCCAAATCAGCAGCTCTAGATTTTTATTACACCTCACAGTCTTCATATCAGCCTGTGGATTTCCCTTCATGCCTCATTCTGGAGAACAGACATGATGCCAACTATACAGAAATTGCATACATAGAAGTTGGGGATAAAGGACAGGGCCTTTTCCAAAGGCCAATGGAAAAGAGGACTTCATTTCCCTTGTGTTTATGGCATTAATGGCATTATACTAATTAAAATAAATAGAGAAAGCAAAATGTCCAACTTATACAGTTTAAATTAAAAGATAGATTTATTAACTTAATAATGGTTCAATGAAATAAAAACAAATAACAAGATAGTATTTATATTCCATTTGTACTTATTTATATTTATTCTCTGTGTATCAGTGACATAAACAATAACTATATTTTAAACAAACCATTGATGAGTAGATGAA
Organism: Lasiurus cinereus; assembly: GCA_011751065.1. Taxonomy (NCBI): domain Eukaryota; kingdom Metazoa; phylum Chordata; class Mammalia; order Chiroptera; family Vespertilionidae; genus Lasiurus; species Lasiurus cinereus. The sequence continues at coordinate 13,874,230 of JAAGEH010000043.1, read as the reverse complement.
TATTAGTTAATCCTATAATCTATCCTAAAAACTAAGTTCATTGCATATATTATTAACTCTGTGATCAATTAAGAATTTATCTAGTTATGAAAAACAACACAATTTCAGATTCTCGAGAGTATTCATTTTAATTTAAGTGGATGTCAAAAAAGAAACATGAAACAATGGGTTATTTAAATCCTCTTCCGTAAATTTCATATATACCTCTATTGTATAGCATGAGCTACTTCATGAGAATGAAACAACACATTAAAAATTATTCAGTTTTCAACAAGTTACCAGTCTTGCAATACTGTTTGAACAGAGACTCAAGGTAAACAAAAATATTTTAAATATGTCTTTTAAATATTTCCTGAAGATTTTAATCACTTTTACAGATGGTTAGGACACCAGGTTTTTTTGGGTTTGTTTTTTTATTTATACTCATTGTAAGAAAATGATAACGATGGGAGAAGGTATAAGATAAAAACTAGACTTTGAAGTAAAGCTGATATGAGTTCATATCTGAGTTCAAGAATAATATCATTTGCCTGTCAGCTCTGTGACCTTAGCCAATTAACTCCCTATCTGTCACTGAAAGAAAGAATGCTATTGTCCATGGCATCATGCTCTATTCTGTGGTTGAGGCTTTGTTGCCCACAGATTTAGGGAACATCTACATTAAACTAACTTCTAATAGTTTACAACCAAATATAAAATATAGACAGTGTTGAAAACTTGTCAGGCCCATTTTCATTCTTTCTTAAAGAGAAAGAAATTTTGAGCTAATTGCTTTCTTAAAGGCATTCTTTACATCTTTGTACCTTAAACTGTAGATGAAGGGGTTCAACATAGGTATAATCAATGTATAGAACACAGAGGTCACTTTGTCAATATCCAGTGAATGACCAGTGCTGGAACGCAAATAAATGAAGATGAGGGTCCCATGGTAAATAGTGACCACAGTCAGATGGGAAGCACAAGTGGAAAACCCTTTTTCTTCTTCCCTCGGCAGAATCTGCTTTAAGAATAGCTGCTATGATGCAGATATAAGAGAGAAGAACCATTAGAAGACAGATAGCTTCCACCAAACTAGCAAAGACTACCAGGACAATGTCATACTTGTGTCAGTGCAGGACAAAGAAAAGAATAGGGAGATATCACAAAAAAAAGTGGTTAATTTCTTTGGAGCAGAAAGACAGGTGGAAAGTATTAGTGGTGTGAATAACTGAGCTCATGGTACCCCCCAAAAATGCATCAATAGCAAGCTGACAACAAATCCTCTTAGACATAACAGTATACAGCAGTGGTTTGCAGATTGCTAATATACCGGTCATAAGCCATGGCAGCCAAGAGGAAAGATTCTGTGTCACCAAAGAGCAGAAAAAATATATCGATGCAGCACAGCCACTGTAAGAAATGGTCTTCTTGTTAGAAACCAAGTCCGCAAATAATTTGGGGGCAATGACAGAAGAGTAGCATGCATCTATGAAGAACAACATGCAGAGGAAAAAGTACATAGGGGTGTCCAAGTGGGAACTGGTTGTGATTAACAAAACCATCTCAAGGTTCCCTGTCAGGGTAACAGAGTAGATGGGGAAAAAAAAAACCAGCAAAAAGAACATTCTGCAGTTCCGGGTGGTCACTAAATCCCAAGAGAAAGAACTTAGTCATCACAGTGGCATTCTCCAACTCCATTCTCTGCAGTGCTCCTGAACTTCTGAACTTGAGGCAGAGTAACAATGGCAAGAGTAATAAGTTCAACACTGATAAAAACAATAGGAAAAAAATGGTCAAAATAAATAGAAGAGTAATTTTAAATCTACTTAGGCATCCTGATAACTCCTAGGCATTTCTACAGTTAAGGTAGTATAATGCATAGATTTTCCTTTATTATTAAATTTCACTTCTATTTTCCATTAAATTTATTGGTGTGACATCGGTTAATAAAATTAAAGCTACTATTTTCCACATTAAATGCCACCACCATCAAACCAGTTGCTGAACTCTAAACCTGGGCTTCACTCTTTTATTTTCTTCAACTCCCTCATCTTCCACCTATGTCAAGTAATACTAGTTAACCACTTTATTACATAGCAAACTCTGAATAAATAGCCTCTATTCCTATGTGTGTTGTTTTTATTTCCACAACAGATAAAGCATATTGTTTAAGGTGAAGCCTTGTATAGGTAAAGGTATTTCTCATCTTGACACCTGGCTTCGCCTCTAAGGAATGAAGAAACTCCTTAGAGTTATTTGAAATCCACTGATAACAGAAAGAAGATTCTGAATTAGTTATAAAAGTGGCTCTGACTCCTAGCTCTGTCACCTACTGGTTGTGAAACCTTAGACAGGCCAATTAATCACTGAATTTCAGTTTCATAATCTATAATAGAATAACAACGGTACCTTCCTTATCAAATATGTGTTAAATTCTCTTCTCCAGCCTCCATATCCTCAACATCTTGTGATTTCTCTAAGTTGGCAACATAGCAATTCTAAGTCCCTTCAGACATTTTATCTGGAATCTGAGCTGTGGAATATAGCTAGAGAAATTCCCATGCATACAGATCCATTAAATCCAATCCAAGCAAAATGATAATGATATCCAGAAATGTTTCTATGTTGTCTGTAGTGAAAACTTATAAAAGATGTTGAAAAGTCTTTCCTACCTACCTACCTGAGTTATCTCGCCTTTCCTTGTCTTTGCTCTAGTTTACAAATTTGTAAGTTTTAGATAATTGATAGCAATTCAAGTGAAACTTGACTATAGACATATATATTTTGTCCAGTGTAGACAATTAATTTCCCTCCCCCACTGTGCAAAAAGTCAATTTTGTATTTATTTGTAGAATGCCTGATCTATAATTCTTTGAATTATCTTTTAAACCAATGAATTAAGTAAAATATTTGACACATGTTCATTTTATACTTGTATAAAATTAACATTTAATCACATGTATGTATGTGTATATATATGATTTATATTACATATATGTATATATAATTGTTCTTTAACATTTCATATGATACACATCCTTTTCCCTCATGTAATAACTATTGCAAACCTTCCTATTTCTTTTTAGGTTTCATTCTATGACCTTTTTCTCACTACCAGAAAATGATTTCTATTTTGTGGATAAAATATAGAATATCAAATAAGTTTATCCTCAACTATCCCACCTTATCATTGGATAAGCATTTGAATTCTCTCTCAGTAATTCCCTGTCTCCTTCCTTCCCTTTTCTTGGAAAATTGTGTCCCTCCACTGAATTCTGATTGTTTATATATATTAAGATACTTATTAATTATTGCTATTAATTTTTACTATTATTAATAACCGTTCCCTCATAAACTGTCAGCACATAACAACATTTGACAATTTCAACCTCAATAATGTTGCCCTGTACTTACTTTTATTTACTTTTCTTCATTCACTTCAATGTTTCCTTATATTCATCTGCATTGGTTTCCACTTTCTCACTTCAGCTTACTAAGTGAGGTAGGATTTTTGTCTGAACAATAGCAAATTCTTTTTGGTCCACGTCCCAAACTACATCCTAATGTTAAATCTAATATTTTTCAATTTCTAATAAACTTTATTTCTCTATTCCCTGTGAAAGCTTTGATGTCTTCTTTCTTCATTAAATCCCCTCCAATAATCCTGAGCATTGTTTTAGGTATATCACATGTTAAACATGCACTTTTTTGGTTGTTACTCTATTGTTTTTGTCGAAAAGACCTTGATGATTTAAAAGCTATGTTATCCCAGGAATTTTTCCTCAAAACATCAGTTTCCTATGTGTAAAGTAATTGACTTATTGAAGATAAGCACCTAAAATCTCATCAAGCTCTTATATCCTAGATTTAAGGTAAGAACACTACCAGGTCATTATGTTTTTCACTTACCTCTTACTACACTGTTGTCAGTATCAGTTTAATTTTTACTGGAAAAATTAATTGTGTGATTTAAAGATTAAAAATTGACCACTGCCAAATTTGTTATAATCCATTTGGATAGACCTTCTGTGCTCATAGAAGAAAGTTGTGCCTCCCTTAGGAAGGCTAGGGTTCCCTTAGATAATGCAAGACCTTTTGTATTTTGCTTTGAAGCTTTGAAATTAGCTTTCAAGCTCACATCAAATTTCAGGAACACGCACTCTGATATCCAAATTCCAGTGGAAAAACTTATGTGAGCAATTAGACAATCCTACTAAGGAGCTAATTAAACAAAAATGAAATGATGTAATGTGTTTTTCTACACCTTGAGAGTGTCTCCAAAAATATTGGCTCTCAAAATAGTAAAATATTATACATAAATTTGGATTATGATGTTTGCTATCTAATTTGATTTAACCAGCTCAAATCAATTTATGAAACAACAGAATATGCTATATGATAAGATGGTGGAAAAACTCAATAGCTAGTCGTGAATACCTCACCAAATCCCATTTTGCTGGGAAAGAAGTAAAAATGTATCTATTTGGTCGTTGAGAATTAGAGATCTTGAAAGTCAACATGTAGATAAAAAACAATTCTAAACAAAGTTAATGACTCTGGTATGTGTTATATGTGCATCATGTTGAAATGGAATTCTGCCTATCCAAGGCCAGAATAGACCCCAGAGTCTTCATTCCATAAACACATGTACTCTGTGAATATGTTGTATCAGGCAGTGTTCTACAGAGAAAAGGATAATTTCAATGGAATATTAAGGATTTTGACAAGAACCCAATGAAGAGAAAAATGTAAGCTTCTATTTTCCTAGACGATTATTCTCAGAAGAAACTCTTCTTTCCCCCAAGTTCCAGGAAAATCTCACAGTCAGAAAGCAATTACAGTACTGGGTCTTCAATAGCTAACCATGAACATTTCACCAAATCCCATTGGTGCAAAAACAAAGACTCACCAAGAACATGAGTGGCTGGGTGCCCACCAGGAAACTGAAATGCAATTGGTAAGGGGATGATAAATGCTATATCAATTCCTATAGTTTGCAAATAAGGGAGTAGCCAGTTTACATATGTAGTAAAGTAAAATCGCTTAAAGAAATGGGAAAGTTTTATGTGCTTGTTTTTCAGACATGTCTGAGCAGCACTCCATGTTTCTCAGTTATTCCCTGACAACTGGGAGTGTTACCTATAAAGAAACTGTGGGGAGAAAATAGAAATCTGACATTACAAGATTTTGTGAAGATGAATATAATGTGACTTCTTTTTTTTTGCTAATAAAACAAAACAATCAGCTTTTAGGTACCAAAAGTATCCTTACATCTTCAAAAGATATGGAGACCAATCATTATCCATACTAACGTAAGAGTAACTCTGTGTCTCTAAAGCCCTAAAATCAAAGATCTCTGGAAAGGACATAATAGATTCTGGAGAGAGATCAAATTAGTAACTGGCTAAAATTTGAGGGCCTAGGAGCTGTAAATGGTTCTTAAATATAGAGAAGTTCAATACTGAAGTTTCCCAGTGCTCAAGCCTATTGACACACTCTAGGTTAGTGACTCCAGATCAAGATTTGCTCTTTAGGGGAGATTTGACAATGTCTAGAGACACTTTTGCTTGTCACAAGTGTGACAAAGGGTGGGTCAAGCACCTAATGGGTAGGGGCCAAGGATGCTGTTAAATACCCCTTAATGCACAGGAAAAATCCTGTAGAACAGAATTCTCTGATCCTAAATGTTACAAGTAGTAAGATTGAAAAACCCTCTTCTAATTAGAAAACCAAAGGTAAACTATTTTCTCCTTTCATCTTAAAATGCAAATTCTCATAGGTGATATGGGAAATCTTACTCCACTGAAAGCATTTGAATGCTTTCTGGTGTTTCTCAGTGGTTAGAGTGTTGGCCTGCCAACCGAAGGGTCATGGGTTTGATTTCAGTAAAGGGCATTATCTGGGATGCAGGTTACCTGCTCCCTTGGGGCATATGTGGGAGATAACCAATTGATGTGGCTCTCTCACATTGATGTTTCTCTTTCTCTCTCCCCCTACCCTCTTCCCTTTCACTCTCTAAAAAAAATAATAATAATAATTAATAGAAAAAATATCCTTTAGTGAAGATTAACAAAAAAACAAAATGTATTAAAAAACCCATGAAGAACCATGCCATTTTTTATCATAAGTAGAACATATATTCATTATTTTAGTCCTTACTTATTTAAAAAACACTGAGTAGCTGTCTTTGCCAGTAATACTGGAATATTTTAAATGACCCTTGCTCTCAAAATGTTCATAAGAGTGTATTTTATGGGCCAGGTCCTTGCAGTATGTTATACTTCAGTTCAACAATACCTCTTTGAGGCTGGCAGATTATCCCCAGTTTATATTTGAGAGACCCAAGATTAAGTAAATTTGAGCATCTTCCTCAAAATCACTCATCAAGATCTAAATTGGCCCCCAGGTGTTTAATCTCAGATCAAGTGCTCTTCTTTATTATATTGCATTGAATAAGGGACCTTAATAAGTACATGGACAATCACAAATACCAAAGGATATGTTAAGAAATAATGAAACAAATGAAAGGTTATCATCATAGAAACATAGAAAAGGTAAATTATGATTTAGCCTTAAACAGATGGGTGTGTTAAGCTTTAACATGTACCCTCATATATTTCAGGTTCTAATTTCTGGAACCTGAAAGTACCACCTCATTTGATAAAAAAGTTAGTTAGAGATGTGATTAGGTTAATGGCACTGAGGTGAAGAGGTTATTCTGCATTATCCAGGTGCCCTCTAGAAGCCATCACAGATGTCCTTAGAATAGAAGAGCCAAAGGTTGTTTCACACACACACACATACACACACACACACACACACACACACACACACAAGCATGATAATATGTACTAAAACTGGGACATAAAATGGTTTGAAGATTCTAGCCTTAAATATTAAAATGATATGGTCAAGGGGAGAATCTTTTCCCCTTCCTATGCTAGAGTCAGTGCTGTGAGAAACTTTCCTTTTCCCCATGTGGGAAGTCTATACTCGTTCTTTATTAAATTTCCACTTTTGCTATACCTCCTCTACCCTCCCACCCCCCCAAAGTGAAGGTCACAAGTGAAGGATGTCTGCAGCCACCAGAAGCTGAAAGAGAGAAAGGATTGCCTCCTAGCCCCAGAGAGAGTGTGTAGTCTTCCTAACACCTTGATTTTGGCCCAATGATATTGATTTCAAATTTATGAACTCCAGAACTACAAGAGAAGTAAGATCTATTATTTAATCCACCAGATTTGCAGTAATTTTGTTCATAAGCCATAGGAAACTAAAACAATAAGTTTAGAATATAATAGATTTAGAAAATAAAGTAAATGCTTAAAATAATTTGAGCCAGAGTTAATTTTAAAAATTAGTGAAGAAATAGAAACTTTAAAAAGGTATGGAATCAAAAGCATGATATACTTGCTTAATCCAGTATTAAAGTAAAAGAGAGAACAAAAGGTAAAAGTAAAAACTAGGAATTACAGCTGATAATGTATTAATCAGATATACCATCTATTATGCTAAGAACTAATATACAGCATTTAATATTTATGAAAATGTTACTATATTAGAGTGTTATTATCTCTATTTTGCAAAATGAAGGATTTAAAAGTTTTAAAATTATAATCTTGCAATAGAAAGGGTACTAAAAAAATAAAATAATTATAAATGACTGAAAAGTAATACTCCAAATACACATAAACATATAAGAAATTCACTACAAATTTTCATGAGAAAACACATAATATGAGATAAATTTATACTCATGCCATGTTAAAAAATTCACTTTAATAAAAATAGTTGTATTCATTAAAGATGATAAAGACATGTGTCCATGTACACTTTGCTAGAAATATATGGATATTATCTCAAAACAAAAAGTTCATGCTAACAATACCACATCCAATACCCATTCAAAGCAAATAGAGGTTGGAGAATATCAGCAAAGGTAGCAGATACAGCTGAACTAGCCAATACAAATAATAAAATATAGCTTTAAACTGAAAGCAGCAAATGAATGAAGAAGAAAAACTAACAAAACCTCGTGGATATCCAGATGGCATAGTTACCAAAGGGAGAGATTTGGGATGTATTAAAGTAAAGGTAAAGAGGATCAAATATATGGTGATGGAACGAAATTTGACTTAGGGTGGTGGGAAAAAGGATAATATATCAGAATTGTACACTTGAAACCTATATAATTTTTAAAAAATATATATATTTTATTGATTTCAAAGGGAAGGGAAGAGGGAGAGAGAGAAATAGAAACATCAATGTTGAAAAGAATCTATTGGCTGCCTCCTGCACACCTCTAATGGAGATCAAGCCAGCAACCCAGGCATGTGCCCCTGCTGGAATCAAACCCCCAGACTCTTCAACCAAGAGGCCAATGCTCTATCCACTGAGTCAAACCAACTAAGGCAAAAACTATATAATTTTATGGACCAACTAGAGGCCCAATGCACAAAATTTGTGCAAAGGGGCTCAGGCCTCACAGCTTCTCTCAGCCCCAGCCAGCCCTTGCAGCTCCTTGCAGCACCAGCTTTGTCCAGAAGGACTTTCAGATGGTCATTCAGTTCTTTGGTCGAATTAGCATATTAGCTCTTTATTCTATAGGATGTCACACCAATACAATTCAATAAATTAATTGATCAAAAAATAATTACAGGCAAAAAATATTATTAAAATATGACTTTAATAAGACAGAAGCATGGAAAACAAGAAAGCATGCATATATCGCTCGCATGGAAAAATCCCTCCTTTTTGCTTTTCTGCAATATCCACCCCAATAATCTCTCTCTAAAGATTTCTGATGAAACCCTGAGTTAGCTAAGAAAAGAGGTCCTCAAAACTTTCTTGAGAGCTTCTTTCACATCCTTGTTTCTCAAGCTGTAGATCAGGGGGTTCAGCATGGGAATTACTACAGTGTAAAACACTGACGCCACTTTGTCAGTGTCCACACTGTTGCCAGAACTGGGCCGGCAATAAGAGAAAAGGATTGCTCCCTGCAAGACAACGATGGCGGTGAGGTGGGAGGCACAGGTGGAAAAGGCTTTGTGTCTTCCCTCTGCAGAGTGCATCCTCAGGATGGTGATTAGAATAAACAAGTAGGAGGTGAGGATGATCATAATGGTGATTATCTCATTGAAAGTGGCTACAATGTATAGCAGCAGCTCATTCATAAAGACATCAGTGCACGCAAGAGATAAGAGAGGGGGCAAATCACAAAAGAAATGGTTCATCACATTTGATCTAAAGGATGTGATCTCAAGAGCTAAACACAAGTGAATCAGAGAACACACTGTTCCACCAAGGTAGCAGCAAGACACCAGCTCCACACAGAGATTCCGGGACATGGTGACCATGTACAGCAGTGGGTTACAGATGGCCACAAAGCGGTCATAGGCCATCACGGCCAGCAGGAAGACCTCAGTGATTCCATAAGAACAAAACAAATAAAACTGCACCAGGCATCCCAGGAAAGAGATGGTTTTATCCTTGTTTATCATGTTGAACAGCATCTTTGGCACTATGATCGTGGAGTAGCAAAAGTCCACGAAGGACAGGTGGCTCAGGAAAAAGTACATGGGAGTGTGAAGGCGAGAGCTGACCTGGATCAGTGCAATCATGCCCAGGTTGCCCAGAACTGTGACTCCATAAATCAGAAGGAACAACAGGGAGAGAAAGACTCTCAGCTCAGGGACATCAGATAATCCAAGAAGAATGAACTCTGTCACAGTGGTGCAGTTCTCCTCCCCCATTTCTGCCATCTGTCAGGTTTAAAAAACAAAGTGATAAGTTTTGTGTGTCTTCTGAAATAAAAATAATAAAACATACACAGATTTATATTTAATTAAGAAAATTATCACATTGATGTCAAACAGTGAAGAACAATATCACGTTGATGTCAAACTGTATATTTGAAATGCGATTATCAAAGAATTATAAATGTTCAGTGTATCAGATTTCACTGACCACAATTAAAGTGTTAGCAGAAACCTTTATGATTCTCAACTGTTATCTACCATAGGAAATTGAGTTAATGAATTAACTTAGGTGTTTGATAGACTACATAGATACTGGGATATACTTTGAAGTCACATGAGATCAAATCCGACTTCCTGAAAAAAACAAAACAAAAAAAAATTGTTGTTAATTCTGTTCAAGTAATATAATAGCTTTTGTGATTTTTTTTATAATATACACTAATATTTTTTGGTCAATTTATCAATAGCATAGGGTTTCAGCAGGTGAGGTTCTGTATCATTTTCTTGTTGCGAAATCTGACACATTACTTTGAGATTAGTGGCTCATGAGTACTCTTGAAATTGGAAATTATACAGAATGAAAAAAAGAGACTTAAAATATATACTGAAAGCCATCAATTTCACAAAGTGACTTAATTACATATAACGGTAGTAATCAATATCAATAATAACACAGAAAAATGTAACTCTTACAGACATTTTTCTAGAATTCAATTAGGCAACGTATATCCTTAACCCTGACAATAATAAAAGCTACATGATATATTCATGAGTGATTTTATTTTTATTATGGAATTATAAGAAATATTTAAGTACATTTATAATTATTAAAAACCTTATCCAAAACTACACTGCAGCATTGTTTATTATGTTCACAACTAGAGGCCCAGTGCATGAAATCAGACCCATCTTTCACCTGCTCATTAGTCCCTGCTGCCACCCTGTCACCACTACCAGCCAGCTAGTTCCCCTTGCCAGCCCCCCATCTCATAGCAAACTGATCGAGTGGTCATTCCAGTCATTACACTATGGTCACTGGCCATTTATTATATAGGATGGGAAAAATTATTGTCAAAATAGACTAATTTTTAATCTACAGTACATTATATCTCAGGCAAAAAGTCATCAAGTTATTTGAAATGATCATGTGAAGATGGTTATTTAAAAAATAACAGCCTAATAAGTAAATAAATAACACCCTAATTCACTTTGTGTATATATGTAGATTTAAATAAATTATATATGTTGAAGTATGAATACCTATGGTAGAATTATGATGTTATCTCTTTGATTTGACTACAATATTAAAAGATAAACATTTTACCATCATATAGACAGAGGTAAGTGAAAACATTCCTAAATCCTCTCTAAATTGGGGGAAAATCATTACATTGTATATTCTATAAATTTAGTTTACCATTCAGACCTGTTCTGAAAGAAAAGTTATATAAAAGGTGAGAAATTTTATTCTCTGTCTTCCTTCCTAGAGAAATATACCCTTGACATCATGCACATATATGTAAAAAAAATTGAGTAAAGAGATTCTGGATTGAAAACATAACTTGTTTCATACTTTCTCCATATCTTGAACTAATTTCAAAGAAGGGAAAGAAGCAAATCACCTTGCTGACATCAGGGTTCTCTCATTCTGTCTCTCTCTCACACACACACTGAATTATTTACATACTCCAGATATAAAACAGGAAAATCAACTTGGAAACATTTCTTCCTAATATTCTAGGCTCATAATAAGAAACTAGTTTATGGTAAACACAAAACAAATTTAAAAGAATTCACCTCCTTTACTGAGCAGAGATAGTCTACACATTCTGATTCACTGTGACCAACGTAGGAACAATAAATTCAACTCTTATATTAAGGATGACTATTAGGGAGATCCTTATAAAATCTTGTTTCCATGAGAGAAATTGGTGTGGAGAAAGATAGAAAAGAATGAGAGAAGAATGTTGAAAGAGAGAGAGAGAGAGAGAGAGAGAGAGAGAGAGAGAGAGACTACCTTGTTTATTCTGTATTTATTTTTTCATACATATCATTCTTTGCTATTCCAGAGGAAATTGTTCTAATTTTACCATCAACTGTCTTTCAATACTAAAAGATAAAAGCATTTCAACAGTAAGCGCACAGGAATATGGTCTGTGACATCATCCTCTAAGTAGAAGCCAGATGAGTTAAAAGTATTCTTAAATAATTGTTTGCTGGGGAAATATATCAATTTCTATTTTCAGTTAACTCAGAACCTAGGTCTAGTTGACAAACCTGAGTGATAGACAGTTCCTCCATGTTGCTGGAGATGTTAGGACAAGTGTAGTACATGGTTAGAGACTTATATGTAATGTTAACACAGTTAAGACTTCTACTGTAATTTTAATCCCTATGGAATGGATCCCTTTAGTTCCAAATCTATCATTAATTTTTCATGGTATAAAAATAAATTAAAATTCAATTAATACTTCATGTGGTAAAAACATATAATTAATCTCTGAGGAATATCATCAGGAACTTTTGTAAATGCCCTAATTTGTGAAACAATTGTTAGAAAGCAAACAAGTCTCCTTCCAGATTTCATGGTGTTGTATGACATTCCATCCTAGTGTCATATGAGTGGGTCACAGATCACATTGCCATAATTAAATCACAGAAATGTTTCTCATTAATGTTAACCCCCCCTTTTTTTATAATATTACAAACTCCCCTAAATTCCAGCAAGGTACAGTGACTAAAGCCACACCAGATTCCCTTCAAATACAAGGAAGTAGATTGTCTACTGTTCAGAAAACTATTAATAGTTCACACTTCTTGGGCAGTTGTTATATGTTAGAATCTATGCTAAATATTACACTATATTGACCCATTTCATGATCATGATAACCTATCAAGAGAACAATCCTGTTTCTAGGTCTCTCTTACAAAGGAGATGATGGGGCATAAGCACTGAGTAGTAACTTGTGTAAATTCTAAATACATAGCAGAAAAGGGCTCCATGTAACTGGATTTTTTTTTCTCTTGTGACTGCATGGGGCAAAGAACAGACTCAGAGCCATTGCTGAGGCTGCATTCCCTAATGCATGTCCAATGCAAAAGCCTTGAACTGGGACCCCTTCAATGATCTGTTCTGGGTGAGCTCTTCTTCGGATAGTCTAAAGCTGTGGTTCTCAACCTTCCTAATGTTGTGAAAATAATTTTATGGTTGGGGGTCACCACAACATGAGGAACTGCATTAAAGGGACGTGACATTAGGCAGGCTGAGAACCACTAGTCTAAAGACAACGTAGGCCACAGTAATCTACTGGTCTATGTGAATCACTGATTGTACACATAATCTTTACAAGGAGTATGTGGGGGAAAAATTTTAAGTAAATCAGTATTTATATTTTTAAATATCATATAACATCTTCCTAAACTTGACATGTCTATGATATATTGCAGATACATTGCTCCCTGCCAGAAACATGTTTCCTAATGGTAGGATCTGAAACTTCATCTTGGAAATAATATATTATGGTGAACGACTGACACATGAAGCATTCTTCATTCTCTCCTGTGTAGAGATTTTGCTGCCCTGTCTCAGTTGATGAAAATCTTGTTTGCTATCTCTAGCAGTTCACTAGCATTTTTTCCTGCAAACCTTTCCAACTTCAGTAATTTTCTCCTGATATCAGCCTGGACTTGGCCTACAAAAGCAGCATTTGCCATGGTTTGAGTGTCCTGAGCATCAGGGTTATAGGGAGTGTAGATCTGGTATGCCTCACACAGTCTCTCATAGGAAGCTGCTGGACTTTCATCAGGCTTTTGGAAAACCTCAGAGATTTTAGCCATATTGGTGGGCTTCTTGGCTTGGCCCTGACCCCCTGGAGGAAAGCCAGCCAATATCTTTCTAGCCTGGTCTTTCTGTCTTCTGAGTTCAGGGACCAATCAGGTTCCTTGCCCATCTGTCTGTCTCTAATGTCCCTGCCGGGGCCTGGGTCTGGAGCCACTTCTGAGCCTCTGTCATTACTCTCATTAACATTAACATTACCTCGGTGTTAAAGAAATCAAAAAGGAGCTGCTGGCAGTGCATCCAGGTGGGCTTCTGGGTCTGGAAGTTCATTTCTAGGAGATCTACCATGGCCTGATGTTTTTCAGAATAAGCTGGGTGTGTTGCTTCCAATTCAGAATGTCACTTGTAGTAAAGGGCTGATAATAATAGACCAGCCTTCCTTCCTGTAAGGCATCATCTTCACCAAGCACTTGGACACCCCGAAACTCCCTGAGAGGCATCTGATGTGCTGACTGTTGTTTGGGTCTTTGATCAGCTGAACTCAAGCACAGCCCAACCTGCTCTGGATAGCCTGGTTGAAAAGAGACAGAGGGGGGCGGTGTTTCCAGACTTTCTGGAGTTTCCAGGCTAGCAGGGGGAACACTAGGTGTTGCCTGTGGCTCATATGGAGGTGGTAACACTGGTGGGACATTCTCGGTGAGGGCAGGGGGAGAAGGTCCTGTAGAATAGGAGGTTGAACTTCCTTCTGAGGGACCTGCTTCTCTTGCCCTGCCTGCCTCTCCTTATTCTGACCCTGCCCTGCTTCCTCTTCACTCCTGCTACTAAAACCTTACTCTGTCCCTTCTTACACACGCAGAACCGGACCCAAGGTGGCAAGGTTTGAGATATTTCTAACCAGCTGTCTATGTAGGGAACCTGATCTGGGTGTCCAGGGTCTTCTGTGACTACATTCCAGACCTCCCTGACCAATCCTTCATCTAAAGAGCCTTCAGAGGGACAGCCGACCCCGAAGGCTGGCCATTCTCCACCAAATTTCCTCAGTGTTTCAAAATTCACTTGAATTCCATAATCCCCATCAAAAATCCCTTCTTAAAATTTTTCAACATGCAATTGAGAACAGAAGGTTTACTCTGTCCCGAACCCATGATGACCAATGGCACGAGACAGACAAAGGAGGGGGTGACCTGTTTGCACAGGTCCTCATTAAGATGCCCACCTGGCCACGTCCCTTGGGAGCTTAGATTCATTTTAGCTAAGGTGCACCCATATAAACCCCGGGCCTGGTCACCTCCAAGTGGGGGTGGGTCACCATTACACCATATGAAAATCATGGAACTGCAGCTTGGAGCCCATTCGAATTCCATAACCCTAGTTGTGGAGCCACACATAGGAGAGGAGAGGGCAGGCCCTTTTATTCCATGCTCATACCCATCATTCACTCAGAGTTTAAACAATCCACCCAATTCCTGATTAATTGCCTAAGGAAGCCTTATGGCTTTCTGTGAGATAATCAAACTCCCCCTTCCACTCACTTGCAGTGGACCTGACTGAAAGGGTTCCTACCTTACCAATTCTGTTGACAGGTCCAAAAGTATCCATCTACTCTCTCTCAGGTCTTGGGCTGAGGTCCAGGAGTGCCCAAAGTCCCCTGTTTAATTCTGCTAAATCAGCAGAGCGGCACCTCCTGGAGGCCAGTCCAGTGCCCCCAGACTTCAAACCCGGTCCACTCACCAGAGGCTAAAAAGCCAAGCATGGGTTGGTTTTGCTTGAGTCTCAAGGAACCAATAATGTTACAGAGAACCAGAATAAATCAACCAATGCTCAGAGAATTTGGAGTCACACTTTATTCACTGTGGTGGGCTTAGAGAAAATGAATTCAAATTCTAAACCAAGCTACAAGCAGAATTTCCCTCTTTATTGAAGAGCCAGCCCTATGTGTGCTTAGTGGTTTCTCACTGCTGGCATGAAAACAACACAGTTCTATCCAATGAAAAAAATACATCTGGTATGGCATTGAGATTATGGGCATATCGAGTCTCTGGCCTACAAGGTCAAAGGTAAGTTTATCTTCCTCATTATTCAAGCAGGCTAACGCAGGCTAAAAAGCAAAGTTATTTTTTTAGAATAAGAGGCCATCTAAAAAATAGCAGAGAATTCCAAACAGTAGTTTTACAAAATAGGGATTAGCCTTCTCAATTTCATAGAGAGATCATTTGGTATATATCTTTTTCTGATTGGCTTATTTCACTTAGCATAATACTCTCTAGATTCCTGCAAGCTGTTGCAAATGATCAGAGTTATTTCTTTTTTAACATATGCATAGTATTCCATTGGGTAAGGTAGCAAAGCTTTTATTAACCACTCCTCCCCTGATGGGCATTTGGCTAGATCTCTAGTGTGGCACATGCAATGGGGGCATGCAGGAGGGCAGACTAATCTCTCTCATCATTGATATTTCTCTCTCCCTCTCCCTTTCTCTCTGAAATTAATAAAAATATATTTAAAAATAATAAACTCAGCATAATGTTGAGAGGTTATCACTATTGTTCAATGATTAAAACTGAGGAATGAAAAAGTTTAAGTAACTAGACAAATTTTAAATTTCAGAATCAAGTCAAAAATCTTGGTTTTTGTAAACTCCAACTTACTGTTTTCTAAAATTGTTATAGATATAAGAAGAGAAGCTGCATTGAATAAGTAAATATATGTA
>JAAGEH010000043.1:13832097-13843008 GCA_011751065.1 Lasiurus cinereus | reverse complement strand
TATCCATAAAGAAAAGGCATAAGAAATTAAATAATTTCATTCATAAACCCATGATGTAATACACATACATGTAATGAAAATTGAGTGAAGATATTCTGAACAGGTAACCTGGTATTTTATCCATATCTTGAGTTAATTTTAAAATGAAAGCATGGTTTTATTAGTTGACAAAACAAACAAACAAAACCCAGCAAAGTCCTGAATTATTTGCCCACTTAACAGTTAAACCAAGAAAATCAACTTGTAAAAAAGGTCTTCCTATGTTCTAGGCTGATAATAAGGAACTACTTTATGGTAAACTGAAAACATACTATATAATAAAAGAGATTTAAAATATATACTGAAAGTCATCATCATTTTTACTTGTCAATTTAACAAAGTGACTTAATTACATATAATGGTAGTGATCAATATCAATAATAACTCAGAAAAGTAGAACTATAATAGACATTTTTCTGGAAATCAATTAGGCAACATATATCCTTAACCATGGCAATAATAAAAGCTACATGATATATTTTTGAGCGATTTTATTTTTAGTATGGAATTATAAGAAATATTTAATTACTTTTACAATTATTACAAATATTTAATTACATTTACAAGTATCCAAAACTACACTGTAGCCTTGTTTATTATATTCACAACTAGAGGCCCAGTGCATGAAATCATGCATGGGGTAGGGTCTCTGTCTAGCTTGGGATCAGGCCCATCTTTCACCAGCTCAACAGTCCCTGGTCCCACCCTGTTGCCACAGCCATCCACTGGTTCCCCTTGCCGGCCACCCATCTCATAGTAACTAGTTAAGTAGTCATTGCATTCATAACACTTATGGTCACTGGCCTTTTATTATATAGTATGTGAAAAATTATTGTCAAAATAGAACAATTAATAATTCACAGTATATTGTATTTCAGACGAAAAAGTTATCATTTCAAATGACCTTGTGAAGATGGATATTTAAAAAATAAAAGCCAAAATGAATAAATAAATAACACCTTAATTCACTTTGTGTATATATGTAGATTTAAATTACATATATATATTGAAGTATGAATACCTCTGGTAGAATTATCATGTTATCAATTTGATTTGGCTACAATATTAAAAGGTAAATATTTTACTCACATATAGACAGAGATAAGTGAAAACATTTCCAAATTCTCTCTAAATTGGGGGGAAATCATTACATTGTATATTCTATAAGTTTAGTTTACCATTCAGACCTGTTCTGAAAGAAAAGTTATATGAAAGGTGAGAAATTTTATTCTCTGCCTTCCTTCCTAGAGGAATATATTCTTGACATCATGCACATACATGTAAAAAAAATTGAGTAAAAAGATTCTGGATTAAAAACATAACCTGTTTTGTACTTTCTCCATATCTTAACTAATATTAAAGAAGGGAAAAAAGCAAATCACCTGCTGAAGTCAGGGTTTTCTCATTCTGTCACATACACACACACACACACACTGAATTATTTACATACTTCAGAGTTTAAACAGGAAAATCAACTTGGAAACACTTCTTCCTAATATTCTAGGCTGATAATAAGAAACTAGTTTATGGTAAAAACAAAACAAATTTAAAAGAATTCACCTGCTTTACTAAGCAGAGATAGTTTACACGTTCTGATTCACTATGACCAACGTAGGAACAATAAATTCAACTCTTATATTAAGGGTGACTATTAGGGAGCGCCTTTATAAAATCTTGCTTCCATGAGAGAAATTGGTGTGGAGAAAGATAGAAAAGAATGACAGAAGAATGTGGAGAGAGAAAGAGAGAGAGAGAGAGAGAGAGAGAGAGAGAGAGAGAGAGACACTAACTTGTTTCTTCTGTATTGTTTCATACATATCATTGTTTCATTGTTTGCTATTCCAGAGGAAATTGCTCTAATTTCACCATCAACTGTCTTTCAATACTAAAAGATAAAAGCATTTGAACAGTAAGTGCACAGGAATATGGTCTGTGAAAACATTCTCTAAGTAGAAGCCAGATGAGTTAAACATATTCTTAAATAATTGTTTGCTGGGGAAATATATCAATTTCTATTCTCAGTTAACCAGAACCTAGGTCTAGCTGACAAACCTGAGTGATAGACAGTTCCTCCATGTTGCCGGAGATGTTAGGACAAGTGTAGTACATGGTCAGATCCTTCTTTCTCCCACTCCCAGGACTATGCAGATCCTTAGCTAAGGCAAACCCTTTGGACAAAGCATTGCAGAAAGTCTACACTTTCTTTTGCAGACACTTAATGTATTCAGTGGCTAAAAATTCTGCCAAAATAATTTTCCCATGAAAAATGGCTAACCTGCAACATTTTCTAGATACCGTTCATCAAAAGGAATATCCATATTTCCTCAGACCTGCAAACAACCCTGCTAGTAGAAAAGACAGCTTCCTTCAGCCTCTGGAGAAGGGTTGGGGGATATCTAAGACTGTCCACTCTGTGTAACCAGGCTCTTAGAAAAAAAAATAGCTTTCTTACTCTCTGGAGGCTAAACAATTAACAATTAAAATTAATTATTATTTCTGACATAATTCTGGTCTTTTGGAAAGCCAAAAAGAAAGAAATAGCAACAACTTTAGAAATATTTTACATAAAAATTAACTGAAAGTTTACATTTCTTCTTTCCATGCTTCATGATCATTCCCATAGTCTCTAAAAACATTCGTATCATAACAAGTCAGAACAAAAAATGACTTTATTACTCGACAAATATTTCTCTTTTCGGTTTTGTTTTTATAAATTATTTTTCTAGATTTATTGAGGCATAACTAACAAGTTAAATTGTATATATTTTAAGGTGTACAAACTTCATGTTCTAAAATACTTTACAAAATAATTACCACAATCAAACTCATTAACATATCAAATACTTCACATAGTTCCTTTAGTGTTACGCCTTGGTAAACATCACATATATAATTCAATATTTTAACCATAGCCAACTTGCTGTACAGATATCTTGAAAATATATTCATCATAGGTATCTGAACTTTGTACCACTTAACCAACAGCTCTCTATTTCTGCCTCCTCCCAGGCCCTGGCAGCCACTAATTCTACTTCCTCTCCTATGAGTTTGTTTCAGTTTACATGTAAGAGTGACATCATGAATTTATTTGTCTTTCAACATATATTTGATAAAATTTTCTGCCATGTCCCTGATCTTTGTAAGGCATAGATCATGCCTTCAGATTTCTGAGATACTTCATTATGATCTTCTAATGCTATTAGGGGCAGAGTAACCCCTCATATATATTATCCCTCTCATCAAGACTAATGGCTGTTTCCTGTAGTTAATAATTTTTAAATTAACTCCCAGTATCATCTTTGTACTCTCTCAGGCTTCCAAAATCTAATTTGAATGAGGATTTCTTTCCAAAGTGAGCCCTGACTGATAGATACATCACTCAAGACAAAGTGACACAACTTTGAGCCAGATCACAATTCTCAAAGGTCAACATAGTGCTCTATGTTCATACAAATAAGCCCAACATGTATACTATTTATTCACCAGGATTTATTCATCCAACTATCTAATGAAAAAAACATAGCCCTGGCCAGTGTTGCTAAGTGATTAGAGCATTGGCCTGTGGGTTCACTTCCTGGTCAAGGATATTTGTGGGAGGCAACCAATCGATGTAACTCACATTAATATTTCTCTTTCTCTTTCTGCCCCTCATCCTCCTTTTCACTCTTTCTCAAAAAAAAATCAATGGAAAAAATATCCTCACTGGATGAGTGCGGATTTAAAACAAAATTTTATTAAAAATAAATTTAAAAACTGTTAATACTCCAGTGGTAGTGAAAGACAAAAGGGTAAATAACCCCAAGTATCAAATACTTCATTTAAACACACATTAACTAAATTCTTTCCTGGTCCCAGTGAATGCACATAAGTTGTCAAAATTTAATCTGAGCATCATATTGAAAAGTTTATCAGTTTTTCTCAATGCTTAAAACTGAAGAATGAAGAAGTTTAAATTACTAGTCAAGTTTAAAAATTAGGGGTAAAGTCACAGAGCTTGGTTTTCGTAAACTCAACTCTATAGTTTTCTCACATTATTAGAGATATAAGGAGAGAAGCTTCATTAAACAAGAAAATGTAGAAATTGATATTAAAATATGAAAGAAAAAATAACTTATCAAAGGAGCATATAAATCAGGATTGGTAAAGAAATGTGATTTAGGTATAGAGAGGAAGTTTGAAGAAAGGTCATTTCATCACAAGCAAATATGCAACAAACAACATAAACAAAGGCTGAAATCCCCTACTAGTAACAGTAAGCATTTTACAATCCATAAATTGTAAAATAAGCATGATGATAAGTAAAAGATAATGTAAATAAAAAGGCCACAGTCCAAAATGCTGCCACTCATAACAACTGCTATGAAATGTATGTATACATTTTAAATACATATATATGCACACATGCACACTGACATAGAGAGGCTGAGCAGCAGAGACAGAAAAAGAGAACTAATTAAGTGCCATTAACTGTTCTAACTGCTTTACACATGACATGCCACTTAATTTCTGCAACATTTATGATAAATAATTACTAATGTGTCCAGTTTTTAGAGATGAGTCTCTGAAGTTCTAAAATCTTTAGACACTACAACGACGACAACAACAGCAAAGAAAAATAGTAATAAAACAAGAAACGAACAACAAACAGAACATATATACATATGAAAATCTCATATTATACACACTGGCAAAGATAGTTCTTTATTGTAAAATAATAGGAATTCAGTTTTGAAATGAATCATAATTTTTATAATAGACTAGATGCCTGATGCATGAAGATTCAGCAAGAATAGGCCTTTTTTTCCCTGGCTGCCAGCGCCAGCTTCCCTCCATCACCTGGGACCCAAGGTTTCCCTCTGGCTGCTGCCTTCAGCCTTCACTCTAGCCCTGCTGCCCCCCTGTAGCTTCCTCCACCTCCATCTCCCTTCCTCATAGTAGGCGTCCCATCCTGCTATGCCCAGAGGCCTGGAGCACTTGGGGAAAGGCAGAATGCCAGTGTCATCGTTATGGTGACAACACAAGCATCCTAGCCAGGCTGCCACCATCTTTGTCATGTCAATTTGCATATTCCCTCCTTATTGGCTGTGGGCTCTGCCATCTTTGTTGTAGAGTGATGGTTAATTTGCATATTTATTATTAGATAGTCTCAGAAATTGTGATTCTCAAGTGTGCTGCATTAACCTTATGAAGGCAAACTAAATGTGTGTGTATCTTAAGAGTCCAATACCAAAACCATTTAAAATATTTAGATTAAATGAAAACAGACATGGGGGCTACAATTTTTAAAATGTGTTCAACCATACCTGGATCAATTTTGAAGGCACAAAGAAAACTGAAAGTAAAATACTCAAGCATAAATACCTGCCCCTGGCTGTTCTCTCTACTCTATAACACAGCAGCCAACCAATTCATCCCTACACCAGCCTCCTTTGTGGAACATTGGATCCTACTAAGAAAATATTCTGCAGAAAAATTTTTGGAGTGCACCACTTTTCTGAGAGCTTCTTTCATTGATTCAGCATGAGAATCACTACTGTATAGAACACTGTGACCACCTTGTCAGTATCTGCACTGATGTCAGAATTTGGTCAGCAATAAGTGAAAAGAATTGTTCCCTGTAAGACACTGATGGTTTTGAGGTGGGAGGCACAGGTGGAAAAGGCTTTGTGTCGTCCTTCTGCAGAATGCATCCTGAGGATGGTGATGAGAATAAACAAGTAGGAGTTGAGGATGATCATGATGGTGATGATTTCAATGAAACTGGCAACAATGAACACCATGAGCTTATTAACAGAGACATCATAGCAGGCAAGATTAAAAATGGGTGGTAAATCACAAAAGAAGTGATTAATCACATTAGATTGGAAGGATGGGATCTCAAGAGCTAAACACAAGTGAATCAGAGAACACAGGTCCCACTTAGGTAGCAGCAAGACATCAGCTCCACACAGAGATTCCAGGAAATGGTGACCATGTACAGTAGTGGAGTACAGATGGCCACAAAGGGGTCACGGCCAGCAGGAAGAACTCAGTGATTCCATAAGCACAAAACAATAAAACTGCATTATGCATCCCAGGAAGGAGATGGTTTTATCCTTGTTTAGCATGTTGAATAGCATCTTTGGCATGATGATCATGAAGTAGCAAAAGTGCAGAAAGAAAAAGTAGCTCAGGAAACAGTACACGGGAGTGTGAAGGCGAGAGCTGACCTGAATCAGTGCATCATGCCCAGGTTGGCCAAAACCGTGACTCCATAGTCAGAAGGAACAGCAGGGAGAGAAAGACTCTCAGCTCAGAGACATCAGATAATCCAAAAAGAATGAACTCTGTCACAGTGGTGCAGTTCTCCTCCCCCATTACCACATCTGTCAGGTTTAGAAAACCAAATGAAAGTTTTGTGTATCTTCTGAAATGGACATAATAAAGAAAACACATATTTCTATTTAATTAATAAAAGGAACACATTAATGTCAAACCAAGTGAAAAAAAACATCATATTGATGTCAAACACAGTATATTTGAAATACTATTTATACTAATAGAAGGGTAATATGCTAATTACACTGGAAGACCTTCCAGGATACCTTCTGGACATTCTTCTGGACAAAGCCCTGGTGGCTGGGCTGAGGTAAGAGGTGGTTAAAGGCCAAAAGTAGAGGGGAGTTGTGGGTGATCAGGCCAGAATGGGATGTTGAGGGGCGGGGCCTTGGGGATAAGCAGACTAACAGGGTCCATTGGAAGCGAGCAGGACATCAGTGGGGGTCAGGTAGAGGTGATCAGGATAGTGGGATGAGGGGCAATTTGGAGTGAGAAGGCCAGCAGGAGGCAGTTGGGACTGAGCAGGCCCTTGGGGAGAGAAGGTGGTGTTGAGCAGACCAGCAGGGGGAACAGTTGGGAGTAAGCATACTGTCACAGGTGACAGTTGGGGTGATCAGGCTGACTAGGGGGAAGTTGGGGGGCAAGCAGGCCAGCAGCCAGAGTGGTTAGGGGCAATCGGCTAAATCAGGCTATAAAACAAAGTTATTTTTTTAGGTGAGTGTTCAGGAGTCAGCAGTCCCGGAATGTGAGAGGGATGTCCAACTGAAGGTAATCTCTGTAAACCAGCTGTAGAACATCCTTCGAGGGATCCCAGATTGGAGAGGGTGCAGGCTGGGATGAGTGACAACCCCTCCCCTCCAGAATTTCTTGCACCAGGCCACTAGCTGTCAAATAATTCCAAATGCTCATTGTGTCAGCAGAATTTTCTGTTCAAATTTACAGTATCAGCAGATACCTGTATGATTCCCAACAGTTGATCTACCACAGAAATTGGAGTGATGAATTTATTTATGTGTTTGATGGACTTTGACATAGATATATTCAGTATATATTTTAAAAACATATACTGAAATTCATCATAACTTTCACTTGTCAATTTAACAAAGTGATTTAATTATATATAATGGCAGTCATCTGGAAAACAACTTGACAACGTATATTCTTAATCCTGGCAATAATAAAAGCAACCTGACATATTTAGGAGAGATTTCATTCTTAATAAGCTGTTATAAGACATGTTTAATTACATTTACAAATTGCAAAAAACTATATTCAAAGCTACATTGTGGCATTGTTTATTACATTCCGAATGTGGGAAAAATAATTGTCAAAATAGAACAATTTTTAAACTACATTACATCATATCTAGAGCATAAAGTTATGTTGCAGAATTTAAGAAGACACTGTGATGATTATTCTTTTAAAAAATTAGTGTAAATATGTAGGTTTAAATAAAATGGATATGTTGAGGTTTGAATACATATGATAGAAACATATCATATCACTTTAGTCACATTAAAAAAGAGATAAGGGAAAACTTTCCCAAGTTCTCTAATTATTAGTTGGGGAAAGTAGTCACTTTGTATGTTTTATGAGTCCAATTTACCATTCAGACCTGTCCTTAAAGAAAAGTTATATGGAAGGAGAGAAATTTTATTCTCTGCCCTCTTTCATAGAGGAGTATACCCATGAGCTCATATACATTTATGTAATGAAAACTGAGTGAAGACAATATGAACTAAAATATAACCTGGCATTTTCTTCATTTCTTTGGCTAATTTTAAAGAAATGTAAACAAATCATCTTGCTGAAGTCATTGTTTTCTCATTACTTGACTTCCCTAAAAAGCTGAAGTATTAGTCCACTTCAGAAATCAGTTTGGGAACACTTTTTCCTAATGTACTAGGCTGATAATAAGGAACTAGTTTATGGTAAACACAAAACAAATCTAAAAGAATTCATTGTGTTTACTGAGCAGAGATAGTTTACATGTCCATTTGCCCCAACTCAGGGAACACATAAATACAACCCTCACATTTAGGGTGATAATTGTGGAGCTCTCAATTTCATGACAGAAATTGGTGTGGAGAAAGTCAAAAGGAGAAAGAGACGGGGGGCGGGGGGGGCCTAGCGAAGAGAATACCCTTTGTTTCCTCTGTATTCTTTCACATACATCATCAATGTTTGGTGTTCCTGAGGAAATTGTTCTAATTTCACTATCAATAGTCTCTCAATACTAAAAGACAAACATTTGAATCAGTAAGTACACAAGAAAATGGTCTGTGAAATCATTCTCTAAGTAGAAGCCAGATGAGTTCAACTTATCCTACATAATTGTTTGCTGGGGAAATATATTCAATTCCACTTTCAAGTAACCAGAGCCTAGCTCTAGCTAACAAACCTGAGTGACAGACAGTTCCTCCGTGTTGCTGGAGATGTTACAATAAAGGTAATACACGGTTAGAGATTTATATGTCATTTGAACAGTTAGAGACTTCTACTGTAATTTTAACCCCTGAGGAATGGGTCCCTTCAGTTCCAATTCTATTAGTCATTTATGCTATAAAAATAAATTAAAATTCAACTAGTACTTCATGTAGTATCAGACACATAAATAATCTCTATGGAATATTATCAGGAATTTTTTTAAATGCCCTAATTTGTGAATCAATTGTTTAAAACCAACCAAGTCTTCATCCTGATTTCATGGTGCTATAGATAGTCCATCCTAGCATCATGTGTGTGGATCACAGATCATATTGCCATAATGAAGTCACAGGAATGTTTCTCATTAGTTCCCTCTTGCTTATAATATTACAGAATCATTAAAATTCCAACAAGGTGCAGTGACTAGAGCCACATATATTTTCTTCAAATGCTAGGATGTAAATAAACTACTGTTCAGAAAACTATTGCTAATATTAGTTCACCCTTCTTGGGCTCTTATTATATATTATAATCTATTGCATATAGGTTCCCCAGTAAATCACTCCACACTGACTTACTACGCCCTCCTTCCCTATGAAATACATGAGTCTGTTCCATGCTTCTATGTCTCTGGATTTATTTTATTCATCAGTTCATTTTGTTCATTAGATTCTGTTACAAAGAACTGGAATTAATCAAGCAATGTCAGAGAGTTTGGAGTCATACTTTATTCACCACGGTGGGCTTAGAGAAAACAAATTCAAATTCTAAGCCAAGCTACAAGCAGAACTACCCTTTTTATTGAAGAGCCAGCCCTATGTGTGCTTAGTGGTTATCTTGCAGTTGGCCTTGAAAACAACACAGTTCTATCCAATTAAAAAATATACCTGGCATGGCATTGAAATTATGAGCATATCTAGTCTCTGATCTACAAGTTTAGACAGCTAAGTTTATCTTCCACATTATTCAAGCAGGCTAGAAAGCAGTTATTTTTTTTGGAAAAAGAGGCCGTCTAAAAAATAGCAGAGAATTCCAAACAGTAGTTTTACAAAATAGGGGTTAGCCTTCTCATTTCCCCCACATTGTCCCACAAGCTTTTCAGCCTTGTGGTACAATAACTACAGAATATTATGGTGAACAGGGGTGATGATTGCTCTTTTTCTGCTTCCTGCTGAAAAGGAATGATGTCAAAGGGATTAATATCCCATTTCTTCCTGTTGGAGAGGTTTGTAGGGATTCTTCTGGCTTGTAGTATCATTTGAAGTCTAAAGGCATCACTGGATAAGATAAAGTGACTCAAAAGATTTAGAAGACATGGTCCTAAGGTTATGGCTAGGAGTAGCATTAACAATGGTCCTGTCAATAGAAGGAGGCATTTCCAGACCTCTCCCATCCCCATGCAGCCCAGGTTCCAGATAACTCCTGTCTTATTTTTGAAGCTTGATCAGCTAGTTTCCTGGCCCCATCCCTTATAATACCTGACTGGTTAGCATGAAAACACTCTTCCTCAAGAAACAGGCACATCCCCCCTTTCTTCACTGTGAGAAGGTCTAGTCTTCTTCAATTCTGGAAAGTAACAGCTGCCAGTGAGTCAATCTGATCCTGTACTGCAACAATACTTGGAGCTATTTCTTCTAATGTGTCACCAAGATTTTTGGATAGGCTCTGATAGTAGGAGAAGGAAGTTGCAGTCCCCCTATTCCAGTGCTAACCCCTGCTCTAATGCTGACCATTATAAGAAGAGGGATTAGCTGGACTGCTCTTTTGTATTGGATATGTTGTGTGACTGGGACAGGCAGGGACTGATTGTTGGGGGCTATGTCTATGTTGGGTGAGAGATAGATGAGAGTGCAAGTCCCTGTTCAGTTTGTGAGGAGACAGACATGAATGTTTTGTCCACAGAGGAAGATTCCGTGATTATGGAGACAAGCTGAAAGATGTTGAGAAAAAAGCAGAGTTCCAGAGTATGGGGGTCTCTGTCCTGATTCTGTGCTCTATACCAAGAGGGTGGCTGACATGACACTTCCAATAAGGGGTGACAGGTGAGAGATTGAGACTTTTATCTTGGTTTTTGTAAACTCAAACTTATTGGTTTCTAAAATTATTATAGATATAAGAAGAGAAGCT
>JAAGEH010000043.1:13768971-13807097 GCA_011751065.1 Lasiurus cinereus | reverse complement strand
AATTATTTGCCCACTTAACAGTTAAACCAAGAAAATCAACTTGTAAAAAAGGTCTTCCTATGTTCTAGGCTGATAATAAGGAACTACTTTATGGTAAACTGAAAACAAATCTTAAAGACCTCATTTAATGAACAGCCATAATCCTCATGTCCTCACTATCTCTCCATGTCCAACTCTCAGGCACATCAATTCAACCTGCAGAATATGGGGTGACAAAAGTATGGTGGTTACCAGAGGGAAGGGGACTGGGGGTGGTAAAGGGTGAAGAGGGTCAAATATATGGTGACAGAATATCTGACTTTGGGTGATGGGCACATGAGGCAATATACAGATGGTGTATTACAGAAATGTACACTTGAACCTTTGTAATGTTATTAACCAAGATCATCCTAATAAAGGTAATTAAAAATAATTAGAAAAGTCACTCTATTAACGTAGAAAAAGAATTAGGAAGTTCCTCCATGGTCACAAATTTTAGATTCCATGAAAAAATTGGTGTGATACAAAGTGGAAATGGGGGAGGGGTGAGAGTGAAAGAGAGAGAGAGAGAAACAGAGAGAGAGAGAGATCCCATTTGCCATTTGTTTACTCTGTATTATTCATACACATCAACATTTGATGTTTCAGAGGAAATTATTCTAATTTCACCATCAACTGTCTCTCACTACTAAAAGACAAAAGCATTTGAAAAAGTAAGTGTACATGAATATGGTCTGTTAAATCATTCTCTAATTAGCAGACAAATGAGTTAGATATATCTTTAAAATAATGTTTTCTGGGAAAACATGTCCATTTTAATTTTCAAGTATCCAGAGTCTCATTGTAGCTAACAAACCTGAGTGACAGCATTTCCTCCCTGGTGTTAGTACAAGTATGGTACACAGAGATTTATATGTAAGTTAAGCTCCTGGGGAAGGTTCCCTCAGGTTGCAAATCAATTATTAATTTATACAGTATAACAAAATATGTAAAATTGAACTAAGACAATGTATGGTGTAACGTATAATAATTAATCTCTATGGAATGCTGTTAAGAAGTTTGTTTTTTAAATTATCCCCATTTGGGAAAAACCTATTTACAACCAAAGTGCCTCTTTCTAGATATTATGGTGCATTACAGTCTTACCCCTGGTGTCATATAGATGGGTCACAGGCTATTATTGCCATAACAACACAAATATTTCTTATAAATTCTCCTTTTTTATGACATTATAATGTCTCCTAAATTCCTATAGGGCACAGTGACTAAAGCAATACCATAATTCCTTAAATACCATAAAAGTAATGAACATACCGGTTAGAAAACGATATAACGGTTCACATTTATTAAGCATTTGTTATGTGCTAGAACCTTTTCAAAGTATTATACACTATTCGCTCACTTCCTGGTGATGATAACCAATAAAAGGATGTGTAAGTCTTGACAAAACAAACAAACAAAAAACAACCCAAATCCTGAGTTATTTTAATTTTAATTTTCAAATATCCAGAGCCTCGTTAAGAATATTAGCTTGCTTTTTGAAAATGTGAGAAAGCAAAAGCAAAGCAAATATATTCATGTTCTGCTTTATGTTTCCTTTCTATCACCTACCAATCAACATAAATATATTATCAAGTCATCTGGCTATTTAACTAAGGGTATATCTCAATTTTCTTTATCGGCACTACTATTTTCTTTTCTTTTTTATACTCAAGTGCCTGACAAACTTTGATTAAGGAAGCATCCATTTCAAAGAAGAATGAACACATCATCCACACAACTAGATAAAGAATCAGGCCACCTTTCCCCAGGATCCTTTGTTTTAGAGATCCTGATTGATTTCAATAACTGACTATGAGGGCTAGCTTTTCTTTCTCTTGCTGTGTTTTAAATTTAATATTAGATGTAAGCCCACACACTTTACAAAGTGTTCTCTCCAATATTTTCAGTACCCAACTAGCACCATATTGCAATATTATTGACTATATTCCCTATGTTGTACTTGACATTCCTGTGACTTTTTTAACTAGCAATATGTACATTTTTAAATGCTCACTTGAGTATATGTTTTTATTTATTTTAGAGACAGAGAAAAAGGGGAGAGAGAAAGAGAAAGGGGGGAGAGAGAGTGAGAGAGAGAGAGAGAGATGCATTGATCATTTGTCTCCCATAGACACCCTGATTAGGGATAACACCCGCAACCTTTTGGTTGTATGGGATGATCTACACCCAGTTGAGCCACCCAGCCAGGGTTGTGGATTATTTTTGATAGTCATGAGTAGAAGGGGGTGCTGCTGGCATCTAAATCCCATGGATGCTGCTTAACATCCTACAGAGAAACTGATATCATTCCACAAGCAAATTATTATGTTAAGACTGCTATAATTGAAAATCATTTTTCCATATGTAATGGTACTTGCATTCCTTATTTACTATTTTTCTTTGTTTTCATCTATGGATGTGTGTGTGTGTGTGTGTGTGTGTGTGTGTGTGTGTTCATTCTGTTAGGTGTTATCTGAGATACTTGAACCTGTGGTTTGGTGTCTTTAATTGATTTTAGAAAATTCTTAGCCATTCTATCTACACACACTTCCTCTGCCCTTACATCATTCTCTTTTACTTCTCAGTTTTCAAATAGAGTTCTTTAGACAGATAGTCATACAGCTGAAATACTTGCCCTTGTTTCTGCACGTTTTTTCCTCTACGTGTAATTTTGAGTATTTTCTCTGTATGTATCTATCTGTATATTCACTAATACTTTCCTTGAATGTGTTAAGGCTACTACTGTGCCCATATTTATCTCTGATGGGATTTTTTATAATTATTTCTAGCAAATTTAGTTTCCATGACTTAGTTGAAATTCCTTATTTATTCATACATGTTGATAACTTTCCCACTATTACCCATGGAATTAAAGCATGTCTAATATCTCTAACATCTAAGTCATTTTCCAAATCTAAGT
This sequence comes from Lasiurus cinereus, assembly GCA_011751065.1. Classification (NCBI taxonomy): domain Eukaryota; kingdom Metazoa; phylum Chordata; class Mammalia; order Chiroptera; family Vespertilionidae; genus Lasiurus; species Lasiurus cinereus. The sequence continues at coordinate 13,804,156 of JAAGEH010000043.1, read as the reverse complement.
CTACTAATGTCTTTGTTTCCCCAAAACCTGTCATTTTCTCCTGCTCATTTGTGCTATGTCTATATTTTAAAAAATGCATATCATGTGAAGGTCAAAAAAGACTGAAGTAAATAGTATTTTGCCTGAAAATGATTCCTATGTTTTGTTTAACATTAAGTATAGCTTTGCTCATAATATGATTACCTCTGTGTTACACAAACTTCAAATTCATCTATTGCTATCTTATTTGATGGTGGGAGTTGGTTTGCCAGAGATTCTCAAAATGTAATCCATCCTAAGATTTAAGTCTTCTCTTTGCATCTCTAGATTCTTTCCCTTCTCCTAGCAATGAATTCTGTTACTGGAAACTCTATTCTTTTGTTAGTTGGTTATCCAATGAGCTCAACTATCTGATGGTTTTTCCAGAACTATTTTAAGCTTACAGAATATCTAATTTTTTGCATAATAACATAGGAAGCAAATTTCTTTCTAATTTACTATCTTCAACACTTCAGCCAAAAGTCTGATTATATTGGTTAAACAAGATTTAACTGAGTGTAATTGTAATATGTTTTTCAGTTGTCATTTAAAATAATACTAAAGACATTTTAAAACTTCTCTGAATCTGAGGAAATAAATTTTTCTAATGACTACATATTAATTCCATTTTAAAATAAGTATATTACCAGGAATATAATTATATGTATTAAATTACTAAAATAAACATTGATAAAAAGGGCTCATAAAAATGCATAACAAATTGTGCTTTTCAAGTAGTCTACCACCAATATGTCCTCAAATAGAGCAATATGATAATAGGAGTGCATAATAAGTACTAGTTCAGACTCTGTTACAATTCAAACTATACTAGAAAGGACAACTTTTAGCTATAATTATTCTTACTGTTTCCACAGCCAAATGCTCCTACCACTGTCCATACCTATGAAAAAAATATGAAATGTACCTCAACATAATAAAGGCCATATATGACAAGCCTTTATCATTCTCAGTGATGAAACCTGAAAGCATTTTCTATAAGATCAGGAAAAAGACCTGGGTCTACTCTAGCCTATCCTATTCAACATAAGACTGGGAGTTCTAGCCAGGGCAAGGACAATAAATATAAAGAAAAATAGATACATGTCATTCTAATGCAATTCTGTACAGTAATTAAAATTAAATATGACTCAAGGACAAAGAAATAATATGAAATGTGATGATCCATATATTTTAAATTAATCATTATGGAAATAAAAGCTAGATGAGTGGATCAGAAAACTATGGTACATCTACACAATGGAATTCTATGCTGCCATTAAAAAGAAGGAATTCATTTGCAGCAACCTGGATGGAATTGGAGAGCCTTATGCTAAGTGAAATAAGCAGTTAGTGAAGGAGAAACACCACATGATCTCACTCATTTGTGGATAATAAAGAACATTATAAACTGATGAACAAAAGGATAGATACAGAGGCAATAATGCATCAAACAGGCTGTCAAATTATAGCAGGAAGGTTAAGGAGAGGTAGGGTAGATAAGAGATCAATCAAAGGACTTGTATGCATGCATATAAGCGTAACCAATGAAAACAAGACACTGGGGGTTAGGGAATGCCTGGGAGAGGGGGCAATGGGAAGATATATATATATACATGTAACACATTAATTAAAAAAATTTAATTAAAAAAATAAAAGCTATGGTATACAATGAAAATAATAGGGTTTTTTTCAAGTTAAATTTTTGAAGAATTTTTATAAGTCAACTAAAACTTGAATAGCTATATAGATTTCAAAAATTAATTCATTTAAGAGACACATGAGTAAAATTTAAATAACACTAATATAAAACATGTTCTGCATACCAGCTGTAAGAGGTGCCAAAGAAAATTCAAAATCTCAAATGACTGAATGAAATAAGATGAAATATTACATCAGTGTTTTTTGAAAAGTGTAGTGCCTCTGTTTTTGAAATCTCAATTAATCATCTTTATTTTGTCACTCACTAATTCTAATACACTGGTCAGAGCACTTAAACTATACATTTTCATTTTCTCTGAATAAAAGTTGATTTAAACTTTAAATTTACAAAAATATAATCATCCTACACCAAGATAGAGAAAAATACATGAGAACATTTTAAACATGAGTTTTTCATAGTTTCCAATCAAGAGTAATATAACATTTTTGCTATTTTGACATTATTGTTCCAGATAATTTAAAATTAAGTTAGTGACAATATACAATGGAAGGTAGCTCTTTTGGAAATATTTAAAACATTTTGGTTATCATTGTATATGTAGATATTTAGAAAATTTTGATGTTATTTAAATTTATCATTGTAAGTTTAAAATTATATAAGCATACCAAATTATTTCAAGAACCCATATAAGACTATTGTCTAGTTTTCATTTTACTCTCACAAATACAACCAGAATTTTTCCTCCCAATAAGTTTCTGAACAATTTTGAAATTTTATCCAAATACGAACAGTGCAGGACAAAAAAAAAAATACAAGGAATTCAAGTAAAAATGACGATGGGATTAAAAAAGATGTACAAAGTTACAGAATTTTAAAAATTAGGTACCTGTATGTATGAGGGCATCTTTCAATAAATATGACTACTATTAGAGAAAACTGAATCCTCCTTAATATACACAATAATCTAGATTTGTTATATCTTTATTTAGATTGTCATTGAAATTGGCATTTAATTTAACACAACATTTCAACCCAAGTAAAGAAATTAGCTCTCAATGCTTATAACACATATACTCAATTATTTAATGAGGACTGCCTAGAGAATCCGGATGAAAAGAAGTGAGATGTGCTCTTGGTCAAGCTGCTATATACATTAAGTATACATTTTGCTGATTGTCCAGTCATCAAAAGTAAGTATAAAGATAAGTTAGCCAAAATGACAATCATATAGATCTACTCCCTGGCTGTTCTCTGTACTCCAACATAGTAGCCCCCCGATTCATCCCTCCACCAGCCTCCCCTATGGGACCCTGAGTCCTGCTAAGAAAGGATTCTCAGAGAAAATATTTTGGAGCCCACCACTTTTCTGAAAGCTTCTTTAACATCTTTGTTCCTCACACTATAGATCAGGGGGTTCAGCATGGGAATCACTACTGTGTAGAACACTGTAGCCACCTTGTCAGTATCTGTACTATTGCCAGTACTGGGCCTGCAATAAATGAAAAGGATTGTACCATGGAAGACAATGATGGCGGTGAGGTGGGAGACACAGGTGGAAAAGGCTTTGTGTCTTCCCTCTGCAGAGTGCATCCTGAGGATGGTGATGAGAATAAACAAGTAGGAGGTGAAGATTATCACAATTGTGATGATCTCATTGAAAGTGGCTACAATGTATAGGAACAATTTATTCATAGAGATATCAGTGCATGCAAGAGATAAGAGAGGGGGCAGATCACAAAAGAAATGGTTCATCACATTTGACCTGTAGGATGTGATCTCAAGAGCTAAACACAAGTGAATCAGAGCACAAACAATCCCACCGAGGTAGCAGCAAGACACCAGCTCCACACAGAGATTCCAGGACATGGTGACCATGTACAGCAGTGGGTTACAGATGGCCACAAAGCGGTCATAGGCCATCACGGCCAACAGGAAGACTTCAGTTACCACACATGTGCAAAACAAGTAGAATTGCACAGTACATTCCAGGAAGGACATGGCTTTGTCTTCATTTACAATATTAGCTAGCATCTTTGGTATGATGATTGTGGAGTAACAGAAATCCACAAAAGACAGGTGACTGAGAAAAAAGTACATGGGAGTGTGAAGGCGAGAGCTGACCTGAATCACTGCGATCATGCCCAGATTTCCCAAAACTGTGGCTCCATAGATCAGAAGGAACAGCATGAAAAGAAAGACTCCCAGCTCAGGGATATCAGATAATCCAAGAAGAATGAACTCTGTCGCGATGGTACAGTTTTCCTTTCTCATGTCCCCACTTCATCGGAGTTGGAGAAAAATATTAAGTTAATCTCCATTATATGATACTAAATTCAGTTTTGATTGTCTCCTAAAAAAGACATGAGAATAAGTAGGATAGTTAATTTTTCCTGCAAATGGGACATTGCTTATGTGAAGTTTAGAAAATCTCCTAAGATTGTAGCATATAAATGCATGGAGCTCACAGATCACACAAAAGCATTCACATCCATAGAGTCAGTGGAGTCCTCATCCTGGTCCTATACAATTTTGGGCCTGGAAGGGAATCATTATAAGACGTGCAATATTATTTAATAAGCCATCTTGTTTTATGAAATTTCAATCCCTTTTTTCTGTTGATATTTTAGTCAAAATTGGAAAGATTGGGATTCCAGAAAATAATTTTTTAAATTACTGTATTTTACTGTTTACAACTGAAATGCTAAGAAATATGCTTAATTAAGATTGCTAAACCACAAGTATTTTTTAATCAATAAGTTTTAGAAGGAAAAGTAGCTTTTATGCATTTTTCTATGAAATTATCATACTGATATTGTTAATTAGATATTTAATGTCCAGCCATTATTTAGTGAATTGGTACTCTTGGATTCAAACTTCCTACAACTATGACTCTGAGGCCTTATAATGACCTATTTGACAAATGAACTCACTGCTTTAAATCCATTTGAAGAACTAATCAAAGATGTGAATATGAAGTTATTAAAAGAATATTTGCAGCCACACTGCAGCATTATTGATGATAGTAAAACTTGGAAATAAAGTGTCAAGTAGGATGGAAATGGTCAGAGTTATGGTACCTGTATACTATGGAAGAGTACACAGGTATTAAAATTATATTTTTATAATGACTTATAAAATAACATTATTTGTTTTCAGGATAGGGAGGAGTGCGATCTAGCAAGGAGAGACTAGGGATGCAGCAAAATACTCTATGATATACACAATGGCCTCCCCTTTTACCTTCAATACACACATACCAACAATACATGCAAACATCAAAATATTATCTGGCACAAAATATCAATAGTATCAAAGTTGAGAAACCTGCTACGGAGAGACAATTCAAAGTGTTTTTCACATGGCCATAGTAATTCCTCCCCTTTGTGCTTCAGAGGGGGTTCAGCTGCCTGTACGCCTCCATAAGAAGGCCTTGAGCCCCTTGCTGCTACTCATCCTCAGATTGACCATCAGGAGGATCTCCATGCAATTTTTACCAGGTTTCATGGATGGAGTTAGTGAGAGAGTGTAGGAAGATGAAGGAGAGAAATCAAACATTCTTACTAATTTGTTTACTCTCCCCTTTTACACTAAAAGCTGTTACAAGATCTTTGGTTCTGCAAATCAGATTGTTCCCATTTCTCAAGATTGTTTCTCAATACACAGAGAAAATATTTTCACAAAGGAGTGCTCAAAATATTACATTTCTTGAGACACTAATAAAGAAACAGGTTTTTAAAAAATATGACTAATACTACTGCCCTTCTTTTGCAATTTATTCTTCTCTTACACTGGACTATAATAAACTACCTCAAGAAGAAAATAGAAAGAAAAATCTTCTAGATCCCAGAAAATAACATGTAAGTCCTCTCCCAAAAAACAGAGTGCTGTAGTCCCACCAACCAACCTGTGGGACAGCCATTGCTTCACCTAATTCTGAAGGTGTTATGATAGAAAATGATATAGGCTTTATGGTTACAGGTGTGTGTGTGTGTGTGTGTGTGTGTGTGTGTGTGTGTGTGTGTATCCCTGGGGCCCATGTTCCTTACTTCCCTAAATAATTATAGATCTCTGTGGAACACCAACAAGATATCAGGAAAACACCACCATCTTGGGACTCAAATCAGTAATGATTTCCATGAGATATTAATTGGGGGAAAACTATCCCAAATTGGTATATGTTACTATAGTCCAAAATGATGTCTTAAGAGCTCAGGGTGAATTTCAGGACATTGTATGCCTCATCCAAGCATCAATCTGTGAACCAGAGATCACGCCACGCTGATGTTATGAAATCTGTTAATAGGGCCTATAAACTTCACCTGCCTTAATTCAAAACGTCCTTCCTTAAGAGCATAGGTTCTAAAATTGAAGCATCCATCTTGTATAACAACTGCTGTTTGAAATTTTAACCCTGCTATTTGGCTTCTGTAAATGTTTACTTGCTTGAATATTAAGGAAAATGAGACTACTCCCACTTCAGAGAGGCCATTAAACCTTCCCCGGATGAAATTATCAGTGCTGACACCAGGCCAGGCCTTTGGTTGAGGTCTCAAGGCCCCAGCAGATAGGAGTGCTTTAAGATCTTGCAAAAGGGGCTGCAAACACTCTATATTTGGGAGACAAAGAAGGTAAAAACATGTAAATAGGGAAAGTTCCTCCTGTTGGGGTCCAGAATTTGAGAGACATTTTCTCTGGGCCCACACGTAATAAATGTAATTCCATCTCTCTAAGCATTGCTTGGTTCTTCTCCAGTTTTCTCTTACAAAATCACACCAGAGTTCTACCAAATACCAAAAAAGGGTGGGAGCAATCAACCTTCTGGTTGACTAATTTCTATATGCCAGTTATTATTCTGAATTTAACTATTAAGACATTTCAACTTCAAAACACTAAATCAAAAAGACATTTACATCCATATGTTCATTGCAGCATTATTTGCAATAGACAGGACATGGAAGCTACTTATGTGTCCATCAATAAATGGATATATAAATAAGTGGTGCATATATACAATGAAATATGACTCAACCGTAAAAAGATCTTGCCATCTGCAACAACATAGGGGCACCTAAAGGTTATTTTGCTGAGCAAAATAAGTCAGGCAGAGAAAGACAAATACCATATGATTTCTTTTATATATGGAATTGAAGGAGGCAAAGAAATAAGTAAAAAAAGAGTCACAGCTATTGGGAACATTTTCACTAGGACAGATGAAAGGGGGACTGGGAAGTTGGGTGAAAAGGGTGCAGGGACTGAGAAGTACAGACTGGTAGATAGAGAATAGCCACGGGAATGTAAAATTCAGCATAGTGCTTTATATTTTAATAATATTATAATACCATTTAAAGATCAGGAGGGCACTAGTTTCATCAGGATTTTCACTTAATATATTATATAAATGCTTAATCATTGGGTTGAACACCTGAAAGTAATATAATAGTATGTATTAATTATAATTGAAAAATAAAAATATTAAGAAAACATTTTATTTTTATAAAAATAAGTAAGACTAGTACAGTTACACACTTTAACAAATGAGGTGACAGGAAGACAGGTGTAACTTGCTCCAAGTCACACATGAAATGACTGATAGGATGAGGCCATACGCTGCATTTTGGGTTTGTGAGGAAGAGCAGAGCTACTGACTGGTGCTGGGATGGCATACTCCCTACTCAATGCCAGAGGCACGAAATGGGATTGCCTCTGGTGGGTGGGTGAACTACACTCTGGGTTTTTGGAAATGGACATGCATGATACTTTCTAGGATCTGGAAGTTTGTTCTTTTTATTTTCTCCTGGGGTTAAGTTATTATAGCCATGTGTAAGAGAAGGAAGAATTGTATTGGAGGGCAGTAATATTGAAAATATTTTTGAAATCTGTATTTAGCCCTCTCTTAATTAGAGAATGTTAAGAAATGTCATGTTCGAACATCATTTAGGGGTACTAATAATTAGTTGAAATTAAATATCCAAATATTTTTCATAAAAAGAAATGTTTCCAAAACATTTTTTTAATTTTTTATCAATTATATTATATCCAAAGTTGCAGTGAAATTATGTTTCAACTGGTGGTATAATTATTATTATGTCATTGCAAAGTTAACTTAATCCAAAGCATTATGATCAAAAGAAATAAAAAGCATTAATATGATTAATATTATTATAATGTTCAATGGAAGGAAATAAGGTTGAAAATGAGTTTAGAAGAAGAAAAGACACAAATCTGATTATTTCAGATGTTCTTATCCAGGTGTTTTAAATGAATTATGCTAGCAATGGAAATTATACTTTTCACTGTTTTTAAATTTATGATAAAATATTTAAACGTAAAATTAAATTTTTACTACAGATGCCTTTTCAGAACTAACTGAAAGGTATATAAAAATAAAAATGTGAAGATTACTGGTGTACATCACATTCTATATAGAAGCAATAAAATTTACCATAAAGAATCTGAAATGTCACAACTTGAAATAAATAAATATAAGATCATATGCCAGTTTTTAGTGAAAAATATGCTTGCTAGTGTGTCTGGGGTCTTAAATGATGGCTTTAATTCTATGAACCATTGCTTTTGCAACCTTGGTCAGGTCACTGAAATAATTTGGGCCTTCGTGTCCTGAGAGTAAAAGCCAATCGGGTTGTATTATTTCTGGTAGAAAATGTAACCCTCCTTAGCCCATGCAGGAGGAAATAAATAACATTCTGTAAAAAAGGGGATTACCCTTTATTGATTCCATTTGAGGTTAATATAAATAATTCTCTAATTTGGAAGACAAAAATTGTATAAGTTCCAGATGTGTAGAGAAAGATAATTTGGTGAACACCCAGAGAAACAGAAATCAGTAGGAGAGGAAAGCATTTCCTGATTAGGCATCAGATATCTACAATATTTCTTATGTATTTTATCATTCTGTACACAATGGTTATTTAATTAACTTTTTTTAAAATAATGCATGGGAATGAAACATTTAATAATGGTGAGCATAAGTTCAAAATGATGCAAATATTCCAAATAACTTCATTGAGCCCATATAAAATTGTTCTCCAGTTTATTTTTCTTCTTTGCCTAAACAGCTGGAAATTTATTTCTTCCATTACATTAATGATTAGAGAGAGCAGAGGTGCGTGTAAAAATTATTCAAGCATAAACTGGCAAAGGTGTATTCCTCATTGTCAAATTAGAATAATTCAATTTTGAAATGAATGGTATTTTCAATAATGGAACAAAGGTGTGATTTTACCACAAACTATATTTAGGTGTCTTAACAGTCCAATTAAGACATTTTATATTGAATAAAAGCAAATGTATAGGGTGCAAATTTTTAATATGCTCAACCCTGCACTAGTTAAGGGCAGAGACACAAATGTAAATGAATAACAATGGAATCCTGGGCCCTACTAAGAAAATATTCTCTAGGAAAACATTTTGGAACTCACAACTTTCCTGACAGCTTCTTTACATCCTTGTAGCTTAGACTATAGATCAGGGGGGTCAGGATGGGAATCATTACCGTATAGAATATTGTAGCCACTTCTCCAGTATCTGCATAGTTGCCCAAACTGGGGTGGAAATACGTGAAAAGGATTGTACCATGGAAGACAATGATGGCGGTGAGTGAGAGGAACAGGTGGAAAAGGCTTTGTGTCTTCCCTCTGCAGAGTGCATCCTGAGGATGGTGATGAGAATAAACAAGTAGGAGGTGAGGATGATCACAATGGTGGTGACCTCATTCAATGAGGCCAGAATGTATAGCAGCAGTTCATTCATAGAGACATCAGAGCAAGCAAGAGATAAGAGAGGGGGAAGATCACAAAAGAAATGGTTCATCACATTTGATCTGTAGGATGTGATCTCAAGAGCTAAACACAAGTGAATCAGAGCAGATACTGTCCCACCGAGGTAGCAGCAAGACACCAGCTTCACACAGAGATTCCGGGACATGGTGATCATGTATAGCAGTGGGTTACAGATGGCCACAAAGCGGTCATAAGCCATAACAGCCAGCAGGAAGACTTCACTGATCGCATAACACACAATAAGTAAAACTGCACCATGCATCCCAGGAAGGGGATGCCTTTGTCTTCATTTACAATATTCGCTAGCATCTTTGGCACAATGATTGTGGAATAGCAATAATCTATAAAGGACAGTTGGCTGAGGAAAATGTACATGGGAGTGTGAAGTTGAGAGCTGACCTGAATTAGTGTGATCATGCCCACATTTAACAAAACTGTCATTCCATATGAGAAGAAACACTGTGAAAAGGAATACTCTCAGCTCAGGAACATCTGTTAATCCAAGAAGAATGAACTCTGACAAAATAGTGCAATTCTCCTCTCCCATTTCCACCATATGTCAGGATGGAAAATCCAAATAAGTGTTGTATTGCTTCTAGAAAGAGAAGAAAGGAGAAAAAAATGGTATATAATTTTAGAAAATATAACAGTGATGTCTATGGAGCAGTGTATTTCAGAGATATAACAGAAACAATATTGTCACATAATAAAATATATTGTGTAGTTGGTCCCACTGATCAAAATTGACTTAAACATCACCTGAACCATTCAATGATTCCAACCTTTCTTGATCACAGTAGAATAAGATGATGGATAAAAGTTCAGTAGTTCCATGGATTTCAAAACAGAAACAATGGTAAACTTCAAAGGCAGCAGAAATTATCTCCTGTTCTCTGAAAAATGTAAATTCTGTCCACCAAGTAACACTTACTGTGGTTCTATAAAATATATACTTTTCTTCATTTGAATCTATCATGAACATAAATTTTAAGCAAAGTTCTTCACAATTTATTTTTGAGGTGACTAATTTTTGAGATTTTTGACCCATAAAAACCCTTGAAATTTAGAATTATGGAAAAAGAAAATAAAAATATACACTGAAAATTATCATTTTCATATCAATTTAGCAAAGTGGTTTAATCAATTATAATAGCAATGACCTATGCTATTAAAGACACAGGAAGACGGAATTTGTCTATACATTTTTTGGAATATAACTAGGCTGCATATATTAGAAGACTTAACCCTGATAACAATAAAAACTATCTTATACTTTAATAGGAGATTTTAATGAGATATATGAATTACATTGACAAAATTGTGAAAACTTATATTCAAAGCTATATTGCAGCATTGTTTATAATATTAACAATCAGAAAATTTTATTATGAAAAAGAGATATTTTTAAACTATGGAGCATCATATGTAGGAGAGAAGGTTTTTGTGCTATTTGAAATTATGTTTTGGAGATGGTTCATTTTAAAAAAATACATACTAAAAAACATGGTGTATACATGTAAACGGAAATGAAGATGTACTTGTTAAGGTATGAACACATATGATAAAGATTTTATTTTTTTATTTTTTTATTTTTATTTCATATGGTAAAGATTTTAAATGTTATTGCTGTAATTAGACTATAATCGAAAGGTTAATCCTTTACCCACATTTTAAAAAGGGTTAAGTGAGTAATTTTCTCAGGTTCTCTGAAGTACTTGGTTGGAAAAGTGGTTGCATTCATGTTTTCTCTATAAATTAGATCCACTTTTCACACCTATCCATAAAGAAAAGGCATAAGAAATTAAATAATTTCATTCATAAAACCATGATGTAATACACATATATGTAATGAAATTTGAGTGAAGATATTCTGAACACATAACATGGTATTTTATCCATATCTTGAGTTAATTTTCAAATGAAAGCATGGTTTTATTAGTTGACAAAACAAACAAACAAAAAACCAGCAAAGTCCTGAATTATTTGCCCACTTAACAGTTAAACCAAGAAAATCAACTTGTAAAAAAGGTCTTCCTATGTTCTAGGCTGATAATAAGGAACTACTTTATGGTAAACTGAAAACAAATCTTAAAGACCTCATTTAATGAACAGCCATAATCCTCATGTCCTCACTATCTCTCCATGACCAACTCTCAGGCACATCAATTCAACCTGCAGAATATGGGGTGACAAAAGTATGGTGATTACCAGAGGGAAGGGGACTGGGGGTAGTAAAGGGTGAAAAGGGTCAAATACATGGTGATGGAAGATCTGACGTTGGGTGGTAGGCACATGAGGCAATTTGCAAATTGTGTATCAATCCGCAAGAAAATTATTATGTTAAGAATGCTGTAGTTGAAAATCATTTCTCCATATGTAATGGTACTTGCATTCCGTATTTACTGTTTTACTTCGATTCCTTCTATGGTGTGTGTGTGTGTGTGTGTGTGTGTTCATTCTGTTTGGTGTTATCTGAGATTCTTAAACCTGTGGTTTGGTGTCTTTAATTAATTTTAGAAAATTTTTAGCCATTATATCTACACATACTTCCTCTGCCCTTACATCATTCTCTTTTACTTCTGAGTTTTCAAATAGAGTTCTTTAGACTAATAGTCATACAGCTGAAATACTTTCCCTGTTTCTTGACTTTTTTTCCTCTTCATGTAATTTTACGTATTTTCCCTTGATCTCTATGAATGTTCTCTAATACTTTCCTTTAGTGTGTTAAGGCTACTGCTATGCCAATATTTATCTCTGGTGGGGTATTTTATTATTATTTCTAACAAATTTAGTTTTCATGACTTAGTTGAAATTCCTTTTTTATTCATACATGTTGATAACTTTCTCACTATTACCCATGGAATTATAGCATGTCTAATATCTCTAACATCTAAGTCATTTTCCAAATTTGAGTCTGCTACTGTCTTTGTTTCCCCAAACCAGTCATTTTCTCCTGCTCATTTGTGCTATGTCTATATTTTTAAAAATGCATATCATGTGAAGGTCACAAAAGACTGAAGTAAATAGTATTTTGCCTGAAAATGATTTCTATGTTTTGCTTACCATCAAGTATAGTTTTATTCATAATATGATTACCTCTGTGTTACACAAACTTCAAATTCATCTATTGCTATCTTATTTGATAGTGGCAGTTGGTTTGCCAAAGATTCTCAAAATGTAATCCATCCTAAGGTTTAGGTCTTCTCTTGCATGAACCTCTCTCTAGATTCTTTCCCTTCTTCTAGCATTGAATTTTGTTTCTAGAAGCTCTAATCTTTTGTTAGTTGGTTACCCAGTGAGCTAACATCAATCTCAGTGATGAAAACTGAAAGCATTTTCTATAAGATCAGGAAAAAGACCTGGGTCCACTCTAGCCAATTCTATACAACATAAGACTGGGAGTTCTAGCCAGGGCAAGGACAATAAATATAAAGAAAAATAGATACATGTCATTCTAATGCAACTCTGTAGAATAGGTAAAATTAAATGTGACTCAAGGACAAAGAAATAATATGAAATGTGATGAACCATGTATTTTAAATTAATCATGATGGAAATAAAAGCTATGGTATACAATGAAAATAATAGGTTTTTCTTTTTCAAGTTAAATTTGAAAAGAATTTTTTATAAGTCAACTAAAACTTGAACAGATATATAGATTTTAAAAATTAATTCATTTAAGAGACACATGAGTAAAAATTTAAATAAAACTAATATAAATCATGGTCCGCATAGCAGCTGTAAGAGGTGCCAAAGAAGATTCAAAATCTCAAATGACTGAATGGAATAAGATGAAATATTACATCCATGTTTATTGAAAAGTGTAGTGCCTCTGTTTTTGAAATCTCAATCATCTTTATTTTGTCATTCACTAATTCTAATACATTGATCAGAGCACTTAAACTATACATTTTCATTTCCTCAAAATAAAAGTTGATTTAAACTTTAACTTTACAAAAATATAATCATAAAAAAATACATGAAAACATTTTAAACATGAGTTTTTCATAGTTTCTAATCAAGAATAATATAACATTTTTGCTATTTTTACATTATTGTTCCAGATAATTTAAAATTAAGTTAATGACAATATACAAAGGAAGTTGGCTTATTTGAAAATATTTAAAACATTTTGGTTACCACTGTATATGTAAATATTTAGAAAATTTTGATGTTATTTTAATTTAGCATTGTAAATTTAAAATTATATACCATACTAAATTATTTCATGAACCCGTATAAGACTGTTTTCTAGTTTTCATTTTACTCTCACAAATAGAACCAGAATTTTTCCTCCCAATAAGTTTCTGAACAATTTTGGAATTTTATCCAAATACAAACAGTGCAGGAAAAAAAAATATATATATAGAATTCAATTAAAATTGATGATGGGATTAAATAAGATGTACAGTTACAGAATTTTAAAAGTTAGATACCTGTGTGTATGAGGGCATCTTTCAATAAATATGACTACCATTAGAAAAAAATGAATCTTCCCTAATATATACAATAATCTAGATTTGTTATTTCTTTGTTTAGATTGTCATTGAAATTGGCATTTAATTTAAAACAATATTCCAACCCAAGGAAAGCAATTATCTCTCAATGCTTATAACACATATACTCAGTTATTTAATAAACACTGCCTAGACAGTCCAGATGAAAAAAATCTGAGATGTGCTCTTGGTCAGGCTGCTACATACATTAATTATACATTTTGCTGATTGTCCGATAATCAAAAGTAAGTATAAAGATAAGTGAACCAAAATGACACTCGTATAGATCTACTCCCTGGCTGTTCTCTGTACTCCAGCATAGTAGCCCCCCGATTCATCCCTCCACCAGCCTCCCCTATGGGACCCTGAGTCCCTCTAAGAAAGCATTCTCAGAAAAAATATTTTGGAGCCCACCACTTTTCTGAGAGCTTCTTTAACGTCTTTGTTCCTCACACTATAGATCAGGGGGTTCAGCATGGGAATCACTACTGTGTAGAACACTGTAGCCACCTTGTCAGTATCTGTACTATTGCCAGTACTGGGCCGGCAATAAATGAAAAGGATTGTACCATGGAAGACAATGATGGCGGTGAGGTGGGAGGCACAGGTGGAAAAGGCTTTGTGTCTTCCCTCTGCAGAGTGCATCCTGAGGATGGTGATGAGAATAAACAAGTAGGAGGTGAAGATTATCACAATTGTGATGATCTCATTGAAAGTGGCTATAATGTATAGGAGCAGTTCATTCATAGAGACATCAGAGCAAGCAAGAGATAAGAGAGGGGACAGATCACAGAAGAAATGGTTCATCACATTTGATCTGTAGGATGGGATCTCAAGAGCTAAACACAAGTGAATCAGAGCACATACTGTCCCACCGAGGTAGCAGCAAGACACCAGCTCCACACAGAGATTCCAGGACATGGTGACCATGTACAGCAGTGGGTTACAGATGGCCACAAAGCGGTCATAGGCCATCACGGCCAGCAGGAAGATTTCAGTTATCACACACGTGCAAAACAAGTAGAATTGCACAGCACATCCCAGGAAGGAGATGGCTTTGTCTTCGTTTACAATATTAGCTAGCATCTTTGGCACGATGATTGTGGAGTAACAAAAATCCACAAAGGACAGGTGACTGAGAAAAAAGTACATGGGAGTGTGAAGGCGAGAGCTGACCTGAATCAGTGTGATCATGCTCAGGTTTCCTAAAACTGTGACTCCATAGATCAGAAGAAACACCATGAAAAGAAAGACTCTCAGCTCAGGGACATCAGATAATCCAAGAAGAATGAACTCTGTCACGATGGTACAGTTTTCCTTGCCCATGTCGCCACTTCATTTGAAGTTGGAGAAAAATATTAAGTTCTTCTCCATTAAAGGATACCAAATTCAGTTTTGACTGTCTCCTAAAAAATACATTAGAATAAGTAGGATAGTTAATTTTTTCTGCAAATGAGACATTGCTTATGTGAAGTTTAGAAAATGCCCAAAGATTGTAGCATATAAATGCATGGAGTTCACAATTTCATTGACAGATCACACAAAAGTCCTCACACTGGTCCTACACAATTTTGGGCCTGGAAGGGAATCATTATAAGACATCCAATATTATTTAATTAGCCATCTTGTTTTATGGAATTTCAATCCCTTTTTCCTGCTGATATTTTAGTCAAAACTGGAAAGATTGGGATTCCAGTAATTTCTTAAATTACTGTATTTTACTGTTTACAATTGAAATCCTGAGAAGTATGCTTAATTAAGATTGCTAAACCATTAACTGATATTGTTAATTAGATATTTAATGTCAGACATCATTTAGAGAATTGGTACTCTTGGATTCAAACTTCCTGCAACTATGACTCTGAAGCCTTATAATGACCTATTTGACAATGAACTCACTGCTTTAAATCCATTTGAAGAACTAATCATAGATGTGAATATGAAAATATTAAAAGAATATTTGCGGCTACACTGCAGCATTATTGATGATAGTAAAACTTACAAATAAAGTGTCAAGTAGGATGGAAATGGCCAGAGTTATGATACCTATATATTATGAAAAGGTATACAGCTATTAAAATTATATTTTTAAATAACTTTAATGACTTATAAAATGACTGCTAAAATGTCAAGTTATAAAACAATAAGCCATGTTGCATAGATATTATATGTGTGTATATAATTTGAATTGTATATTAAAGCCTCACAACACACATCAAATGTAAATATTTTCTTCTAATTATTTTTTAAACAAGCAATATTAAAATTTGCCTGAATTCTTACAAAATGTATTATGAGATTGGATCAGGAAGAAGGGCGTGATTTTTTTTAAATATATTTTTTGTTGATTTCAGAGAGAAAAGGAGAGGGAGAGAGAGAGACAAAATCATTGATCAGCTGCCTCCTGTAAACACAACAATGGGGATTGAGTTCACAACCTGGGCATATATACTGACAGGGAATTGAACCATGACCTCCTAGTTCATAGGTTGATGCTCAACCACAGAGCCACACCGGCTGAGCAGAAGGGTGTGATTTTTTACTAAGAGATGGGTACATTCAAGGCCTTTGACATATAGAAAATGCCAACAGAGGGTGGGGACACCCTCATTTATTCTCTCCCTCCTGATCTTTGGGAGATACATACATTACTAGAGAGGCACCAGGTAATTTACTCCTGGAGGAAAGAGAATCTGAACTGAAACCCAACACAATCAAGTATTGTTCTCATTCTTCAAATGATTTCTAAGAAATAGAGTATATGTCCATTAAGAAATTCCAATTTAAATACAAAGAATTGTTCTGATGATATGGTTTTTTTTCTTCAGTAGCCAGTAAAAGTGAGTTGTCTTTTTCTGAGTTCAAAATAGTACATAATTTTGAAAAACATTTGGAAAATGCTTTCAAGTCTAAATATGCTCCGAGACAAAGATCTGATGTGAAGACATTTTTCACCAACTATTTCAACCACCAACTCCTGTATGATTATTTTTATTATAATTATATTTTTATTAGGCATCATCTAGGAGTGTAATATTCCACATAAACAATTTTTAAAAGAAAAATCAGGCTGCTGGTTAGGTATGAAGCAGCAGTTCTTAATCAGCAGTGATTTGCATTCCCATGGGATATTTGTCAACATCTGAAGACATTATTTTTTGTCACAATAAGGAGGGTTGCTATCTAGCAAGTAGAGACTATGGATATCCTATGATATACACAATGGCCTCCCCTTTTACCTTCAATACACCCATACCAACAACACATGCAAACATCAAAATATTATCTGGTCTGGCCCAAAATATCAATAGCATCAAAGTTGAGAAACCTGCTATTGAGAGACAATTCAAAGTGTTTTGTACATGAGCAAAGTAATTCCTCCCCTTTGTGCTTCAAAGGGGGTTCAGCTGCCTGTACCTCTTCATAAGAAGGTCCCAGGCCCCTTGCTGCCACTCATCCTCAGAATGACCATCAGGAGGATCTCCATGCATTTTTTACCAGATTTCGTGGAGGGAGTTAGTGAGAGAGAGTAGGAGGATGAAAAAAAAAGAAATCAAGCATTCTTCCCGATTTGTTCATACTCTCCGCTTTTACACTAAAAGCTGTTACAAAATCTTTGGTTCTGTAAATTAGATTGTTCCCATTTTTCATCAAGATTGTTTCTCAATACACAGAGAAAATATTTTCATAAAGGAGTGCTCAAAATATTACATTTCTTGAAACAGTAATTAAGAGATAGATAAATACAGATGTTTAAAAAATATGACTAATACTAAAATTGCCCTTCGTTGCAATTTTTTCTTCATTTACACCAGGCTATAATAAATTATCTCAAGGAGAAAATAGAAAGAAAAAGCTTCCAGATCCCAGAAAATAACATGTAGGTGTACTCCCAAAAAAATAGTGCATAGCTCCGCCAACCAACCTGTGCTTCTCCTGTTTCTGAAGGTGTTATGATGGAAAATGTTATAGGCGTATAGGCTTTATGTGTGTGTGTGTGTGTGTGTGTGTGTGTGTGTGTGTGTGTGTGTGTATTCCTGGGGCCCATGTCCCTTAAGCTTCCCTAAATAATTGTTGATCTCTGTGGGACATCAACAAGATATCAAGAAAACACCACTATCTTGGGACTCAAATCAGTAATGACTTCTATGAGATATTAACTGGGGGAAAACTATCACAAATTGGTATCACCTTAACAAATGAGGTGACTGAGGCAGACAGGTGTAACTTGCCCAAAGTCACACATGGAATGACTGATAGGATGAGGCCATACGCTGCATTTTGGGTTTGTGAGGAAGAGCAGAGCTACTGACTGGTGCAGGGATGGCATACTCCCTACTCAATGCCAGAGGCCACGAAATGGGATTGCCTCTGGTGGGTGGGTGAACTACACTCTAGGTTTTTGGAAATGGACATGCATGATACTTTCTAGGATCTGGAAGCTTGTTCTTTTATTTTCTCCTGGGATTAAGTTATTGTAGCCATGTGTATGAGAAGGAAGGATTGTATTGGAGGGCAGTAATATTTTTCAAATCTGTATTTAGCCCTCTCTTAATTAGAGAGTGTCTTAAGTAAAGTCATGTTTTGACATCATTTAGGGATACATTAATTAGTTGAAATTAAACATCCAAATATTTCTCATGAAAAGAAATGTTTCTAAAACATTTTTTTAAATTTTTTATCAATTATATTACATCCAGAGTTGCAGTGAAGTTATGTTTCAACTAGTGGTATAATTATTATTGTATCATTGCAAAGTTAACTTAATCCAAAGCATTATGATCAAAAGAAAAAGCATTAATGTGATTAATATTATTATAATGTTCAATGGAAGGTAATAAGGTTGAATAGGAGTTTAGAAGAAGAAAAGACACAAATCTGATTATTTCAGATATTCTTATCCAGGTGTTTTAAATGAATTATGCTAGCAATAGAAATTTTATTTTTCACTGTTATTTAAATTTATGATGAAATATTTAAATGTAAAATTAAATTTTTACTACAGATGCCTTTTCAGAACTAACTGAAAGGTATATAAAAACAAAAATGTGAAGATTACTAGTATACATCACATTCTATATAGAAGCAATAAAACCTACCATAAAGAATCTGAAATGTCACAACTTGAAAATGAATAAATGTAAAATACCACTTTCTAGTGAAAAGTATGCTTGAAAGTGTGTCTGGGATCGTAAATGATGGCTTTAATTCTATGAACCATTGCTTTTGCAACCTTGGTCAGGTCACTGAAATAATTTGGGCCTTGGTGTCCTGAGAGTAAAAGCCAAGTGGGTTGTATTATTTCTACCACAAAATGTAACCCTCCTTAACCCATGCAGGAGGAAATAAATAACATTCTGTATAAAAAGGGATTACCCTGTATTGATTCCATTTGAGGTTAATATAAGTAATTCTCTAATTTGGAAGACAATTAAAAATTGTATAAGTTCCAGATGTGTAGAGAAAGATAACTGTGTGAACACCCAGAGAAACAGAAATCAGTAGGAGAGGAAAGCATTCCCTGATTAGGCATCAGATATCTACAATATTTCTTATGTATTTTATCATTCTGTACACAATGGTTATTTAATTAACTATTTAGAAAATAATGCATGGCAATGAAACATTTAATAACGGTGATCATAAGTTCAAAATGATGCAAATATTCCAAGTAACTTCATTGAGCCCATATAAAATTGTTCTCCATTTTATTTTTTTTCTTTGCCTAAACAACTGGAAATTTATTTCTCCCATTATATTAATGATTAGAGAGAACACAGGATCGTGTACAAGTTATTCAAGCAAAAGTGATGATGTTAAAAACATCACGTATTTTTAATTGCCCAATTTGAACAGGTCTCAATGCTAACAATTGTCTGGTTTTCATTTTATCTCAAATAAGATTGTGTAGACAATTAGTTTTCAATACTTAGGGCACTTCCAAGCACATTTTTTTTAAAAATGGGAGTTCAGTTTGAGGATTCAGAGGTTATGCTAATATTCAGACAAAAATAATAAAGGATTGATAATGTTTTATATCTTTTCATAGGCAGAAAGATAGCTTGCAATACAGGTAAGGCAGACTATAAACATGCTTACTTCTTGTTTCTAAGATTTTCTGAGATCCAATCTCCCATTTTTCAGTGGTTGGTGAAACCTATCATATACTGCCATATTAGACTCCTTTGAAAACACATTCAGGATTTAGACCATGTAGTTTCAATTTCCCAGTCATGCCAAATTTACAATACAATAATGCAGACACACACACACACACACACACACACACACACACACACACACACATTATGCAGTATTCTCTCAATTAAAAATTTGTGGGGTCATTGACTCAGTATTATATTCTGAACTCTGTTTTGTTAGGCTTTTGTCTACTGAATAAAACTGCTACCTTATTGAAATGTGTCTCTTGAAACTGTCTATTCTGCTATCCAAGGCCAAGAGCAAACAATATCTCTTTTATGAAGGAATCTCTCCAAAGTCCCTAAATAGATTTGAACTTTTCTTTCTCTCAAACCCTTTTTGATACTTATTTTCTGCCTTATACAATGGCCACTTTCTTCATTGCCCAACTGTCAACACTAAATGCTGAATTCCTTGAAATGAAGACTATAATATCTTAACTGCTATTTTATTTTTATAAGAGAAATCCACCTATTTATTGAAGGCCTAGTCTATTCCAGGCATATTATATGAAAGAGGGATGAAATTAATGTTTATTGAGATTCTATAAAATAATCCACATGCTATTTATACTATCTTTTAATCTTTACAATCAGATTAGGAGCCAGTTTATGTTATCTCAAATTTGTAAATGAAAACTTAAAGTGAAAGAAACTGATGATTTTTTTCAGTAAGGGACAGAATTAAGTTTAGTCTCTTTGAATCAAAATCCATGTCCTTTCCACTGTACAACATTAGCTCTTCAACAATTTAAAAAACATCTCTTTAAAATAAACCTTTAAGGAAAAACTTTATTTGCATGTAGTGCTCTACTAAAGCACTAAGCTCAACAAGAAAAGACTTTAGTGTCCATTAGCTTGCTGACTGTATTCTTGATATCTTTATTTCTCATACTGTAGATCAGGGGGTTCAACATGGGGATGACCACTGTGTAAAACACAGATGCCACTTTGACTGTGTGCCTGGAGTTTTGGGAGTTGGGCACACAGTAGAGGAAGAGGATGGTGCCATGGAAGATGGTGATGGCCGTCAGGTGTGAGGCACAGGTGGAGAAGGCTTTGCGGCGACCACCAGCTGAATGCATCTTGAGGATGGTGACAAGAATAAATACATAGGACATGAGAATAATGAGTAGTGTGCTGATCTCATTAAAGGTAGCAAAAATAAAAAGCAGCAACTGGTTGACATAAGTATCAGAGCAAGAGAGGGAGAGCAGTGAGGAGAACTCACAGAAGAAGTGATTGATTGTGTTGAACCCTTCAAATGATAGCTGGATAGCAGAACATGTGAGTATCAAGGAGCACGCTACTCCCCATGCATATGATCCGACCACGAGCAATACACAGAGTTTTTGGGACATGGCAACTGTGTAGAGCAGAGGGTTGCAAATGGCCACAAAGCGATCATAAGCCATCACAGCCAATAAAAAGGATTCTGTTACCACAAAGGTACAAAAGAAAAAGAATTGTACTACACATCCTACAAATGAAATGGTTCTGTCTTCTATGACTAGGTTCATCAGAGTCTTGGGGGCAACAATGGAAGAATAGCAGAAATCCACAAACGAGAGATGGCTGAGGAAAAAGTACATGGGGGTGTGCAGCTTGGGGTTAATTTTGATAATGACAATAATCCCAATATTGCCTACAACAGTGACACTGTAAATAGCCAGAAAAAGCAAGAAGAGCGGGACCTGCAGTTCTGGGTAATCTGAGAAACCCAAGAGAATGAATGTGGTCCCACTTTTATTTCTCTCTGACAGTATCATGATTTCTGTTTCTCAGAATCTGAATGAGTCCTGAAAAGAAAAATATTAAACTGAGTGAGGGTATAAAAAGCTGGGTTAATATTCCTTATCAAACTGGTAAATGAAGCAAAAATATCTCTCTGAACTTTTCTATAGGTTTACTATGCAAAATATGCTGAATGTATAATATTTTAAGCATGATAACATTTTTTAAATTTTTCTGTACATAAAAAATATAATTATTGGATTAATTTTCTAAGTTCTCAATTGTACTGTTATGAAGCCAGCCTCACTCTATTAACAAAACCAGATAAAGACAACACAATGAAAGAGAATTACAGGCCAATATCTCTCATGAACATAGATGCCAAAAACCTCAACAAAATTCTAGCAAATCAGATCCAGTAGTACATCAGAAAGATCATACACCATGACCAAATAGGATTTATCCTAGGAGTGCAAGGATGGCACATTATCTGCAAATCAATAAATGTGATGCATCACATAAACAAATTCAGAGATAAAAATCACATTGTCATATCAATTGATGCAGAAAAAGCATTTGACAAAATCCAACACCCTTTCTTGAGAAAAACTCTCAACAAGGTGAGAATAGAAGGATCATACCTCAACATAATAAAAGCTATATATGATAAACCCATAGCTCACATCATACTCAATGGGCAAACTAAAACCATTTTCCCTAAGAACAGAACAAGACAGGGATGCCCAACTCTCACCACTCCTATTCAACATAGTACTGGAAGTATTAGCCACTGCAATTAAACAAGAAGAAGAAATAAAAGGCATCCAAATTGGAAAAGAAGTAAAGTTGTCTTTATTTGCAGATGATATGATATTGTACATTAAAAACCCCAAAGACTCCATCAAAAAACTAATAGACTTAATAAATGAATTCAGTAATGTAGCAAGATACAAAATTAACACCAAGAAATATATGGCATTTCTATACTCCAATAGTGAACTTACAGAAAGAAACTAAAAAAGCAATCCCATTTACCATTGCACCAAAAATATTAAGATACCTAGGAATAAACTTAACTCTGGAGGTAAAAGACCTATACGTGGAAAACTGCATGACACTGAAAAAAGAGATAGAGGAAGATGTAAACAGATGGAAGAGTATACCATGTTCATGGATTGAAAGAATTAATATCATTAAAATGTCCATACTACCCAAAGCAATCTATAGATTCAATGCACTCCCCATTAAAATACCAATGGATGGAACTGGAGAGCATTGTGCTAAGTGAAATAAGCCAGTCAGTGAAAGAAAAATACTACATGATCTCACTCATTTGTGGATAATAAAGAACATTATAAACTGATGAATAAACAGATAGATAAAGCATCAAACAGACTGTCAAATTACAGTGGGAAGTTTAGGGAGAGGTGGAATAGATAAGAGATCAACCGAAAGGATTTGTATGCATGCATATAAGCATAACCAATGGAAACATAACCAAAGACATTGAGGGGGTTAGGGCATGCATGGGAGTAAGGTTGGGGGAGGGGGCAATGGGAAGATATGTATACATTTAATACATTAATAAAAAATAAAATAAATTAAAAAATAAAATAAAAATAGTATGATGTCAATGGTATTTTAAATCAAATCCACCCATAACACTTTCAGCTCTCCTTTAATGACGTAAAAGAGAAACCTAACATCACTGATTTTGTCAACTCTGCAATCAGCAATAAAAATTAGAAATTTCTAAAATTAATGTTTGCTTCATATATTCACACTGTGACATTAAGAATGAATACTCCTAACACTTTAAATTTGTGCCTTTGTTGTTAATTTCATATAGCACTTTAATCTTTCCCCTTTTTTAATTATATTTTTGTTGATGTCAGAGAGGAAGGGAAAAGGAGAGAGAGATGGAAACATCACCGATGAGGGAGAGTCATTGATCAGCTGCCTTCTGCATACCCTACCCTGGGGATGGAGCCCACAACCTGGGCTTGAGCCCTGACCAGGAATCAACCGTGAATTCCTGGTTCATAGGTTGGTGCTCAACCCCTGAGCCATGCAAGCCAGGTTAAATTCTTCTTTTTTTTGATCCAGTAAGTCTGATATAAAAATAAATCTTTACTTTTTTCAGAAAGCATTGTCCTCAATGCAGGGACTCTTCATTGTCAATACTGCCTCATTACTTGAGAAATAATAAAATTAGGACAGAGGATAGATAATCTAGTCTGCTTTCTTGTTCTTAAGGTGATAAAACAGAAGCTGGAGAAACTTTGACTTTCCCAATGACATGCAAATAAGGACCAATTTAAATGGCATGACTAAACCCTAATTTCCAAACTCCCAGAAATATGTCCATATGTTATGCTGTACTCTGATCCATGTTCAAAGTCTAGATGCTAAGAAATTCCCTTTATTAATAGTCATATATTATGACAAACTGCAGATGTTACATGTATAAGCAGTAGCCCAATGACAGAGTACATCTGAAAGCAGCAGCAATATGAACTGAGAAAGACATTTAGGGTGTTGTTTTTTATCTCCCAGGAATAATAACTATAAAGACTCTGACTTAGAGACTTCCCTTCCCTGAGTTCTTTCTCTCCATTTCCCGTTTCCTTCCTGTCACTATATCACCTGTAAAGGAGAATTAAAAAACTGCACTAGAAAGTCATTTTCTGAAACAAAATAGTTATACAGAATTACACAAGGCAAGGCAAAAGTAAGTTTCTATAGAAAGTAATACAATACTTAATAAGTAATAATACAAGAATAAACTCTGGCCCTAATCAGTTTTGCTTAGTGGATAGAGCTTCGGCCTGCAGACTGAAAAGACCTAAGTTTGATTCCAGTCAAGGGCATGTACCTTGGTTGCAGGTACATCCCTAGTAGGAGAGGTACTGGAGGCAACTGATCAATGTTTCTCTCTTATTGATGTTTCCAACTCTCTATACCTCTCTCCCTTCCTCTCTGTAAAAAATCAATAAAATGTATTTTTTTAAAAAAGAATAAACTCTCACACTCACAACTTTACAGGGCAAAGGCCTACTTGTGCCTGGCCCTGTATTTCTCTAATTGCTGCCTAACACTTCTAAGATCCTCCCATATCAGGAAAACCTCTATCTGTTATTTCTAGGAAGGTTATCTCTGGTCCCACAACCCATGAAATAGCTTCTGATGGCCCATCAGTGAAGGTGTCAGATCAGATGTGAAACTGAGACACTTCAGGGTCCTATCTGCTCATAGTGAGTTTGAGTATTAAAGACAACCTCAAAAGACAATCCATCACAATGCCAGACATTCTCACTGTCACACTTTTTCTTAATACAATTCTTAATTTATCTAAGTCCATTAAGTATTAATGCTAAGGACACATATGTAATACCTTGGTCAATAAAGAAAAGAAATAATGCTATATTTAATGTAATGTCTCAAAAGCTATTATTAAACTACTAGTAAATTTTTCTATATATTTGAATCTAGAAAATGTAATAATGAAATATTCTTTCTTATAATTTTCCTTCATTTTGTTGTAAGTTTTGCTCTCAAGGGCCCATGTCCTGCTTTACAATCTTAATTAAAGCTGGTATCTTTTCTTTTTTTTCACTAGTCTATTTATTCTCTGCTTACTTTATTTTATTTAAATACTTGTGTGTCTACCTTGACTACTCTTCCAAGAAGTTATAGAAGCAAGACAATGCACAGTTCCAAAATTCTCCAAGCTCTTTTTACCCCCACCCTAGGCACCTGCTGTTCATGGGGCTGCTACTGGGGAGCTCAGCTGAGCTAAGGCCCTCTGATTGCAAAACTCTGTAGGACAGTAGCACATCCTGTTCCTGCCACGTTCAGATATGTAACTTTTGCAGTGACTAAATATTTCTCAAGAACTGCATAGATCTGAAGGGTAAATGTCCCCCTCTCACATTGTTTTCTAGATAGTACCATACATTGAAATTAATATCAATCTGTCTTTTGAATCTTAAAACAAACCTGCTGATGGCAAAGTAGGACCTCTCCTGGTTGGAAGTGATACATATATTCCTATATCTATAATCACAGCCTTTGGGATATGGGCCCTAGAGACTCTCCGTTGTCTCATGCGCTTGAGGTCATGAAATAAACAATTAAAATTAATTACCTTTCTCTAATGTTATTCCTGTGTACCGGAAATTTGGAGCAGCACAAAGGGCATTTCATATAAAAATTTATCTTTTAAAGTCACTTCCCCCAGCACCCTGATCACTCCTATACCTTCCTACGGTTACCAAAATTACATAATTATAAAAGTCCTCATATTGAATATTAACCGAGTGACTACTATATGCCAGGAGTAACCCTCTCCCTCCATTCCACCCACTCTTTGTTGGAGAAGTGTAAAATGCATCAGTTAGGTCAGCACGATTCATTGAGAATTAAAGCAGAGACATTTACAAAGTTCAATATTCAATCAGAGAAATGACCTAGTCCCCTTCAAATCTCTTCTATTCTATTATCTCCCCTCCTCCATTTTCTTCAGCTAGTCAGACCTCCTAGCTACTTCTCAAAAACAAAACAAGACCAAAAAAATCACACTCATTCCTTATGGCCTTTTTTACAATTATCATCCTAGATAACTTCTATAGTGCTTCAGGAAATGTTTTCCTTGAAGTATTTGCTCAAATGCATGTTTGTTTGTTTTTTAATTTACCTTTATTGTTGAAAGTATTATAGATGTCCCTTTTATTCCATTGACCCTCTCCACCCTACACCTGCCCCTCCCAGGCCTTCACCACACTATTGTCTGTATCCATGGGCTATGCATATGTGCATATAAAGTTAATGGGTTAATTTCTCCCCACCCACCCACCTTGATCTCCTATCTGAGATTCACCAGTCTTTTCCATGCTTCTATGCCTCTGGATCTATTTTGTTCATCAGTTTATTTTTTTCTTAGATTCCACATATGAGTGAGTTCATGTGGTACTTAATCTTTCTCTGACTGGCATATTTTGCTTAGCATAATACCAGGTCTCTGCATCTGTCTCAAATTCATTTTTAGTGAAACCTTCAATTCAATGCTATTATACTTCTGGGTTACACTACTTCCCAATTTTGCATTCAAAGGACTCATGTTGGTTCAAATATATATATATTTAATGCTTATTTATTGAATTTATTATATATTGTGTGTTCCCTCCTGCTAGAACAAAAGCTCCAGAAAAACAGGGATTTTTTTATTAGCTTTTCTTTACTGATAGAGTTCAAGCTCCTAGACCAGTGACTATCACAAAGTACCATGAATCTTTATTGAATGAAAAATATTGCCTTCCATGGAACTGGGATAGAGGCAAAAATTCTAGAACTATGAGGAATTTGAATGCAGAGAAGAGATAGTTCAGAAGGAATGTTTTTAGAAGGCATTATTAAAACTGGACAGTCGAAATAAAATAAAACAAATGTCCACTCTGTTGAATTTTCTATCTCTTGTCAGGTTTATTACAATAAAAATCTCAAATTTTCAAAATCAAATAAAGCATGGTGAAATTGTCTACAAATGGGAAAGAGTATCTCAAATATTTTTCTTTATATCATCTTAAAACCAGTTTTATCCTGTCCATTCATTCAGCAAACATTTTTGCATACCCACTAAATGCAAGGCTATGTTATTGATTTAAGAATAATACAGATATAAATTACATTAAAACTTTTATCTCAAATGATATATAATCTCTCTGTAGTTATAAGCAAGACCATTGAACATAGACTGGTTGAAGGATCACTGATCAGAATTAACAAAGTGGCTGTTTAGCTAACTTTTCTTTCTGGTGCAGGAACCAGGGAAAGGAGATTTGAGCACATAATGAGAATATGTAACTACTCATTCAATCATTCTTTTATTCATTCAAGAAACAAATATTTATTATAGACATATCCTGAGACAGATACTATCTTTGGTATCAGGGATAAAGAGAGAAAAAATATCTCCTTATCAACAAATTTATACTTAATGGACAATAGAAAAACAAATAAATATGTAATCATTTTCTGGTGATAATGCTGAAATGTATATAATTGAAGAAAACATTTTTTAATATTTTCTTGGGGATGCATTTATTTTTTTTAAATCTTTATTTTTAAAAGTATTACATATATTCCCTCTCTTTCCCCATTGACCTCTTGTAGCCTGCCCAGCCACCCACCCCAGGCTTTCACCACAATATTGTCTGTGTCAATGGGTTATGCATGTCTGCACACAAATTCCTTGGTTGATCTCTTAGGGAGGTTAGGCAAGACCACAATGAGGTGCTATTTGATCATAGATCATTATTAAGTTATTCAAATAACCGAGGAAAGAGTGTTGACTCTGGAACAAAGAGTGAAGCAAACACAACTCATTGTCAAATAGTCAGCTTTTATATGTATCTCAATAATTCTACACTTTGTGTTGCTGTTCTATACTTTCTAAATCCCTTTATCAAAAATATAACATGGATATATCAGGATGACATTATCTATGGCAGAAAGAAAAAGAAGGAAGCCAATCTGGATGTATCAATGGGTATCCTTTAAAATGTATTTATATAATTAAGTTGGTATTCCTTAGAATGCTAACAAAATATGGAATAATTTGTAAACCAGTAGAATATTATTGTAGTATTCTTTAATTTAAAAATTACCATGAAATAATTCAGGTCTTCAGAAATTATCTAGGATAATAGAACAAAAATTTTATTGGTGTAATTTTAAACCTTCTAGGTGGTGCTTTTTGTCAATTTAATATTTTTCTATTGTATTTGCCAAGAAATTTTGTATATTTATGTAATCTAAATTTTAAACCTGTATTTAGAGCTCTTATGGCATATGAAATAAAGACAATATTTAATTTATCTTTTTCTCACATGGCCATATATTTGTTCTAATATGACACTGTTTTAATAATAATGTCTATAATTCATTTTAAATTCTATAGGGATGGCCTTACTGCTATAATTTGCTCATATTTTTAAGGTTTTTGTTACTGGATATTTGTGCTTATTTAGCCATTCATAAAAACATTAGAACAGAAATTTTGAAATATGATTCCTTAATATTTCCTGGTAAAATGTATATTACATTAACTCCAATACATATAAACTAGACTAGATAATGCTTAAGACATTCCCAGACCTGATAATACTGGGCATGCAGCCTTTTGAGAAATAATATCCAAGCATAGCTGAAAGTATTAAAATGACTCCAGGAATTGCCATTCCAAATGACAAAATTAAGTTTCATGACCTCACACAATAGCCTCAGAGGTATCATAGTGAAAAAGGGCACTGGTTTTGGAGTGACCAGTAAGTTCCTGTCTTAAATCAATCATTTTAGTCATTTCTAAACTGATTTCTTGATCTTCTGTGTCATCATCCACACAACAGGTGTAAGCATCTTTGCCCAATGCACTTCTCAACACAAGCTGCCATTCATAGAATTCACAGGAAGGAAGGTGTCAGAAAAGGCTTATTACCCCTTTTATCAAAAAGCATATCCATCCGTATCTCCCATCAAAGACACAGTGCTTTAGTGACCCACAACACAAATACATTTAAAGGCAAGTTACTCATGGTCACTTGCAGTAACAAAGCAAAAAGACCTTTTTTCAGGTTAGTACAGATGATCCTTTCAGCTTTGTAGTATTTTTATGTGTGGTTGTTTTTTTATAGAATTTGAAGAAATAAATCTTTTGCAGATCAAAATCCTATGGAATGTATCCCAAAATTAATTTTTCTGGCATCATTAATGGATTTTAGCTAACCAATCCACAATATATTAACATCACAGCCACCTATAAAAACCTCACGCAAATATATGCTATCTTAGATGTGTTATGAACTCCTGTTGTTCATTGGGATTGAGAACACCTTTTGAGGTCAGTTCAGTGGGATGGAATTTTTGTGTCTATGAATTTCCAGAAGGCATCCTTCACGTCTTTATTCCTCAGGCTGTAGATCAGAGGGTTCAGCATGGGGTTGACCACTGTGTAAAAGACAGAAGCCACTTTGACTGTTTGCCGAGAGTTTTTGGAGTTGGGCACACAGTAGAGGGAGAGGATGGTCCCATGGAAGATGGTGATGGCTGTCAGGTGGGAGGCACAGGTAGAGAAGGCTTTGCGACGCCCGCTGGCAGAACGGATTTTCAGTACAGTCACAAAAATAAAAGCATACGAAGCGAGGATAATCAGTAGAGTGCTCACCTCATTGAAGGTAGCAAAACCAAAGAGCAACAGGTGGGGAACGTGTGTATCAGAGCTCGAGACGGCAATGAGAGCAGTATATTCACAGAAAAAGTGGTTAATTACATTATATCCAAAAAAATTAAGCTGGAGAGCATAGCAAAGGAGTACCAAGGGGCCAAACATACCCCAGAGATATGACCCAGCCACCAGCAAGGCACAGAGCCTTAGTGACATGACCACTGTATAGAGCAGAGGATTGCAGATGGCCACAAAGCGGTCATAGGCCATCACCGCCAACAAGAAGGACTCAGTCACCACAGCAGTGCAGGAGAGGAAGTACTGCAACATGCAGCTAGCATAGAAGATACTTTTATCAGCCATGACCAAGTTCTCAAGCAGCTTGGGAGTAACGATGGAAGAGTAACAAAAATCAACAAAAGAAAGGTGACTAAGGAAAAAGTACATGGGGGTATGAAATTTGGGGTTAATCTTGATGATTATTATCATTCCCAGGTTGCCTACCAGAGTGATGATGTACACGATCAGAAACACGAGGAAGAGGGGGATCTGAAGCTCTGGGTAATCTGTGAAACCCAAGAGGACAAAGATTGTCTCCACACTCCTATTTCTTGCAGCCATCACTGCAGTACATTTGAAGAGAAGGGTGGGAGAAGAGAGTCAAAAGAAATTTATGGCAGTAATCAACAAACATATTATGAATTTCTACAGAAGACTAAAGAAAATTATAAAAATAATAAAGTAGGTTGTGGGTCCTACTTTATTCCATACAGAACATGACTCATGCAGATTATTGCAACAGGTATAACAAACCAAGCTGAGATTCTAAAACATCTTTGCACTTCCATTGCAATTTGTGTTTCCATAAGAAATGCTTATCAAATTACAGTGTGTACATTCACACTAGCTAGTATCATAACATGCACACAGCTGATAAAAATGTTTGCACATAAATGAATAGTGAGTCTGTGGGGAAAGAGGTGAAATGTTTGCCTCAAAAAAGAACATATAATGCTACTGTATTCTGCCTGAACACATGAATCAACTAAAATCTTTAAGAGAATATGTTTCTCTATTCTAAGGATAAAGTAAATATTAGAGAAATCTAGGAAAAAATAATATCTATCTCAACTTAGAATCTTTTGTTTAGAAAAGGCTACTTCTTTCATTGAATACATTAGGGATTGAGGAAAGCAATAACCTCTGAGTATATACTTTAGTAGGGTTTATAGCCTAAGAGTTAGCTTCTACTACAGCCCAGACATTGTATAGATACATCTCTTAAGGGGCTCAACATTTATCATGTAGAGTTCTCTCAGAATTAATTAATACTCTTTCTTGTGAAAGTTTATATACCAATAGAAAGTGCATATAAGGAGGATATGAGTATATATCTATTTCCAGGTAGAAAGTTTACTCTGTTCTTTGTGAAAAGGTTGTCAATAGACTTAAGGCCAAATATTTTCATGAGTGTTAACTTTTTTCTTTAATGTAATTAGACTCAGAATTGGCTAGCATTTCAGTGACTTACTATAAAAAAAAAACACCCTATCATCACATTCAGAAAATATGTTCACTGTTTCATAGAAACCTGAATAACCTTACCTGCTACAGAGGAACAGGCCACCACCCTGTTCTCATGAGCTGAGTATAATGGAGGCATCAAGGCCCTTATATCTAACTTGCAGTCCTGGGGACTCAAACCCTGGAGAATCCTTCCCAACTTATTTCTCACAAGCATCAAAACAGGTAATTAAGGCAACTCTAAGTCCCTTGTGCCATTTTTAATGAGTGAAATTTCTTTGAAATTACATAGAAAAATTGCTGCTTGAAATGGACTACGAGCCTTTCTTTGCACACAACCAAATGCCCTTCAGAATTAATAAAACTAAGGCAAAGCTGTATTTCTCAAATTCTGCCTTCTCTACACCAAAACACAGTAGGCCTCTTTTGATTTGGTGGATAGCATACACTAATTTTAAGCAAGTTACTACCACCAATTTATAAAGTTACTCAAAATATCGTCTATTTTTTGTGAATCCCAAAACAAGAGAAATGCCAACATGTCCAATCTGCCATGCCAGCTTCTGTGTTATTTCGGAAGATAACCTGATTATATGATTATCCTTGAAGTGTATTCACAGATAAGTATTGTGCAGAACTTTGGTTAAGTTCCCATAATGAATTACAGATTAGACCATTAGAATTTTAAAACAAAGCAGTAACTTCCACAGCAGATAACTATCCACTTTTTCAGAAAGAGCTTCTGATTTTTTCATGGACCCTAATAGAGACTAAAAGAGTGACCATAGGCTACCAAGTTCCTATGCAACCTATACTTCCTCAGCTGGGTGTTGTCTATCCCACCAACCCATAACATTAGGCATACACAGCAGTGGATAGCATTCCTGTTCCTGAAGACACAAGCAATTAACATGAGTGAGTGGGTCAGGTGCCCATGATCCATGCTATTGTTGCTTTGTCTTTCAAAGATTGAATTTATAATGTATAATCATGAGGAATTTTTTATGATAACATGAATATGGAAGAAAGCATAGGGATCTTATTTTTAGATGGTTTTACAAAAATGTAGCACTACAGTCTTATAAGCTGTAACACTACAGTCTTATCCTAAGGTATCCCTGAAAGACAATAGTGAAGAACAGCTCACATAGTATTCAGTAATTCAAACAGTGTGCCTGGAATATTGGAATAGACTTTCAACCCTCAGTTGTGGGACAATTAAAGTTGGCAGTACTTTAGAGGGATGGAGTAAAGGCCTCCAGAATGTGTTATAAGCTCTAAATCTGCAACCAGTATACAACTGCTATTTTTCCAGAAATTTATAGGACCCGGAATTTACAAGTGAGGGGTGGAAATGGGAGTGGCTCTTCTACCTGTTAAGCCATAATGACCCACCAGCTAGATTTCTGCTTCTCATAAGGAAACCATGAGCTGTAGTAGTTTAGAGGAACAATACTTCCACTAGGGAGCACAGCGATTGGTTCAGAAACCTGGAATTGAGACTTGTTTTAGCAAGAAAATGTGTTGGGAGTGAGGTTAAATAGATTCTGGAGCTGAGGCACCAAAATGCCTCATAGCTTCTACTTCCAGTCTAACAAACACTATTCAAAGGCTGTTGTATAAGGCAGCCAGGGTATCCTACTAGTGGATGAGAGACTTCATGGGAGAATACTGAGGCACCCAGACAACAGCCAGCACCATGTCACCTAACAAAACAGTGACATCATTTTGGAAGTTTAGACCCAGAAGAGCTCCCAAAAGATTGCAGCCATGTACTGAGGCCAGGCGTAGCACTCAGCCAGAAGGATGGAGTACAGCTTCTAGAACATGGCAACTGTGTAAGGCAGAGACTTACAAAAGGCAGGAAATGATTATAAACTAGCACTGCTAAGAATGATTCTTTTTTCTTTTTTTCTTTCTTATTCTTTTTTCCTATCTTTTTTTTAATTGCATGTGGTTTGGGAGGTAAAAGCGAACAGAAGAATGTATTTTTTGTGTACTGTAAATCCCTTAAACTAGTCTGGATATTATGATAAAGTTAAATGGAAACCCCAGTTTAAACTGAAGAAACTAAAAATAAAATGTGTTTATGTTTTACAATTGCCTACTTGTTCACACATACAAGATGATGTTTTATGGTATATCTTTATAGTATAAAATGAAGTCAAAAAGTTTTATTCTATTCAAGATCAACACACCAGATTAAGGTCAACATATGAATAACAACAAATATATATCTATCAACAGTGAATTTAAAAATCAAGTGAGTTGAAAATCTGAAGAACAGAATAAACTGGTGAATATAATAGAATCAGGGGCATAGAAAGGGAGTGGACTGATAATTCTCAGGGGGAAAGGGGTGAGGGGTGTGCAGGGAGAGACTGGACAAAAATCATACACCTATGGAAGAGGACAATGGGGAAGAGGTAAGGGCAGAGGGAGGGGTGGGAGGCAGGTGGAAGGAAGATATGGGGGGGAAGAGGAATAATTGTAATAATCTGAACAATAAAGATTTATTTTTAAAAAATGAATAACCGATATAGAGGACATTTCAATCAAAACAGTTGCAATAATGCTGTACTTATCTGGCAGATATGCCATGCAGGTAAAATGTATAATTAATTAAGTTAACCTTTAAAAATAAATCAAAATTATGCAAACTATTTCTGGAACATTTTGTGATATCCTCTGTGTTAACAAATATAATTACAAAATCAAGTTTAACACTTCACATTGCAAGATTACTAACTACAGATTTCTCATTTTCGGTAATCCTACTAGAAATTTCTATAAAATTAACATTTTACCTGATATTCAGAGTCATCATGTTTAACATCACTTCCTACACTATAATAAAAGTTACATGAGGCCCTGCTGAGACACCCAAGAAGTTGACCAGATCTGAGAGATGGTGTCTCTAGGTGCTCATTGCTAGTCTTCTATATTCACACTCCTAGCTATAACATTCCAGAATTTCTCTATGACCCCAACATTCCCATTGCTTAAATGGAATTATAGAATGATTTAAAAAATAATTTGCCATGCCAACAAAGGGCCAAAAAGTTTGGATTTTATAATCTCATATTTACTGTTAAGTAAATTTCCTAGAGTTGCTACAGTAAATTGCCCAAAGTTGGTTGTGTAAACCAATGGAAATTTGTTTTCTCATACTTCTGGAAACCAGAAGCCTGAAAGCAAGATGCAAAGGTATGCACCTTGTGAAGATGCGAGGAGAGAATCCTTTGCATTATCCAAATTCAGATGGTTTCTGGAGTGCCTTGACTAGTAGCAACAAAATGCCAATCTCTGCCTCCATCTTCACTAAGCCTTCTTCCCAGTTGTGTCTCCTTGGGTTCTTTTGTCCATAAGAACATGCTCATTTAGGTTTGAGGCCCATCCTATTCCATTATAATCTCATCTCAATCTTTACCTTAATTACATCTTCAAAGAGCCTATTCTCAAATAGTTTCAAATTCTGAGTTTCTCGATGGACATGGGTATTTGGGAGGACATTACTCAACCTACAACACTTA
>JAAGEH010000043.1:13494412-13728971 GCA_011751065.1 Lasiurus cinereus | reverse complement strand
GAACTATTTCTTTTTATATCACAAACTCACAAATTAGATTGAATGCTCTCCTATATATCTTTTATATAAGAATGTAATTTCTTCTAAATCACTGGAGATGATGCTTTATCAAGCTTACTTTATAAATTTGTTTTCAAAATGTAATTATATAAAATATACAAATTGATGTAGAAAATAGGGTCACTGGAGTAAACTGCAAACCGAAAAATAAGCTAAAATGCAACTATTAAGAGATCATTGCTGTTAACATTTGCTGTGTTATTTTTCTATATTTTTTATGCATAATGTGTGTGTGAATAAATAATATAACTTTTATTATGCCTTTTTCATTTCACATAAAATAATCATTATTGTTCTTGGAAACATTATATTTTTAAATTAATGTGTTATCTTCCATATATGAGCAATCTACCCTTTCAAACTAATTGAATAATATAATCTTTTTATAACTGTACCATCTTTAAAATGAAGAAATATATTTTAGAAGCATGTTTAGCTCTCTAAACCCACTGGGTACCAACCAATCCATTGGTGCACTATGCCCAAAACCACCCAATTAGATTGTAAATTTTCCCTGGGCCTTTAACCCCAACTCACCATTGCCACACTCTCTTCCAGGAACCCTTAACACAACAGAACCTATTTTCTTACTTTATTTTTATTGTTGACACTATTACAAATATCCCCATCCCCCTTTGCCCACCTCCACCCAACCCCCAAGCACCCTTCACTCTGGCCCTCACCACATTATTATCTGTGTCTCTGCAATATGCATATATGTTCTTCGACTAATCTCATCACCTTTTTCTTCAAGCACCCCACCCCACCTGATTCTTCTCTCGTCTAAGATCAACAGAGGCTATTTATCATGGGGAATAGAATTATTTATTGCAATGGCGTGGCCTTGCTCCAGAATCCTATTGGGTCTGCATTGTTACTCCTCCCATAGGATTAGCTTGAGTTCCACACTGCATCTGTTCCTCATCACTGTAACCTCTACACCCTGGACCAGCTCAGGACCCAATTTCTGCACTAGGGTGACTCAAAGCTAGCAACTCTCTATGTTACCTGGTATATGAGTTTTCTATGCTACCTGACAAATTACCATCTACTCAGTGGCTTAAACAAATACACATATTTTATATCACAGTTCTGTAGGGCAGCAGTCTGGGCACCACTTGGCTGGGCTTTCTGGACTACATAGAGAGTCATTAGGGTACAAATTAGGTGTCAGCCAGAGCTGTACTCATAAGAAGATTATCTATAGAAAGCAGAACACTATTTTATTTAATTATATTTACCAGTCAGCAGAGGAGGGTGTGCATAGCCTATATAGGGCAGGGCTGTGCTTCACGTACTCAGCTTGGGTAATAAGGTAGACTGTGCTACTGGATCCTAAAAACTACTACATTTTAGACTACTCGACCAAGCTTTGGAGGGATACAATCTCTACCTAATACATAAAAACCAACATAGGTAGGCTGCCAAAGTGAGGAAACAAAGACACATGTCTCAAATGAAAGAAGAGAACAAAACTCTAGAAAAAAATAACTAAACAAAATTGAGACATGCAATGTTCTCATTGCAGAATTCAAAATACTGGTTATAAGGATGATCAATGAATTTAGTGAGAACCTCTACAGTAAAAAATCAAAAAGAACCAGCCAGAAATGAAGGATACACTAACTGACATAAATGATAATTTACAGGGATTCAACAGTAGAATAGATGGAATCAAGAAGCAAATCAGTGATTTTGAATATAAGGAAGCAAAAAAACACCCAATAAGAACAGGAAAAAGAAAAAAGGATTTAAAAAATGAGGATAGAGTAAAAAGCATCTAAGCAATATTAAGTATACCAACATTTGCATCATGAGAATGCCAAAAGGAGAATAGAGAGAGCAAAAAATTTATAACATTTAAAAAAAACAATGACAGTAAACTTCCCTAACGTGGTGAAAAAAAAAATGGACTTACAAGTTCAGGAAGCAAAGAGATTCTCACTCAAGATAAATACAAAGAGGCCCACACCAAGCCAAGACACATCATAATTAAAATACAAAGGTTAAAGACAAATAGAGAATCTTAAAAGCAGCAAGAGAAAAGCAGTTAGTAATCAACAAAGGAGCTTCCATAAGACTGTCAGCTGATTCATCTTCAGAACCTTTGCAGGCCAGAAGGGATTGGCAAGAAATATTAAAAATGATGAAATCAAATACCTCCAAGCAAGATTACCATACCCAGCAAAACTATCATTTAGAATTAGGACTAAAAAGAGCTTCCCAGAGAAGAAAATGCTAAAGGAGTTCAACACCATTCAGTGTTATATGATATGTTAAAGGGTGTTCTTTAAGAGGAAAAAGAAAAATATATGTCAAAAATATAAACAATAAAAAGGCAACAAATATATATATCAATAATTGAATCTAAAAAAATAAACAAACAAGCAGAACAGAAACAGACTCATAGATATAGAGGACATTTTAGTGGTGGCCAGATTACAGGGAGGTTGAGGAGATGGGTGAAAAGGTGAAGGGAAGGAATACAAATTAGTTGTTACAGAATAGTCATGGGGATGTAAAGTACATCATAGGGAATATAGTCAATAATATTCTAATAACTATGTATTGTGTCAGATGAGTGCAAGATTTATCAGGATGATCACTTAGTAAGTTATATAATGTTTAATCAGTGGGTTTTATAACAAAAGCTAAATAATCATGTCAATTGTATTGTAAAAATAAAAATGATTTTTTAAAAAATAAAAATAAATATTGACACACTAATCTAATCAAGTTATAGGAAATTCTATTATATGATATTTAAATTTGTTTTCTTAGAAAAAAATGGTTTGATATAAGAAAATTTAAAAAATGTAAGTTGTCATATTAAAATGTTCAAGAGTTAAAATGAAGAAAAAGTAGCTTAGTTTAACACTCATCAAACAATACAAAATAAAAGACATAACTTTGCTAATCTTGGGGAAAGTGTTCTACAAAGAAATCGCAAACAACATTTTAAATACAACATATTCAGTGCTTTTCTATGACATCAGGAAGTCAGGGATGCACAGTTTTACTATTTTTGTTCAACATTACTTTGAAGTTCCTAGCACTGAATTTAAGCAAGGCAAAAAGAAAACATAAAAGAAATAATATTGGAAACAAAAAAAATACATATTTAATCAGAGATTATATAATGTGTATTTTGAACCTCCAAAATAAACTATAAATAAATTATAAAATTACTACATTGTAGGCTATGATGTTCACATCATCTAAAAAAATCCATACTTCACATGGCTTAAATTGAACTAAAATTTGACCTGGACAAGCATTTGGTCATGTATACTATCACAGAAAACTTGATACTCCAATTTTTAAATCAAAAACTTAGTTTCGCCGAGACCGGTTTGGCTCAGTGGATAGAGCGTCGGCCTGCGGACTGAAAGGTCCCAGGTTTGAATCCGGTTGGGGGCATGTACCTTGGTTGCGGGCACATCTCCACTGTGGGGCGTGTAGGAGGCAGCTGATCAATGTCTCTCTCTCATCGATGTTTCTGACTTTCTATCTCTCTCCCTTCCTCTCTGTAAAAAATCAATAAAATATATTTTTTAAAAAAACTTAAAGTAATCACAGCTTTCATGCTTAAAATAATTTATCATTTTAAAGTTGTTTTGCTAAATATTAAGGTGAACAGATATTGGACTATTGATTGCAAGCTTACCATAGATTCATGTACTGATTTACTAATGATAACTCTTACCAATACTCTCAAAAAAGAAATAACTAATATTCTAGCTTTACATTTATCACAGGAAAATTTAGTGTCGAATAACTTCTTGACTATCTCCTTCATATCTTTGTTCCTAAAGCTGTCAATCTGTAGATTCAGCATGGGGATGGATGACCACTGTGAAAAAGACAGAGGCCATCTTGACCATGAACGATGACTTTTTGGAGTTGGGAACACAATAGAGAAAAAGAAGGGTCCCATGGAAAATGGTAATGGTAGTCAGGTGGGAGGCACATGTGGAGAAGGCTTTGTGGCGCCCCCCCCAGGTGAAGGCATCTTCATGACCGAGACAAAAATGAAAACAAATGAAGTAAGAATGATCATCAGGCTGCTTATTTCATTGAATGTGGCAGTAACTAACATGATCTTCTGGCTAATGTAGGGGTCAGAACAAAACACAGAGACGATGGCAGCATGCTCACAGACAAAGTTATTTATGAAGTTAGTCCCACAAAAGTTTAAAGTTAACAAAAAGTATGGGAATATTAAGGAACAAAATATACCCCAAGAATATGATGCACCCACTAAGAGAGAGCAGAGCTTCTGAGACATGACTACTGTGTAGAGCAGAGGATTACACATTGCGACAATTAGGTCACAGGCAATCATTGCCCACATGAATGTTTCTATCAACACAAATATGCAGGCAAAGAAGAACTGCGTGATGCTTCCTGTGAAGGAGATGGTTCTGTCTTCCACAATCAAGTTTTCTAATAGTTTGGGTGTAACGACTGTAGAGTAACAGAAATCAACCAAAGACAAATGGCTGAGAAAGTAGTACATGGGGGTGTGGAGTTTGGGATTGATCTTGATAACCAGGATCATGCCCAGGTTCCCCAGCACAGTGACTGTGTAGATGGCTAAGAATAACAAGAACAGGGGCACCTGGAGTTCTGGATATTCTGAGAAACACAAAAGGATAAAAGTCATGTCAGCCCTCTGGTTTTCTTGGTTCCTGTGGACCAAACAGAAAAGTTGACTCTGGGAAATGAGAAGCAAAATTTGGATAAGGCAGGTTAAAATGAGCAAACGTAGAGAGACCTAGTGAATATATAAAATGTTTTGGAAAATACTTGTGTTCACTTGCTATATTATTTCAGAAGCTAAATTTGATAATATCACAATTCTAGAGTGAATATGATATTTGTGCAAGTGAAATAATAAAAGAAAGTAGTTGAGAAAGGAAGAAGTATAACAGTTTTCTATTATATTTTAAATGCTCAGACTCGGTATCCTCAGTGACAATAAGCATCATGAGAAGGACCAGCCTAGCTTTTTAACTGAATATGAGTTCAGTTAAAATGCTTGTCTTGGAGGAAATACATATCATAAGTTTCTATCTCTTCCTCGTCTAACCAATGTAACAAGGAGAAGTTAGAATTCAAAAAGAAATTAATGACAAAGAAAGTGATTGTTACAATTTTTTCTCTTTTTCTCTCTATTGTTGCTAGAGCTATTTCTAAATTTCCCTTTGGGGTAAAAGCTTATAATAATACTAAAGAAGTTAGACTTGCTTATTAAATCAGGACCACTCTGTAAACTCACAATGGACAGAGACATATCTTGAGTCCTACAAAAGAAGTTTTCATTGTAAAACCCCATGGGACCTAATATTCCTGATGTAGCATAAAATATAAGGACATTTAGGGGGGAAAGTACTTCCAATTCACTAAGTAGGTATCCTGGCAGATTGCCACACATGTTTGCCTTCTGCAAAAGTTACTGGAGTACATTATCTTCTTTCTAAACTGAAATAAATTAAGATTGAATAAACTCACCTGAATGCAGAAGAATTTGGCTTATTCATTTGCTAAAGCTGCTTTGCTAAAATTAATGAATTCTAAGGAAGTTCTTGCTGAAAATTCAACTTTAAAAAATATATATATGGTAACAAACCTGTGATAATATTAACAGGGGTCTAGAATGTGTTTTAAATATTTAAGGGAAATTATATTTCCTCTAATCTATTATAAATAAACTTAGAGATGACAGAGAGAAAAGGAAACCAAAAAACTAGCACCAATCAGTGTTACGCTTATATGCCACCCAGACCTTAGGGCTGTTAGCATTGGAGCCCACAGATAGAGCAGTTAGATGAAGTAATATCTCATGTGATATTTTGGTTGCACATAATTTTTTCTAAAGATTGGGAATAATTTCATCATCAACTTTAACTTATCAATCTCTTAATGTTAAACCAGAATTACAACATTTTTCTTTAAAAACATATAAAATACAGAAATGTACAAAAGGAAAGTCAACTACTGGTCCCAAGTTTAGAGAGAAATACTCTTAACCCTGTTTGTATTTCTGGTTTTACCTCTCTACACTGTAATATATTTATTACTGTGTACCTTGATATAAAACTTATACAATAAGTATCATATTGTTGTTATACTGCCTACTACCCTTTCCTTAACATTATATTGTGAGTTTTATTTTCCATGAAAACAATTTTTTAAAAATAGTACAGTTTGCATTTCTCTTCTAAATATGAGCACAATGTTACTCACTGCTTACATTTATAACTGACATTGAAAAATAATACTTATTGGATAAAGGACTTAAACCTCAAACGTAAGATGGGAAACCATAAAAATCTTAGAAGCCATAGGCAGCAATATAGCAGACATTTGTTGTAGGAAAATCTTTACCGAGACAGCCCCTAGGGCAGCGGTTCTCAACCTGTGGGTCGCGAACAGCTAGCAGGGTCTCCTAAGACCATCAGAAAACACAGATATTTACATTAAGATTCATAACAGTAGCAAATTACAGTTATGAAGTAGCGACAAAAATAATTTTATGGTTGGGGATCACCACAACATAAAGAACTGTATTAAAGGGTTGCGGCTTTAGGAAGGTTGAGAACCACTGCCCTCGGGCAATGGAAACTAAGGAGAAAATAAACAAATGGGACTACATCAAAATAAAAAGCTTCTGCACAGCAAAATAAACCATCAACCAAACAACAAGAAAACCCACTGCATGGGAGAACATATATGAATGTTATCTCTAAAAAGGGTTTAATCTCCAAAATTTATAGGGAACTCATACAACTTAACAAAAGGCAGATAAACAATCCAATCAAAAAATGGGCAAAGGACCTAAATAGA
Organism: Lasiurus cinereus; assembly: GCA_011751065.1. NCBI lineage: Eukaryota > Metazoa > Chordata > Mammalia > Chiroptera > Vespertilionidae > Lasiurus > Lasiurus cinereus. The sequence goes on along the minus strand of JAAGEH010000043.1, from coordinate 13,722,062 downwards.
CACTTTTCCAAAGAGAACATGCAGAAGACCTCTGCCAAGAGACAAGAAAACATGCTCAAAGTCAACAACCATCTGAGAAATGCAAATCAAAACAACCATGAGGTACCATCTCACACCTGTCAGAATAGCTGGCATCAACAAATCAACAAATGACATGTAAACACTCCACAACTGGATAATTACAGAGAAACACCTGTAGGTCCTTTTGCTTTTAATTGTCACTGCCCCATGGTAGCTGACAGCCATATGTAAAAACAAGAAGCAGTCATCACTTTGGGTGATACTAACCATGAGGCCCCAAAATAAAGGCATTCAAGTGTCCTCGATGGTTACAAATCTGTCTCTTGCTTCAACAATGTTTGGACAGAACAAGCCCAGGGACATCCCTTCAGCTCCAGCCACTCTCTTGGGGGTTATCTAGTCACCACCTTCAGATTCACCACTGAGACCAGCAAGCACACCATTTTTTTTTTCTGCCTTAACTCCTTATTGCCAAACAACCATGAGCTCCCAAACTCATCCGAATTATTCCACCCAGGTGGAGGCTGCATCTGCGGGCCACCCACACTTACCTCTCTCGGGGCTTCTATTTTGACCATGAAGTTGTGGCTCTCAAGAGTGTAGGCCACTTCTTCCACAAGTTGGTGGAGAAGGGCAAGGGCGCTGAGCATCTCTTAAAGCTGCAAAACACGTGAGGTGGCCGCATTCTGTTCCAGGAGTTGCTGAAACCTTCCCAGGATGAGTGGGCATAACCCAGGACTCCAGGGAAGCTGCCCTGGCTTGGTGAGGAACCTGAACCAGGCCCTTTTAGAGCTGCGAGCCCCGGTTCTACCCACGCAAACCCTTAACTCTGTGACTTCTGGAGAACCACTTCCTGGGTGAGAAGGTGAAACTCATCAAGAAGATGGGCCACACCTGACTCACCTCTGCAGGCTGCCCACCCTCCGGCTGGGTTGGGTGAATATCCCTTTAAAAGGCTCACTCTCAAGCATGACTAGGAGCCTTTGAAGCCCAGAGGCCTTTCAGAGGCTCTTTTGCATCCCCTGGTGTCTGGCTTTTTCCTGAGTCTCTTCCTGAAACTACGAGTCATTCTTTTAACCACCTGGAGCCCTCTTCCATGCAATGGACCAAATAAAACAATAAAGCTTTTTGCAGCAAAAATGAAAAAGAAAGGAGGAATGGGAAAGAAAGAGGGAGGGAAGGAAAAGGGAGAGGAAGGGAGGGGAGGGGAGGGGAAAAGAAAGGACATTCATTAGCATCTGCCCAGGGTGAGCTTTGGCTACCTCCTATCTGTATGAATAAAACTCATATTGGTACCTTCATTTATTATTATTTAAAATTTGCTTTTATAAAAATATGGAAATATGACCTGAGTGTATTCCATTTCAGAAATGTCTAATTGTATCAAAAGTCTTTTTTAAAATCATTCAGTCAAATTGAAATTGTAAGAACAATGAAAATGTAAATCGTTGAAGAAATAAAAAAATGTAACATTAAAAAAGGAAAAATAACATATATATTGTTTAAGAATCAGTCATATCTTAATATATAAATATGTCAATTTCCTTACTTGATGTAATAGAAAGGTGTCAGCAGACTTTTACTGTAAAGATTCATCTAGTAAATACTTCAGGTTTTGCAAGCCATATAGTTTCCATCCTAACTCTTTAATTTTGTATGTCTCAGCGTGCCTGCAGCTCTAGGCAATACATCAATAGGCATGGCTCTGTTCCAATAACATTTAATTTATAAAAAGATAGTAGACAAGATTTGATTTGTAACTCATAGGGTGTCAACTCATGCAAAGCAAATTGATTACTTGATTGTTCAAGGTCCAAAATTATTTCCAGTTCAGTAGGCAGATGTCCTTTGAGTAGTAATACAGGAACATGGCTCACAATGTGATCATTGTAACATAATTATAATATAGTGGGAGAAACAATAATTTGCTTTAAAATATATTTCACTTTTCTGCATTGTCACTATGCATAAATTGTTTTATTTGTTCTGTTTAGTTTTTTACTTAAACTCTTGTCAAGCATATTAAGAGTACTTCTCTTGACATCATTGAATAATGTCAACGATTTTTCCTCATTAGCAAAATCATAATATGACTTTGAATTTGGGGCCAGACTATACAAAGATAGATGATAGGAACAAGGAAGAAAAACAAAAGACTTTTTTTATTGTTGAGAGTATTACAGATGTCTCCCCTTTTTTTCTCCCCCGTAGCCCTCATGACCTGATTCCCTCCCTGCCCCAGGCCTTCATCACTCTATTGTCTGTGTTCATGAGCAATGCATATATGCATAAAAATTATTAATCTCTTCTGCCATCCCTTCTCCCTGAGATTCATCAGTCTGTTCCATGTTTCTGTTCTCTAGTTCTATTTTATTAATCAGTTTACTGTGTTTATTAGGTTTCACATATAAGATAGATCATGTGATATCTGTCTTTTTAGTACACTGCTGGTGAGAATACAGACTGGTGTGGTCACTATGGAAAACCACGTGGAGTTTCTTCCCAATTAAAAATGGAACTGCCATTTGACCTAAGGATCCTACTTTGGGGAAAAAAACTTTTTAAGCAGAGAAGATATTATGGACCAAAGTAGGAATTTATGTTCATATTTTTATCAATTAGAAGTGGGTTTTATGCAGGTTGTGGTACAAGATAAGGTTAGAGGGTCAGAGGAGCCAAAGTTTGTAAGGAATGCAGTTGGGATTTGTGTTGGTTGTTGAACCCTGTAATATGGATTCGTGCCAAAAGGACAAGTGTGAAATAATGAAGAGGTTGTGGTTGTAAAAAGGTATAGATATTGGGAATGAAATTTGGTTCTAATATTATAATCACAGCATTTAATGTTGCTGCATAAATTGTTTATGCAGACAGAAAGAGGTAACTCCCATCCTCATTTTAGTTCAGAAGGGAGCCTTTTATTGTTGACAGTCTTTCATTGCGGGTAAGCCAAAGGTTCTGATAACTAATGATAATTGTACAAGTACCTTGCAATGTCAAGTAATCAACAGTGATATTATATATGAGAACTACAGCATCTAGCATCTCATAACTTAAGCAAGCACCTGAAGATGTCTCTAATACAGAAGAAAAACAAAAGAGAACTCTCAGTAATGTCTTCAAACATTTTAAGGTTAAAATGTGAAAGGTTGGCCTTGTTTTCTGTGTCTTCAAGGGAAAGAATTCACTCCATTACTTTAAAAAACACGGAAAAAACAATTTCAAAACAACAACAAAATATAACTTTCTCTCCACAGAATCCACAAAACTCCTATAACTCCTGGTTTGCTCAGTTTCACCAATGGGACATAAGAAAGGGCCAATACAGATATAAACTTCAGTGTAAGTAAAAAGAAGGGGGTAGCTCCTGAGAAAGAAAACAGGAACAATAAAACTACATTTTCCATCACTTGTAACTACTAATAACCCTCATGTCAGTAAAAGCTCTCAATAAGAGAACTTCATTTTTGGTCTTCTCAAAACATCTGTTGTTTTTAAATTATCTTCATGCTTCTCAAAACCCAGAATGTGGCTACCGAAAATCATCTTCTTAACTTTCTGGAGGCCGCAGTTTACACTCTCCTGGCCCACAGATAAGGTCCCCAAGTGGGTCCATGCAGTGATGGGAAAGAAGGTGGGAGAACTGAAAGGTTCCCTTACCCCAACTCTACATCCATGAGACCCGAGGCACATGTGCCATATTGAACCTCAGCCTGGCCTACAACCCACAGCACTTGCACCAGTTTTGTGCCTCAGGGCTCCTGAGACCATGGGCCAATCAGAAAACTCTGAAGTCTCTGTAGACAAACTGGCCAATACTCCACTTATTGACCATGTGTATGACATTGTTGGTGGCCTGTCCCTCGGGACAGGAGCGGTCATCACAGGGAACAGAAGTGCACAGGCGGGCATTTGGCCTCTAGATCCTTTCAATGGAGCGTGGTTCTGAGTTGAGACAAATCATGATCCCTGGAAGCCAGCACCTGAGAAAGATGATGGAAGAACACCTACCATCAAAGGCCTTACTCGCATAGACCAGGCAAACCTCTTCCAGGGTTTGCCATTGATTGAATGCTGGCAACCCAGACAAGGGCATGATGAGGATCAGAAACATGGGTTAAAAAAAAAAAAATGAGCAGAACAGTGAACTCACCTGCTATGAAAGGTGATTTTTAAAAAATGAAATTCTTGAAGAGTTACATTTTATAAAATAAAAGAAAGTAAAAGAACAATATTATTTTATGAACAATGCAGGTTCCTTTTTCATTAAACTTTTCAACGGTGTGAGGTGGGGTGGGCAGGGAGGTCCCTTTGGCGCTCCATGTGATAAAGTGGGTAGCAGCCTCCTCGTGCTCCCTTCCCTCCACGGTTTGCCTTGCCCTCCCCAAGCTTTCTATCTCCTGGCTGGAACCATTTCCTTAAAAATAACTGGTCTCAGAGGTCAAACCCTATCCCAGCTTCTTGCCATTACATAGTGATGTGTCATACTTCCACTTACAAAGAAATAAGCTCCCTGTTCATTATGAAGTGTATAGGGAAGAGCCTGAGAGAGAAGATTCTTCTCAAAGAAATGGAGAGCTCTCATTTGAATAGAGCCCGTTTGATGTTTATGAGTCTAACCTTTGACCACATATTTCCATGTGATGGGACTCTCATTTCGAATAATGTTTCCTACCTGATGTATCCCCTTTTTCTAAATAGCTACTTCTTACTGCTTTTTGAAAGCAATATAGCCAAATAATTTCTGATAGCTACATTATGAGTTAATACAATGCTGGCAAATAAAAATTTCCAAGATTTAAAAAAATAAAAATAAAACAGAATATATTCACATCTGACAGGTTGGTTGATGTGAATGTATTCACATCTGACACGTTGCCCATCCTATAAAAGTAATTATTATAGTAACTAGAGGCCTGGTGCACAAAATTTATGCATGGGGTATGTGGGAGGGAGTGCCTTAGCCAAGCCTGCACCCTCTGCAATCCAGGACCCCTCAGGGGAAATCTGACTACCTCTCAAACTGAGACCACTAGCTCCTAACCACTGGCCTGCCTGCCTGCCTGCCTGATTGCCCATAACCACCTCTGATTGCCTGATGGCTCCTAACCACCTCAGCCTGCCTGCCTGATCACCCCTAACCACCTCTGCTTCACCCCACACCCAGGACCCAGGATTCCTTCCTCTGGCCAGTCACAGGCACCCTGGACCAGGCTTTAATCCCTCTGGCCAGCTGCAGCTGCAGGGAACTGTGGGCAGGCGGCTTTGCCCAGGCCACAGCCATGAGCTCTGACAGCCAGGACTTTCGGGTGGGTGGCTTGTCCCTCTCCCAGGCCACAGGCACAGACGCTGGAGCCTAGGACCACAGGAACTGTGAGGCATGCAGATTGTCCCTCTCTCGAGCTGCAGGCACAAGTGCAGGCACCTAGTCCTGCGGGGCAGGCAGCTTGTCTCTCTGCTGTGCCACAGGCGCAGCCACTGGTGCCCAGGACCTCAGGGAGGACAGCTTATCCCTCTCTCGGGCTGCAGCCTGGTTGGTCCCCATTCCTCTCCCCAAGCTCATTTGTGCCTGACTGGTCCCCATTCCTCTCTCCCCAGTATTGAGTATCTGAGCTTTATGGTGTGAGGACCATTTGCATATTAGCTCTTCATCATATAGGATTAAATAGGCATACTCTATCCTTGCTAACCAATGAGGATTTGGTTTAATTCAAGCTTTATTAATTCTTTTGTATAAAGGAGGAGACCATTTTTGCAAACATATAGAAGTATAAAAATATAGCATACTATGAAAAGTAAGAAATGTAACTTGAAATAGCCTCTCAAATCCAGATGATAATAGGTGATGGCTGGACAGATGATGATGATAGATGATAGATAGATGATTGATAGATAGACAAATAGATAGATAGAGCCAGAAACAGAGATACATATAGAGATAAAGTTAGCAATACCATTGAGAATGGAAAGTGTAAGGTGTGTACCCATGACTAGAGCTCTATATCTAGGATAACACTCAATTCATGAGATTGATTTCCTTTATCATTTCATGATCTAAGCTGGACTCCTATGTGGCACATATTTCAAAAAGGATTAAAGAGTAAAGATAAACTTGACATGGATTTTTTCATTTCCATTCTAATATTATTTCAACAAGTGACAACTTTTTGTTTGTTTTCATTTATTTTAGATTGATGTAATGAGAAAAAATGTTGGTATGAATTTCCCCCAGTATTTCAGCTTAGGCTCTCATCTGTTTGTGGTCTTATTCTCAACAGAATTACATAGTAATTATATTGTTCTTCAAATAATCTACTACAAAATCCCTCTGCAAAAATCATAGAAGAAAGTCTGAATTGGTCTTTCCTTTGCAAGCCATACAAATAACATAACCACTAGATGGCAGGGAGACACCATAATTTGAATCAAGACGCACCTCTCAACCTTTTGATTGCTATAAAGAGAGCAACAGAAACCAAAATGTTCACAGTTTTAACATATTTATTCCACACCCCTTCCTTTCAAGAAAAATGGAACAAATGTTCAAAGATGGTAAATTACTTGACCACATTCAAGCATAGACACCTTTATTGTTTATCTTTGTTTTTCCATTTATTAATTTTGAACTACAAATAATGTGTAGCACTGTTAGCTCTTGGTCACTTAGACAGCCACACAGTTTGGGAAATAAAGCATATTAACAGCTTATTTCAATACACTTATAATAAGTAAATGCACAAATAAAAAGTGTATTTAAAATATATACAGATAGATATTAGTATAAAAATAAAAATCTCTTCAAAGATACAAGCCTTTTTAAAAGCAAAGAGCAAACTAAAAATGAAAATTCATTTACCTATCTATATCACACACACGTGTCATATATATACGCATTTATAAGATTTAAGGTGTCAAGTTTTACAAATATTACAAAATTGAAACAGAACATTTAATTACATTACTAGATTTAATGACAAAGTTAAACCCAACACTCTCCTATGTATTTGAGAAACTCGAAAACAAAGAGATCTAGTAAAGTTAACATTAAAAAATAAGCTAGTAATTTTTAAACTCATATTTGTTAAAGATGAAGTATTAGTCACACAAAGATTTTGTCTAATGGTATAGAAACAAATATTCACGTAGTGATACATCTACATTTACATAGTGGAAGACAAATACTCTATAAAGGCCCCATGCAATTGGTTTGAATAATATTTTGGTTGCCTGTTTTCTTTTATTTTAGTGACTCATGATGGTACAATGCTGAGATTGTATAATAGAAGCATAGTTTTTTCTATAGGGACGTCAATAATAACCATATACTTAAAAGAACCACAGAATAAAGCAATAGCTAAAATTTTAAAAGAGAAATAGACATATCTCCTCTCCCCATTGGTAATACCTTAATCAATAAAGAAATTTTAAAAAAAAAGAAATGCATACAAGATGTAAAGAGAGAGAGGGGGAGAGAGAGAGAGAGAAGCAGACATAGTCATTTCTTCATGATTTTGCTCTTGACTCCGTGTATCAGATTTTACAAGTCAATTTCTTCTCAGTGGTTTGAATCAAAGTATGAATTTTTGTTCTATATTTGTCCAATCAATGCCTTTTGCCAAAACCCATAATCTTGACACTGCATAATTCATTAAAAAAAGTTTGTAGGAAAGTTTTATTTGAAGACAAACAGATGGGACTTAGGTTCTATTACTAATTATAGCAGTGTGTGAATTTGGGTACCAGTTACTTTATTTCTTTGAATTTAATTTAACTCATCTATGAAATGAGGACACATGCTTGAACTTTGTCACAGAAATGAAACTCAAGCAAATCAATAAATGACCATTAATTTATTAATTATAGCTGTATTCATTGCTATTTTACCTCAGTGTTTAGTGTTACTAAGTCAGTAATCTGGTGACCACATGGTCCAATTCTCTTTACTATAAATTTTGACACAAAATTTTATCATTAATACTCACCAACTTTTCTTAAAATTTGTGCTATGCCTTCTGCCCTAATCTTATTTTCAAATTCTCTCCTCCTTACTATTTTACAGATTTAAGTTATTCTGTCACCTTTTGATTAAAAATTCCTTTGTAATGGGTCTTTAAAACAAATTTATTTCTATGGTACAATTTTAAGATTTAGAATTAGCTTATAGAGATGGCATTGAAAAATAAGGGCTCGTGCATCCAATTATAGTCTGTAAATACTCTCTTATTTATAAACAAATAAACACTACTTAAAAATAATGTTTTAAAAGCTGGTCTAATTTTTACTCTTAAAGTAATTGTTTGTTCATATGAATGGACATAAATAAAACCATTATTTAAATCATGTGCATGGAAATAACCACCTGAATTGTTCTCCCCTCCTATTCCCCAGAAACTACCGCCTGTATTTCTGACTTCTCAACCATAGAGAATGAGGCAATCATCCATTTTAATTAGGAGCTTCTATTTTTATATCCTTCAACACTTTTTGTTATCTAAAATGGAGAAAATATTTTTTACCCTAAATAAATCAGAGAGTTATGAGTTTCAAATTCAAAACTGAATGAAGAATTTTGAAAAAATAAATAAATAAAACATTGGATAAGCAAATATGGTATTAAGTTTAGTTTGAAGCGCATGCAAGAGAAATAATACCTTAGGTAAAAATTAGGTGAGGCTTTTCTGATCAAGTATATATTGAAACCAGAGTTTTCTGAGTCTAGATCCTGAGTTCTTACATAAAAATGTAGTAAAAGGAACAGAGTAAATTTATGTTAACAATACCACTTTTTCACCTAATTATTTCCTTTTTTTTCTAATTATTTTATGTAAAACCAGATAACGTCTAAAGCTATTGTCCTTGAACCATTTCAGGCATTCCAATTTTGATATTCAGGTGACAAAATGAGATAATAAATTAATCCAGGAGCACCTCAAAACCTTTTGTTTGAGGAAGATGATTACAGCTAACCCAGATAAAACACTGATTCAGGTATTACATGAATACGGCATGAAGACCAAGAACTTCCCAGTTATTAATGTGAAAGATCCGATACGCAAATCCACATGCCCAGTTTCACCTTCAGGGTAACCATTAGTGACATAGCCTGCACAGGTGAAGGTACAAGTAAGAGGCTCGCAAAACATAGGGCTGCAGAGGCTGCCAGAAACATTTCAAAAGCCAGTGCAACTGTTCCCTTTGCATTGTCTGACCCCATAATGATTGACCCTTCCAAACAATCAATGAATCAGCTTCATCCTATTGGTTGATTATAGGAATTGGCTATTCATCGTGGTTATTCATCATTACTAAATATACCCTTCCCCAGGAGGGAGGACCTACTCATAAGAAAGAATATTAGGCAATCTGCAGGGTAGAGTCATTTATGAAAACTGGGAAGGGGCCGTCAAAAAAAAAAAACAAGACAAGAAAAATGCTGCTGAAATTTTTCTTAACAAATTCTGTAATATTTATGCAGAGAGCTACATTTCTTTGGCAAATGTAGCAGGACATTCTTTAGGACGTACTTGGCATTCTTTAAAGAATTCTCCAGGTGAAAAGATCAACCTACTAAAAAGAACCCTCCTCAGTAATCTGAATATAGATTATAACCAACTGCTTAGTGAAATCACCAAGGAACAAGGTTTCAATATAATATATTTGGCTATAGAAGAACTGAGTTCTTCGGAATTCAGTATCAATGTCTCACTGAACTCTCCCCAGACCCATCATAGTCTGCCATGGCTCTGGGATCTCCTGTGGTTATGCGCAGTGACACCACCCACCAATGCTTTGTAGTATTTAAAGATAATAGCAGAAAGAAACTAAACTTGGAACAACTTAGAAAACCCTTCAGCAGCACATAAAAAGTTCCTCTGTCACCCCTTCTCAAGCAAAGCGTGAACTGTAACTTTGAGTTTGTGTGTCGTTTCTAAATCTCATAGATTTCATTAGCAAGCTAGAGTCAATTATTGCCTAGTTGTTATTAAACTCTTTTTAATGGCTTCAACTTTGTATTAGGGTATTGTACTGTATTCATAATCTTTGTACCATAGGCAGAGTGTGGCACCCATTGGACAATGCCATGTACATTGAAGGAAGAAACTGCATGCTTATTGATGATGATGAAGATGATGAAATAAAACTAATAGCAGTCTTTCTTCTTGGTCTTAGCCTCTTCTTTGTGTAAGACTTTGCAAAGGGAATTCGAAGGAAGCCCCTTGGAATTACAGTTGAGGGTGCACTAAATGTGATTTGACTAAATGTGATTGTTAAATATCAGGGAACATGATTGGTCTGCTGTGTACTAGTATTTGTAATAAAGAGATGTTGTTATAATGGATTCTACCCATTAAAGTGTTATTGACTTGAAAAAAATGAGCAAGTTAGTCTTAATGATTTATACAATATGTTTTAATTAAGATTTCACATAACTCTTAGACTCCAAAATTGTTAAAAGTAAAGATTTGAAAAACCTTGAGCATGAGGAAATGAAATGAAATTGCTTAGGTTTATATTCTAGCTTTGTTATGAATAATCATATGGCCTCTGTACATTTTTTAACTACACTAGCAGTAGGTCTAATAATTTTTATATTAGCTTACAATTTGAGCATTCCTATGTGCCTTACACTCTTCTAAACATGTTATAGGCATAAACTTATTTAATTCTCATAATAAGACTAATAGTAAATATTAATTGTAAACCAATTTCACAGAAGAGCAAAGTGAGTTATAGAGATGTTAATTAGGCCAATACCATTGACCTAATACATAACAGTATCAAGATATAAAACACATAAATCTCCCTTAGCAATACATTTAGCAAAATGTTATGTACTTTGAACAGTTCCTGGTGCATAGCCTTTACTGAATGAATAGGTGATACTATATTGGTATTTAAAACAGAGGGTCTCACTGACCCCAATATGTCAATTTTTAATCTACGCTAAAGTAAACTATATACATCCTTAATTTGCAGGATCCTAAATTCCTTAAATACAGAGACTATTTTACATTCCGCTTTGAAATATTAAGAAGCAGTTTCACAAATTTAATTTTGAATTCTAGTCATCTCTTCCTTATATGTATGATTTTTGGCAAGTACTATTTTTCCTCAGATCATCATATTGCTGATGAGTAGTACATTGATCTCCCAACACTGTTGTGAGAATTAACTAGATAAAGTGCATGTCACTCAGTTCATAGAGGGGGCTCAATAAACATTTCAATTATTTTGCCTTTGTTCTGTCACTTGTCAATTACAACCTATCATTCATTTAACCAATAATCAGTAGACTACCATTTATAATAATCAGTAAATGTCTGTTGAATTGTTAAAATAAATAACTTCAGTGACATAACAGTATATAAGTAAAATATTCAATCATTGAAAGTATCATCACCATTATTACCAACAAGAGCGGGTTGCCGAGACCGGTTTGGCTCAGTGGATAGAGCATCGGCTTGCGGACTGAAAGGTCCCAGGTTCGATTCCAGTTGGGGGCATGTACCTTGCTTGCGGGCACAACTCCAGTAGGGGGCGTGCAGGAGGCAGCTGATCGATGTCTCTCATCGATGTTTCTGACTTTCCCTCTCCCTTCCTCTCTGTAAAAAAAAAAAAAAAAATCAATAAAATATATTTTTTTTTAAAAGAGCGGGTAAATAAAGATAAGGTAAATAGAGATTTAAGTTTTGAGATACTTCTATTTGATTTTATAGTGGCCTTGACTGGGGTCTTTGGTTTAATTAATTCTTGGGCCAACTTTTGGGGGAAGGGAATAATGATCATGGTAGTGGTTACAGCAGGAAGTTTATTTGTCCTTTCATTTGGGTTTTCTCACTTTCTTGGTAATCTATGAACCACTTTTATTCTTAATCAATACTTTATCACTCTTTACCAAAAGTTTAGATAATGATTTCTTCTTATTTGAAATTGGCTACGCAGCTAAGCATCAATTACCTGTCAGTGTCTTCCTGTCCCTTTACAGCATCCTGTCACACCCTCAATAGAGAACTTCTTGAATTTATTGCTTTCATAATCTCAAAACATACTAGTCTATAAAATTCAAAAAAGATCCCTGAATTTACCTTTAACTGCACCCAATCTTCTCTCTACACAATAAAAACAAAATATATTCTGCTGGCCTCACAAAATTCAGGCAGGATCATGGAGAGGAAGGAGAAATAATTCAGCACCAATACTCTTCCATTTCAGCTGTCACTTTATTCCTTCCTCTCAGTGTTCTCTCTCTCTTTCCTCGTTAAAATTCTGGTCATTTAACCGCTTCTCAGAATCTATCATTTCAGCTTTTTGAATTCACATTTAACTCAGCATAGTTCATTAGCCATTCATAGAAAAAAAAGTTTATTATCTCAAAGACAATTGACACCTGTTAACCAATATTCAGAGAGAGTTTGAAGGCAAGGAATATTTTTAATATCCAAACAACTCAAATTATAATCTATATTTCTAGCACTATATTATTCTTAGAGATGTCCAGGCTCACATGATTAAATACTTAATAGAAAATACATTCTAAAATTAAATTATCTTTGAGCATTGACTATTCCTTGCAAGTTGTTTTTTATTTACCTAAGCTCACCAGGTGGATTTCCTTTAGGTCCAAATTATCAGACCTGCTGCTAGAAAAGATTCTGGTTTATAAAGTATCAAGTGCAATTTTCTCTGTAGAATTACATTATCTCTCTCCCTCTCCCTCCCCCGCTCCCTTTCTTTCTCTTATCTCTAAACGTGTGTGTGTGTGTGTGTGTGTGTGTGTGTGTGTGCGCGCACGTGCATGTATATATGTGTGTTTAGGTTTTACTAAGGAAGACACTATTAAATGTTTCTATATCATTTCTTGAAGGCTCAAAATATTTACTAGAAGGTATTTTACAACTGGACTACCAGGTTCAAGGAATGTGAAAGCACATTAAGGTAAATGGTGTATGAGAAAGCTCATGTAATGAACACAGAATGGGAATGTCATGATCCATATGATCCATCCTAAGTTTATTTAGTCTACTCTCTAACACCAGAACACACACACAGTAATTTGAATTTCAGATGAATAATTGAAGATAAGAGTTATAGAAAAAAAAAGAGAAGTAGGCTAACATGGAAGTGAAAGAATAATCAAGGCTGAAAAGCAGGATTATAAGAAGCTACTATGGAAAATAAAATCAGAAGGGTTTATGTGGTTCAAAAGTAGTTTTAGTTTAATTAAAACTTGGAAACGAAGCAAAAGTTTTAAAATTTCTGGGATAGCTTCTGGTATGTGTCCAAGGCTTTTTTGTTATCATATTTCATTTCACAAAAATAGTATGAAGTTATGTATTCCTATTGGAAATATAAGGAAGAAAAATCTAAGATCAGAGAAATAAACTAATGTCTTGAGGTTGTTCAGCTTAGAAGTACCAGAGGGAAGATTTTAAACCAGTTCTGTGTGTCTCCCAAATGTCTTATTTTAAACATATTTGTAAATGGCCTAAAACAGAAAACATTAAGAAGTTGATGCAGTGATTATGAACTGCACTTATTTTAGTTTCAAGGTAGGTGGTAGAATATGACCATTAATAGTATGACACCTGGAGATGGACTGCCTGAAGCCAAATGATAGCTCTGCCACTTTTTTAACAGCTTTATTGAGATATTTTTGACATACAAAAATTTCTTATATTTATGGTGACAGAAGAAGATTTGACTTAGGGTGGTGGGCACACAGTGCAATATACAGATGTTTCATAGAATTGTACTAGAAACCTATATAATTTTGTTAACCAATATCAGTGCACTAAATTTAATGTTTAATTGCATATACTTAATGTGTACAGCTCAATGTTTTAACATATGTATAATGTGAAATAATCACAATTAAGTACTTAAAATATCCATTGTCTCTACATAGTTGTATGTGTGTTTGTGTTGAAAAGATTTAAGTTCTATCTTCTTTGGAATTTCAGGTATACAATATGGTATTGCTAACTATAGTCACCATGCTATATATTAGAATTATAGAACTTATTCCACATAACTGAAAGTCTGTATCCTTTTGCCAACATCTTTCCATTTTCCACAACGCCTAGGCCCTTGGTAACCACCATTCAATTTTCTACTTCTATATCATTTCCACATATAAGTGAGGTCATATCATATTTATCTTCTGTGTCTTGCATATTTCACTTAACCTAATGACCCTGAGCTCCAACATAATGTTATAAATTGCAGAATTTTCCTCTTTTTTGAGTCTGTGTATGTATCACATTTTCTGTGTCCATTCATTAGTCAAGGACAATGAGTCTTATTTTCCCTATTATTTAAGCAAGCAAGCATTCACAGAAGCCAAATAGCAGGGTTAAAATTTCAAACTGCAGTTTTTATATAAGATGGACGCTTCACTACTATAACCTGATTTCCAGCTATGGATTCCAGAAAGACTCATTTTGGACAGACAAGCATGTCTTTCTTATGTGAACTAATACTTGCCCTAGTACTACATTTCTCCTTCACACAATCTGAGCTTTATTTTTCTAAATAAACATATCATTATTTACTTCTGCAATTGTTTCATTGTATTTTTCATAAATCTGATTATTTAAGTTATTACCTATACCTGGGTATATGTTTATGCTTGTGGAGTGTGTGTGTCTGTGTGTGTGCATGTGTGAACTTTATATAAAAAAAACTGTGAATAGTGCTTTAAAAAATTATCTCAGATGTTGATACATTCATAAAATTAAAGATTAAAAAAATCAAAAGGCAGTCAATCCCAATCCGAGAAGCCCAGAGTCTCCTCTTGGTTCCTTGGAAAGAGATGACTAAGAATCATGGGAACTTAGACTCTGCACAGTTTCAATGTTGTTGAATCTGGTCAACAACACCATTTTATTTCATACAAATATAATCACAACATTGACTGCCAGCTTTGCAGTTTTAAAACCTTGCTATAAGATGGAAGATGTGACTTTGATTAGAGCCTTTATTGATGAAAATAAATGACAACCTTTCTCATTTTCTAGATGAATTATTTAGCTTACACATAGTAGAAAAATTAAAACTGTATCTCCCTGTATCTTCTAATCAGTGATTATAGCATAAAATATTTTAAACATGTTTTCATGCACTGCTTAATTTAATATGTAAAGAGAACTTTGCTGAAACCTGTTTGGCTCAGTGGATAAAGCGTCGACCTGCAGACTGAAAGGTCCCAGGTTCGATTCCAGTCAAGGGCATGTATCCTGGTTGCAGACATATCCCCTATAGGGGGCATGCAGGAGGCAGCTGATCGATGTCTCTCTCTCATCGATGTTTCTAAATCTCTATCCCTCTCCTTTCCTCTCTGTAAAAAAATCAATAAAATATATTTTAAAAAATAAAAGAGAACTTTGATGTGCATGTCTTTATATGGCATCCCTTTGCTCATTTAAACATATTCAGGAAATTAAAATATTTATCACACATCAGAGTCACCGGAATGTCACCATTTCAGTAATATATGAGAGGGAAAGCCTCATTTTGACAATATTCTGATGTGTCCAGCTCCTGCATGGGGACCAACTGTTTTTTTGGATTTTCGTTTGTTTTTTGTAATGGCACCTCATCACCTTAATCAAATCTTCAAAATAGTCTTTATTCTACATTTTTAGTATAAAAAAATCTGCAAGTCGAATACACAACATAGAGAGATACAACACTGAACTTCCATAACAGTCAATGGTATAGAACATGTACAGAACACAGAATCCCAATTTCAGCAGAGACTGAGATAGCACTTCTCTTTTCCATGTGAAAATAAGTACATTGAAAAACCTACCCTGCGGTCTGCAATTAAGCCTAGTCAAGACCAACCTAGATCAGCTAAACCTCAGCTTCCTCAACAACACATGAGCAAGAATTAAATGCTTCTTGTATAAGCCAGAAGTTTTGGAAATGGTTTGCTATATGGCATAACTGAGCTGGCTGATCCAAGAATACGATCAAACTATAGAAGTGGAAATTGGCACAAGTGGAATGAGACACATTCTTAAATTAGTAAAACCTCCAGTATATTTAGTGTTGGGTATTTTGAAAGGAGCAGTAGAAAAAGCCAACGTAGAGGGAATGGACATGTAAGAGGGGTCTTGACCTTGGTTATATACATAAAGCACAAATTCTGAATACCTTTTTACATAGCCAATCTCCATCCCACTATTTTGTCCATGGAAAATACATGGGAAAAGAAGACACAATAGCAACCACCCTTGGATAGATTCCTGTTCACCCCTCCTTTGTTGATAAATTGTAAGAAGAGAGTTAACAAAAGATTAATATGAGCCATGTTCAAAAGGCCTGTCTTTTTTGGGGAGAAACCAAAGAGCAAATTTGTCACAATAAGCCAACTTAATTCATTATGTGGACATCTAATTCATTATGTGGATGAAAAGGGGCCGCATGCTAACCTGACTAGTTCAGGGAAAGCCTGGGCAGCCTTGCAAATTCTAGAGACCTAAAGTAATTACAAAGGATGGCCTGAAATTAAAACTTTTTTAACTAAAAGCAGTTAATGGTAGACATGTCCTGGACAACTAAACCTGTTGTCTTTTGCATCTATGATAGCATATCATTGGAATGTCAGGGTAACATGTAACTTCCCTTTTTCCAGACACCTCATGGCACAACCAATGCACTGGGGCACCAGGATGGAGACCACAAATTTCTTCATTGTTATCGTTATTATGTTAATGGTTAACTGTTAACTATCCTGTACCTACCTATGTAAAAGAAGCATGCATCTATCATTTTACTTTTTATCTAATCCCAGAGGTTTCCTTGCCTTTTCTTCCACCTCCCTAATATATCACAAGGTGATTTCATGTAACCCACTTATGTCTCCTCCTTTGATTATAATGTATAAAAATAGGTGGGAAAAAAATCATTCTTCTGAGCATTATCTCCATATGTTGGGATTCTGCTTCCCAGCAATTTTCGACAGTTTGGCTCAAATAAATTCAAAAAAATTCTTTGCACATTTAAAAGTTTCTTATGTTAACAATTAAAGGCACAGTGCACAAAATTCATGAATGGGTAGGGTCCCTAGGCCTGGCTAGGGATCAGGACCAATCAGGTTCCCTGTCTCCCCACACCCTCCTTCCCTCACTCCCTTAGTGCCCCACTGCCATCTCTGGTCAACTGCCATATTTCATGCCACCCCCTGGTGGTCAGCACAAGTCATAGCAAGCGATCAAACTCCCCATCTCCTGGTTGAACTCCTGAGGGGGCACTTTGCATATTAGCCTTTTATATATAGATAGATTACCATAGAATGTGGCCTAAACACACATCAATAATGGGCTTATTAAAATAAGCACCAGAATAAGACACCTGCCCATGCAGCTATCCTCACCTTTCTGAATTTGATAATCCCACCAGGAGGTATTTGCCACAAGGTCAACATCAAAATTAAACCCTGACTTGATCTGCTTTTGTCTTTATCTCCTTCTCAATATATTTAATTATTTTTCTTCCTCCTCTTTGGCTCTAAGGTCCCTAATCTTTCAGGCAATACACATGTCAGGGTCCTTTTGGAAGAGAGAAACTATTGTTAAAATCTTCATCAACCTATGGCTAACCTCTGCAAATGCAATCCTCACCTGAAAACTGGGATTTTTGTTGCACAGGGGACAATAATTCATTAAATATATACAATACAATCACTTAGTGAGGACTGTGGTGAAGAGGGCGACCATAAGAATATATAAGTATCTCTCATATTTGAAATCTTGGTGCCCCCACTCCTCTAGGCTCAGTTCCTCAGGTGGACATTATGCTAACCCTAGTTAAAGTCAGAAGTTCATTCCAATTTACAAAGCTGGAGAATTCTTGCAGAAATTAAGGAACCACATCAATGTAGCAAAAAATTATCTTGGCCTACTCCTGTTTGCAATTGACTATACTTACTTCTTAGTTCAATCTTCTTTATTTTTTCCTAGTATCAGGGCCTGCCTGAGTGGAAAGGAGACAGATTTGCATTGTTTTAGAAAACTTCGGCATATTCTATTTGCATAAGAAGAACAGAGGATTAACAAAATGCACCCAGGAATGTTTATCCCTTTAGCATTGTGCCTTCTTAAGCTCAAGGCCTTACACAGGATGGAACATTTTCCATGTTGCTCATTTATAAAGAGCATCAATTTGTACACTCGTGGAGAATTTTAAAAATGAGGTTATAAATACAGTCATAGAATTACATCTGTAGGATTGAAAAAAGATGTTCAACATCCCACTTAAAATTCACAATTACAGGACTACACCGCTGATAGGGTACTAAGAGTTCATTACAATTACTTCTGTAAGTATAGTGCAAATATACACTATATTGCATTATACCATTTTAGAAGTATGATTTGTTAATGTAAGGAATTAAATTTCACAGCAACAGTGAAAATATTTTTATTTCAATGGAAACTCAAAAAAAAGTGTTTAGGACCTCTGTCTATCTGTGAGAGGTGTTTCAGGCAAGATATCTGTTTCTGGGAGCAGTGCACAACTACCAAACCATGCAGTCTTTACAGTTTTCCCTGATAAAAGTGTTGTCATGCTCACTATGTCTGAGATTATGATGGGCAGAATATTCCAAATGCCCAACATAAATTCCAGAATGTCAGAGCTGCAGGGGACCTGGAGATTGCCTGATCCACTCCATTGAATTCAGGTTCATAAAGGTAAAGGAAGAGGGGAGTGGCTGAGGGACTTGTCTCTTCAAGCCTGTGACCTTTGACGGCAGCATACCAGCTCTGGGTACCTGCTGTATTTGCTGACATTGACAATTCTGTACATACAAGGAGGCCTTCAATGGGCTCACACACCATAGGATTCATTTTCCTTCCAATAATTTGTCTCGGTACCACACTTTCCTCATGGCATTCTTCATGTCGGTGTTTCTCAGTGTGTAGATGAGAGGGTTAAACATGGGGGCGATCATGGTGTAAAACAAGGCAAAGACCTTGTCATTACTGACAGAATCAGCTGTGGGGACATAGGTGAAGATAAGGGGCAAGAAGAACATGAACACAACAGTAATGTGCGAGCCACAGGTGGAGAGGGCTTTGCGGCAGCCCTCGGAGGAGCGTGTCCTCAGGGTAGACAGGATGGTGATGTAAGAAATTACCAAGGCAACAAAAGTCAGAATGGACAGCACCCCAGTGGTGGTAATGATCACAACAATCAACAGGCTCGTGTCAGTGCAGGCCAGCTTCAGCAGGGGGAATATATCACAGAAATAGTGGTCTATCTGATTGGGGCCACAGAAGGGAAGTTGGACAATAATCAATACTTGCAGGATTGAATGGATAAATGCTCCGATAATAGAAACCATCACAAGGACATAGCACGCCTTTCTGCTCATGATGACCATGTAGTGAAGGGGTCTGCAGATGGCTACATAGCGGTCATATGCCATGGCCACCAAGATGAAGATCTCAGTGGCACCAAAAAAGTGTGCATAAAACATCTGGGCCATGCAGCTGTTGTAGGAGATGGTCCTCTGCTGGGCCAGTAAGTCTGTGATCAGTTTGGGGGCCACCGTGGAGGTGAAGCAGACATCCATGAAGGACAGGTAGCTGAGGAAAAAGTACATGGGCTTTTCACTGAGGTAGCTGCCCCTGATGGTAACAAGAATGAGCAGGTTTCCTGAGAGAACAGCAATATAGCACAATGAGAAGAGCACAGAGCTGGCAACCTTCGCATCCTCACCACTAAAAAGTCCCAGGAGGATAAATTCTGTGATGTTGTCCTGTCCCATGGCTTCTGTGGGTTTGACCAGATAGAGGGAGGAAGTTAATATGCCTGAAACACTCAACTTTCTGAAATTATTGACTTAAAAGTCACTGATCTAGTCAATAAATATGCATTGATCATTTATTATTATGCAATCACTATAACTGGTGCTAAGGGTAAGCAGTGTACAAAATATGATCTCTATCTACAAGTAGAGTGCAGTTTATTAGGACAAACAGATGGTAACAATAAAAGAACAAATAATCAATTAATTGCAATCATCATAAATCCAAAATCCCACATGTACCATGAACAACACAATGAATACTTAAAAGATGAAATCCTTTTTCTGGAAAATTTTGAGATGCAATTTTAGTATTATACCTTAAGAGTGATTTTTAAATCTGTTCTTCAAGGGCTATGAAATCACTATAATTCTCGGTTCTTTCCAAGGACTAAATCTGTGCTAAATCCTGAAAGTTAAGTATTTTCCTTAGACTTCAGTGGGCTAATAATTTTAAATATTGGACATCAGGGTGACAATTTCAAGAAGTGCATATAGAAACCTTTACACATTTTTTGAGGTAAATGCCTTAAGCAAAGAAAAAGAAAAACCTCACAGACACAGACAACAGTGTGGTAATTACCAGAGGGAAAGTGGGGTGGAGGGAGGTAGAAGAAGGTAAAGGGAGGATAAATGGAGATGGAAGGAGATTTGACTTTGGGTGGTGAACACACAATAAAATATACAGATGACACCTATGTATAATTGTACATTTGAAACCTATATAATTTTATTAATCAATGTCAAACCAATAAATTCAATATAAGATTTTTTTAAATAACCTTTTTCATGAACATATTTTATAAGTGGAGGGAGAAAAAGAGCAACAAGCAGAAGGAAGTGTTGTTGCATTGTAGGGACTTTAAGTGCATTTACAACTTCCTGAAATTGACCTTATTTCCCAGTTCACTTTCCAGTCTAACCCAGAAGTTCTCACCATTTTTGTCCTTCAGTCACCCTTTCTGGTGCTTGCTTTGAAGACACATTCTTGGAGAAGCAAAATGCATCCAGAAATCCTTTTTCACTCCATCTGTTTCACCACCCTGCAGCTCTTCGAATTGAACCACTATTTTTCCTTACCAGGCTTACTGCATACTCATTGGACCAAGTCCTGGAATGTTTTAGTTACAAGGAAGTGTTTCTTTGGTGCAAAATATTATACAACATCTCTTACTTCTTCTCTGCAACCTGATCTGAAATCTATCACAAAATTGCTAAACTCAAAGCTCAGTTTTACAAAAAATAAATCCTACACATTGATTAGCCTGTTTATGAAGGGTTATAATGTTAATTGAACAATGTCTTTTACATCATCTGACATTGAAATTGTTTTAGAAAAATGAATTTTGACATACAAAGAGAATTTTAATAAGATTTTAGGGAGCTCATGAAATTTTTTTTTATTTGAATTCCATCCATCAACCCTGATCTAATTTCTTGCAAAAATTTCTGGAACTATCACAAAACTCCAATTGCAATTGTACTGAGCTGTAGCACGATTTGTTTAAAATAAACAATTAAAAGTTCTTTTCCAACTGTGAGTGCCTATTCTGGCCTGAAAAATAGAATCTCTTACTTGAATATAGAATTATATTTAAGTATATAAAAGGATTGCAACTGTAAAAAGATATGCCAGGTTTATGGTTAAGGAATAGCAATATAAAAAGATGACATTTCTTTCTAAATTAACCAATATAGTCAATAATTAAAACAAAAATTCTGACAAAATTTTTTGTAAAATTTGAAAAGTTGGTTCCAAAATTCAGAAACAGTTCATATCCAGAAGAGCTAAGCTAACTTTTTAAAGGAAGACAGAAGGTAGAAATTCCTTCTCAGAACAGAAATATATTATCAAACTATGGCAACAAAAGAGTTGTTGGTAAAGACACAACAGTGGACTTAAAGGCAGTCACTAAATAAACACATAAATATACTGAAATTTATTCCATGTTGAAGTTGGGATTTCAAACTGATGTGAAATAATGGACTTACTGGTAACTGATGTTAGGACTTTGAATCTCCTTATAAAAGAAACAAATATATTCCTCAGAAGGCACACAAAAAATTATGTTCTAGATTGCTGAAGATGCAAATGTATCAAATAAAATGAGAAAAATATTTAAGAAAAATTTAGAATGGGTTTATATCTTATGTAGGAACATTTCTTCAAGCAAAGCACAAAAGACAAATTTGTAAAATACATATAATACATCCATTTGAATCAAAATTTTTAAAAGTGGAAAAATGGGGGTATTTATGAATCCTGCAAATCAATAATATATAAGTAGACCGAAACAGTTTGGCTCAGTGGATAGAGCGTCGGTCTGCGGACTAAAAGATCCCAGGTTCGATTCTGGTCAAGGGCATGTACCTTGGTTGTGGGCACATCCCCAGTAGGGGGCATGCAAGAGGCAGCTGATTGATGTCTCTCATTGATGTTTCTAACTCTCTATTTCTCTCCCTTCTTCTCTGTAAAAAATCAATAAAATATATTTTATATATATATATAAGTAACCCATTTTTCTAGAACAACAAAACCTTTGACTAAGCAATATACAGAAAGGAAATTCCAACTGACCAAAAGCATATATAAAAATAGTCAGGGAAATGCAAATCAAACAATAATGAAATACTATTCTAGCTCATCAACTTCATAAAAGTATAATTTTAAATTTGTTCATATAAAATGTTATGAGCAATTGAGCAAAACTATCCAGAAAGCATTCAGAAATGTATTTATTGCAGACTCATTTAAATTTGGAAGATAGAAGTGATCTAAATACCTGACAATAGAACAGAAATAATATGTGGTATGTTCTTGTTATGGAAAAGTAGACAGAAATTTAAATGTTGGCTCCATATGACATTTATATTATGATACAAATCACTGAAATCTATTTTGAATGTGAAAAAAAATTTAATCACAGGAAAGGAGTGAAAATTATAGTGTCCTCATCACCCTGAAGAACAGATGACCTCAGTGCTATTTTATAGAAATATGGATATCTATTTCCTCTCCAGGAAATAAGAATGTTAGTATTCATGGATTCTTCCAGGTGCAAATAACTAATGTTTTTAAATCAAGTAATTTACTAAATTATTTATTAATTAATTTATCAAAGTCATCAAGTTTTCATGTTCTTACAATATTTATTCTTTTTATTATTGCTGTCTTCATCAATTATGTGGTCATTTTTTCAAAATTTATAGTTTTGTATCATTGCTTTTCTATCTGAAGTAGAGTACAAAACACCACTATTTCCCATAGCCTTCTGTCCTAGCATCTAACAATCTCAAGTTTCAAGCCAGATTTCAAGAGACCATTCCCCTTGTTCATTTCCTGTTAAAACAAGCCTCTTAAAATTATTTTGTAAACTATTAAAATGCCAATTTTGACATGAATAAGAAGCCCATAAAAATTATAGAAGAAATAGTTACCAAGGAGTTACATTTTTAGAATGAATACTAGTATTTATGGAAAATATAATTTCTTAAGAAAAGAAGCAGATAAGGATAGATTATTCCATAGCTACTCAACTAACTTTACATAGACTCAGGCATGCACAAGCAAATAAAGGAAGAAAAAAAGATGGAAAAGAAAAAGAAAAAGTAGGAACTCACATATTGAACATCAGTTAATTCCAGTCAATATCTGAAGGGAAATCCTTGTCTTCTTGAACTCATGACAACAGACAAAAAAAAAAATCTATTCTAAATCATATAGATCTTTTAGGGGAGAAAGGCAATGAAAAAAGTCTTATGCTTTGTATCCAGCTTGCAAATTATATTTAAAATAAACATATTTTGAAAATTAACTTTCCATATACACATAAAAAGAATGAGCATTATATCACAAACTGCAGGGGAACCACCCAAAGCTCTCATCTTTTTTTCCCTCCAACGCAGTGATGAGCAGCAAGGTCCAGCTCCCTCAATGCACGGGGCTTGGAGGCACCTGGGGAAGCTGCAGTCAGGAGTATTTAAGGGCATGAGAGGACCTGAGGGCCATCTCACAGGCAATCCCCGTGGTGATTCTTGGACAAGACCAGTAAAAATAAACTGTGATTTTAATTTGCTCTTGCTTCAACTTTTCAAATAAATCCTTTTAAATTGCTTCAAATATGTGATGTTAATAATAAATGAAAGTTTAATGGTCAGTGACCAAATGGTCTCCAAAGTAGCATTATTACCTTCTATGCAGGGATAAAGCCTAATACATTTGTTCTATTTCTGAAGTTTCCCTCTGTTTTCATGCCCCAGGCTAATATTTATTAACGAGAGGCCCAGTGCATGAAAATTCATGCACTAGGTGGGTGATCTTTCAGCCCAGCCTGCGCCCTCACACAGTCTGAGAGTCCTCAGGGGATGTCCTACTGATGGCTTAAGTCCACTCCCACAGTCAGGCCTCCTTCTGCAAGAGGCAAGGACAGGGGGTCAGGGGACAGTGCCATCCCTATCACCCCACCATTACCACCTGGCCTCCGTCTGTCGGAGGCAACCAGCCTGGACAATCAGGGGACAGTGCTGCCCACCCCCAAGTAGCCCTCCACTGCTACTGGTTGCTGCCACCCATCTCTGTTCCCTCCCTCTACCACTGGCACACACCTTGACTGACCTGGAGCTACCTGTTCACTGGTCCCACCCCCTACCAACTGGTCTTTCTGCTATTTGGTTGATTTGCATATTACATTTTTATTATATAGGGTATTGATAGTGCTAAGCTTTTTCCTAACATACTTAAGGTCAGATTTAAATGTCCCTATTTCCACAAAGTCTTTTTTCCTTATGTTGTCTTTCCTATAACCAAATTTTATACCCCAAGTTATCCCATCACACTCCCCGTACCTAAATGACCCTGCTTTCCATTTTCATAGTGTTCCACCCCTACACAGAGAAATTATTATCTTTTTCTCATGCTAAAGAAGTTCTAAAGTTCCTGGTATGACAAATTTAACACAGATTTAGTAACCTTAATATAATTTAGTAATTTATAAATAAAAATAGAAGTTCCAAATTTAAAACAAATAGTCATGCTGACTTTTCTATATAGATTAAAATGCAAGTAAGAAAACATTGAAATCAGAAAAATTCTTAGTGATCATTAATTAGAGACAATAATATTGACAGATGGTGACAAAAGGTGGCATCCCTCTCCATTGCATTAATATATTTTTTGTCCAAATATCTCAGTTTCTCTAAAGTTACTGTCTTTTCTGGATTATATTAGAACTCTCTAAAAATAATTCATACCAGTGATATAGCTTTTCTGCTTTCAAAGCCTAGAAATCCTCCTCTGGTTATAACATTTTTTTTCCTTTAACTGGTTATTATTTTAAAATTCCCTACCATCAATTACTGTCTCCTTTACTTCAAACTCACATAAATATATCTATCTTAATTTAGGCCATTATGTGCCAATCATAATAACTCAATGTTATAAGCAAATTATCAAAATTGGTATGATTCAAGAGAAAACTTAGCACTTCCCCAAAATTCAAAGGATTGTTTTTAGAGGAAATAAAAGTACCTTTTAGAAAAATAATAATAAGTACAACCTCAATAGTCAAAAGCTTAAAAAAAAAAAACTCCTTCAGAAACTTTCTCACAATGTTTTGTCACTGTACTAGAAGGATCTAGGTAAACATGAGAAAATTTTTAAATATTATCCCAAGAAATAGAAGGGAGATTAACTGGATTATATACATTGTGCTTTAAAACATGAAGATCCTACTATTTTAATACGATGCTTTCTTCTGAGTCAGAAAGAACAAGCAAGTTGAGGGCCTATGCTCAGACATTCAGAAAACAGTGTTTAATAAATGAGACATTGGAAGGAGAGCCAGTTAAACAATGGACATAAGTACATAAGGTGTAAGTATAAACAGAGAACACTACAAGCCAACATGAAGCAGGGCAGGGAAAACACCAGGTCAAAATCACAGTGACAGTAGGCAGGCAAGAGAGGAGAGACACAGCAAGGAACAGTGATGGCTGTTTGTTCCTGGGCTGTATCTTCCTCTACTTAAAATTGACTGGAGTCCTAGCTGGATGGTTGGATAAAGGTCATCCCCATACTGTAAGGTTATGGATTTGATACTCAGTCAGGGTACATAAAAGAATCTACCAATGGCCCGGCCATCATGGTCTCAGTGGTTGAGCAGCACCATTCAGTTCTCGTCCAGGGCACATCTTAGGTTGTGGGCTTGACCCTCAGTGTGGGGCATGCAGGAGGCAGCCGACTGATGATTCTCTTATCATTGATATTTATACCTTTTTCTCCCTCTCCCTTCCTCTCAAATGAATAAAAATATGTATTTTTTAAAAGAATTGACCAATGAATGCATAAAGGGAACAACAGATCAGTTTCCTCTCTCTTTTATTCTTTATCTAAATCAATAAAAATCTCTACTAATAATATAGAAACATGCAAATTGTCCCAGACGCCATCACAGTAACAGTAATGAACAGCATGCTGCCTGGGGCGATAAGGCCGGAAGGGCGGGTTAGTGAAGGATGACCAAATGACTGAACAGTAGGCTGTTTGGAGCAACCAGGGTGGCAGGGGGGAGTAGTTGAGGGCAACCAGGCTGGCAGGGGGGCAGTTGGGTGTGACCAGGCTTACAGGAGGGCAATTAGGGGCAACCATGTCAGTAGAGGGGAGCAGTTGGGGGAAACCAGGCCAGTATATAGGAGGAGGGAGTTGGGGCAACCAGGCCAGCAGGGGGAGGCAGTTGGGGGCAACCAGGCTTGGGGGAGCAGTTGGGGCAACCATGCCAGTAGTCAGAGTGGTTAGGGGTGATCAGGCTGGCAGGGGCATTTAGGGGTGATCAGGCAGAGAGGGGAGCAGTTAGGAATCAGTGGTCCCATAGTGTGAGAGGGATATCCAACTGCCAGGATTGGGCCTAAACCAGCAGTGGGACATCCCTTGAGTGGTTCCAGATTGGAGAGGGTGCAGGCTTGGCTGAGGGACCCCCCACCATGCAAGAATTTTATGCACTGGGCCTCTAGTATATAAATAAATATAACTGACTTGACACCACCTGGTATATGTGTACACATTGCTTTTCTTCCTGAAGAAACTAATTCTAATGCCCCAAGTTAGCATTATATTAACTCCACAATAAGAAGATAACATTCTCTATGGCTTCTTCTAGATTAGTCAAAATTATGAAGAAAAGTTTGCAAGTTCTATTCATCATTTGTCATCTGAGATGAGCTTCTTGCTCCAGAACTTCCTCATGGCATTTTTCACCTCTTCATTCCTCAATGTATATATCAAAGGGTTGAGCAAAGGTGTTCCAAGTGTATAAAACACAGCTATCATCTTATCCATGGGGTAAGTGGTCGCAGGGCGGGTGTAGATAAAAATGCAAGGACCAAAGAACAAGACAACCACGATGATGTGGGAGACGCAAGTGGAGAAGGCTTTTCTCCTCCCTTCAGCACTGTGGTTTCTCAGAGAATGCAAGATGATCACATAGGAGAACATCAGCATGACAAAACTCACTGTACAAATGGCCCCACTGTTGGACACCAAGAGAAGATTGATCACATAAGTGTCTGTACAAGCAAGTTGCAACAAGGGCTGCAAGTCACATAAATAGTGATCAATTACATTGGGACCACAGAAAGGTAAACTCAAGGCCAGGAAAACCTGAGCTAAAGAATGCACACAGGACCCCACCCAGGCCACAGCCACCAACACACTACAGACCCCCGGATTCATGATGCTCAGGTAGTGCAGAGGCTTACAGATAGCCACATAGCGGTCAAGGGCCATGAGAATCAGGATGAAGATCTCCAGACAGCCAAAGAAATGGAATGAAAAGACTTGGACTATGCACTCATTGAAAGCGATAGTAGCATTCTTCAAAAGGGCGTCCACAATCATTCTAGGGGCTATGGTGGTAGAGAAGCAGGTATCAGATAAGGACAAGTGGAAAAGGAAGAAGAACATTGGACTCTCAAGTGTCCGGCTGGTCTTGATAGTAGTAATAATCAGAAAGTTCCCCAGCAACGTCCCCAAATAGAAAAGCAAGAAAGTGGCAAACACTATTTTCTTCCTAACAGGATCCTGGGTCAACCCAAGCAGAATGAACTCAGTCACATTATTATTCAGCTTCATGATTTCATGAAAGAGGACAAGGGTGAGTGTAAAATATTTTATCTGCAAAAATAATAATGATAAAGGAATTAATTCATGATATAATATGCAATTTTATGAAATATCTTAAGAAAAATAAATACTCCTCGTCATGGACATTGTAGCTGTGGTTTCTTATTTTATCATTTCAACTTTTTGATCCTGAATTTGTAATAACTACTTTATAGGGTCCTTATGAGTCTCAAATAAACTTTTGAATTTTGTACCTTGTACAGTACCCTTCAAATACAATTCTCCAGCAGTAGCCTTTGGTGATCATTTTGTGAAAAAGAAAATTCTCTTTCTAGTTCTCTAAAGGTCCACTTTGCAGCTTTTCTTATATTATTACATACTGCACTAAAACTCAGTTATGTGTATATTTCCTTTAGCTTCCTCTTGGAATAAGAATCTTTGGAAACTACATATTCTCAGGATTATATTCTCCATCATGCCAAACCCAATATCTTGTGCCATATAAGCGCTTAGAGTTATTTTTACATTGAACTTTATTACCTCTTAAAATATCACGCATTCATATCATTAATCTAATGTGGCCTCCTTCTACCTATTATGTCTAGTAACCAGATAAACATGCTCTCAATCTATAAATAATTTTTTGAAAAAACCTGAGATCAACTTTAAATAGGTTAGTAATTCAGCTCCACACCCTGGAGTAGAATAGCCCACACAGCCAAGTCAGACGTGGGGATTTGAACACCCAGAGAAAGGATTACCTTAAGCATTTGATGTTGTTTACATGAATTCTTGGCCTTGAAAGGATGCAAGGAGAGCTTGACACTGTTCCTATCTTCCCAACACTGATGTTCGTTTTAGTGCTTGTCTTTGTTGATGACCACACTCACTATTTCCAGAGGTGCATTAACACCTTTCACCATTGGGTTCTGAAAGGAACTTGTAACAAAAATGGGTAACAATGATCTGGAGGCAACACCGCACTAGCAAAATAGCACATCTGCTAATAACTTACCTGAACTTTCCAAGCAAGTTTAGCCAACTTTAGAATAACTAACTATGTTGAAACTATGATTTTAAAAAAAAGACCATGTGTTGGGTTGGAGATAATGAGGAAGAGCTTAAAGGAAATAAGTGGGAAAATGTGGAGAATAGATGAGGGTGGAAACACAGAATAGTAAGTGGATCTTTTCATCCTAAAAGTCCGTTTTTATTGCAGAGGCCACAGTGAGAATCAGTATTTTCCTTTAAGACTCTCTCTTAAACTACTCAACCCACCCTGACTCAGTTCTACTGAACTTCCATCTTAGGGAGAATCTCTGTACTCATTTTATTTCTATGAAAAATGTAGCATATTGTATGGGAAAATTAATAGAGTGTACCAAAATTCTTTATCCCTCAAAATCCCAGATTAAAGGATGACAAAGTCTCCCTCCCACACATATGACACATTACTTTTCACCTTCATTATAGTTTTTAACCTTTACATTGTCCTGGTTTCTCTAACTTTCTATAAGAAGCAGTTGTTCGGCTTTTCAAACTAAATCCCAAATGCACATCAACTGCAAATATGTTCTTATGATACTGTATTGGAGCATCCAAAGCATAATAATTTCAGACTGTGACACAATCTTTCACTTAAAGGAGATGGAAGAGGTAGCATTCTTTAGCAGCTGTCAGGCCCCTACCTCTATTAACAGTTTCTCCAACTTCTAGCTAGACATATTCTCCTCTAACTTGTAATACCCATAATGAGGATGTATCTTGTTCAGTTACTGAACATGCAAAGCATTGTAAACTTTTCATGCACTCTGCCAGCTCAAGAAACTTCAATAAACCTTAAGGCACGGAATTCATTTTTCTCTCCCCACACAATAATGGCTTTTCACAGACCTAGTGCTCATAAAACATTTGTTGAATTCAAAAGATTGTTTTATATCAAAACTTATTTTCATCCTACTTATTTACTACATTAATAATAAACTTTTTAAAACATTTTCTTCTTTTCCTGTCTCAGAGGAAGTAGGAGCAGTATAAGACATATGGAAATATATTTTCAAATCATGTTGGATTGTCCTGTAATAATACTCCCCTGACTATAAAGATGTCAATCATCTGTCACTTACCTGTTAGAACACTCTAAATCAGTGTCGAGTATGTTCATCCCCTTTGGAAAGCAGGAAGAAGAAACAACATTGTCTTAGGTAAAAGTGGAAGTAAAACATCAAGAAACTACTCTGCTCCCACTGAGTGCCCTTCACTGTCCCTCCATACATTAGGAAACAAAAATTCTTCTTGTTCTTCTTATTTATTTACTCATGTAGTCCAGGGAAGGCAATGTGGTGCCTGAAGCCAGAGGTTTGATTCTTACCCAATTTATCTATATTATACTTAAAGAAAAAATTTAGAACACTAAAATAGACTGGTGTCCTGTGAGAGGAAGAGTGTTTCTTTAAAGCAGAAAAACTTTCCTTTATGCATATAATAGTATTAAAATATGCGACCTAGAAAGTTAGGTTTGAGGTATATGTTAATAAGAAGTATATTTATAAGAAGTATATTTATAATAATGTTTCCATCTATATCAACACACCTATGTTAATCAAAGGTGACTTTCAGAGGTTAAGAAAGCCATGAAAATAAAGGATCTTAGAGTATTACGTGATATTATAAAGTTCTTTGTTCCCCAAAATTTAGCCTAAGTCAAAAGCTTAGCCAAGTAAAATAAGATCTGTTTGGAAAATGATCATGAGATGTATCATGTTTACTCTCTTATTGATTTGTTACTCCCCTATATATATAGATGAACTCCTAGAATCTTGAGCTCCAAATGGATCTGCTATCTGCCAATGGCAGACCTTGTCTGCAGGTACTTTTGCCAATAAGAAATAGAAGTGAAGAACTAAAAAAAGACAGCCTAATTAAAAATAGATTTACCTTAACCCTATATTGTAACTTAATAACCCAATATGAACATGTGGGGGAAGGGGAGATGAATAGGTGACCACAGAGAATTCTTAGGGCAGTGAAATTACTCTGTATGATACTATGATGATGGATGTGTGTCATTATATACTAGTATTTGTCCAAACCCATAGAATGTATAGCACCAAGAGAGACCTCTAAGGTAAATTATGGACTTGGATGATTATGAGGTGCCAATGTGGTTTCACTGAGGGTAACTAATGTACCACTCTGGTAGAGGATATTGATGATGGGGGGGGGGAGTTATTTAGATGGTGGGGAGGTGCCACGGGGTATATGGAAAATCTCTGTACCTCCTGATCAATTTTGCTGCTCAATCTAAAAAAATGCTCTAAAACATAAAGTCTTCCATTTAAAAAAATACAATATGACTTATTAGCTGATATATAGACTTTTTGACACATATGCCAAATACTTCTCTAAGGTGTAATTTTTGGGGTCATAAGCTATATTGAGGTGATGACAATGATGTATTCTTTAGGTCAGCCTTAGTCACAGATGCCTTGGACTTCAGCCCTGCCTTTGGCTCATGACACAGGGAAGGGAAAGGTGTATCCCCTGATGTACATGGAAAACTGTGGTCAGCATCACCCTCCAACATGGTCTCTTGGTCTCTGAGGCTGATGCAACGCTTTAATTATGTAGAATGCTTGGTGCCAAAACCACTTCCACACAAACAGGTACTTTTATCTGTCCACTCCCCAGTGATAACTGCTAGCAGCCAATGGTTCTTGGCAAGAAGCTTTGCCAATAAATTTTACCATTGAGCTACTGGAAATGGCTCCTACTAGCAGACACAATTCCTCAACATAGTGGGATTATTCTCTGAAGACATTACATCAGCTATCTTGAATGGCATCTTTGTCTCCAATACCTTGTCCATCACAAACTGTGGCTGAGACCTCTTTCCTTTTCTTCCCATCCATGAGTGCATGCCAACACTCTGCCCTCACACAGAGCATCTTCCTAAGATCACACTCCTCTTCTTTCCGCATTCTGAGCATGAGCACAGCACCAGCTTCACATTTAAAACCTGTGGGTCCCTTTGAAGTTTCCATTGCTTGTAAACATGGCACATAAGAGTACCTTGTCAATGTGTGGACAGTTGTTTCTCAATTTTGAATATCTTGCAGTGGCTTTTAATAAAAATGCTGTGAATATCACCTTTGACCTTGGTGTTCATCCAAAATTATGTATCAGCCTAAACTTCAGCTTTAAAATACCTACATTAGTGTCATTTCTGACATCTCCGCCTATCAGGGATATGATGGCTTAGGTTATAGTCATATCTCATCTGCAATTCCAGAGCCCATGTATCCTGTTCTAAAGTGAATAAAGAATGATTAGGATGGTTAGTGATAAAGGACCACATGTGCTAGAGGACTATTTCCACCTTTCATTTTATCTTTAAAATACCAATACTGTACCTTCTTCTCTTTCCTCATTCTTCACCAATCTCCTTCTACTTCACAAAGTCACCTTGAAGCAATCAGAAAAGAATTTCTACAAACTTGCATCACATCCTTTGCTCACCCTCCAGCATTTGTGGCCTCATATTCAGACTCCCTGTCTGTTGTGGGATCTTGATCTCTATGAACTAGCTGTTCTGTGACCTAAAAGCAACACTCCTCTTGGAAAAGTTTCTATGGAGAGAATTCTCCCCTTTCTGCAGAGGAGAGATTATTTGACTGAAGCACCACCTCACTGGAAGATCAACTACTTTTTCCATTAATTTTTCCCTTTCATAGTAAAATATGTTGGAAGAATTTCATATTTTCTCTTATTTATTATACTAAAGGCCCAGTGCACAAATTTGTGCACATGTAGGGTCCCTCATCCTGGCCTGTGGGATCAGGCAAACTGGCTCTCTGACATCCCCTGAGGAGTCCTGAATTGTGAGAGGTCTCCTGCCAGGCTGAGGGACCCCACTGGTGCACAATTAGGGGGATGGGAGGGGACACAGGAGGTTGGCCAACTGGGGAGGGATTGCAGGAGGGCTCCAGAGCATGTCCAGCTTGTCTCAATCAGCCAGACCCTAGCAGCAAACTAACCTACCAATCAGAGCATCTACGCTGGTGGTCAGTGCACATCCCAGCAACTAGCTGACTGGTTGAATGTATGCTCCCCTGGTGGTCAGTGCACATCATAGCAAGTGGTTGAGTGGCCTTAGGATATCATTAGCAGATTATACTTTGATTGTTTGAACAGATGACCAGATGATGGGAAATTTAGCCTATTGGGCTTTTCTTACATAGGATTATTTTTTAGTTATGGTTTGTATTCAACATTATTTTGTATTAGTTTCAGGTGCACAGAACAGCAGATAGACATTCATATAGGTTATAAAGTGTTCCCTCCTGTAATTCAAGTACTCACACAGTGATCGGCAAACTCATTAGTCAACAGAGCCAAATATCAACAGTACAACGATTGAAATTTCTTTTGAGACCGAATTTTTTAAACTTAAACTTCTTCTAACCCCACCTCTTCAAAATAGACTCACCCACACTGTGGTATTTTGTGGAAGAGCCACACTCAAGGGGCCAAAGAGCCACATGTAGCTCACAGTTTGCTGACCACAGACCTAGCATCATAGGTAGTTACTATAATATTGATCCCCTGTCCATTCAAGATTCCTTCCCTCCCTGTCTATCTAAACCAATACCAGGCAGGTTTCTCCACCATTCCACCTTAACAAACTTCCTGTGAATATTGCAAATGACCTCTACATTACTAAATCCAATGGCCAGTTCTCAGCCACCATCTTACTAGATCAGTATTAGATTTAAATATCATTCTTACTTTCTGGACATTCTTTATTCACTCAGCTTCCAACTTACCTTAGTCTCTTGGTTTTACTCCAATTTCACAGCTCACTCCTTATTCTCCTTTCTTAGTTCAGGTTCTCCTCTCTGACTTTAATATTGTTCTACACCAGTATCAGTCCTGGGTTCTCTTCTTTTTCTCTGTCCAAGCATATTGCCTCAGTAAATGTATCCAGTCACTTGACCTTAAATGGTAAGGAACTGCTGAAGACCTACAAATGTATATCTGCATCCCAAACGATGCTTCCTAACTCCAGGCTCATATAACTAACTGTCTGTCCAAATATCCACTTTGATGTCTAATCAACATCTCAAATTCAGAATATATAAAAAACTGAACATCTGATTACAACCCCTCAACCTTCACACAACCATGACCACCATGCTCCTTTCTCAGTTCATGGCAATTCCATCCTGTCCATTTCTGAGACCAAAAATCCTTTTAAGTCACTCTTTATTTCTTTCTTCACACAATCTGATACTAAATTCTGCTGGTTCCCCCATGAAAATACATCCAGAAGCCAGCACTCCTTGCTATTTTTACCAACATCAAATAGATTTACCTAGATAGCATTGAAATTCACCTGTAACATTCAGCAAAATGTTCCTCTGTGAAAATGCAATGTAAATACTTGTCAGAGAAACATGTTTAGATTCTCTAAGTGGGATACTTTATGCTAAATTCTTACTATTCCATTCTTTTTCCCAAAAGCTCTGCATGTCTCCCACCTCCCTCCCAACTCTGAATCTATTGAAGGTTTGTTAATACTAAAGTGGGACACTGCTGGGTGACTGCAGTTCTAAAAATTACTTTGCTTGTCAGCTTTTTGAGCTATTACACTTGCTTCCAGGAATTCCAATTCCTGCAGAATATTATAAGCAATACTTAAACTATTTAAAATTACAAAAGCTGAGTTATTGCCAAAAATGAGAAGTAGCAGGAATTAGAATCCTATATAATAAAAGGCTAATATGTAAATAGACCAAACGGCAGAACAACTGGAACAACTAAACAACCAGTCACTATGATATGCACTGACCACCCAGGGGCATGCGTGGAACAGAGTGGGCATCGGCTGTGGTGGGATGGTGGAGCAGGTGAGTGGGGAGGACTCCAGAACAAAGTGGGGTGCTGGTCACTGTCATCAGGGCAAGCCTCTGATGGCTACTGAAAATTCTTTGTTCCCACATGCCATGGTTCCCCCACCCCCTGGCACTTGCACCTGATGCCAGTGCCAGCCCTGCTCGCACCCATTCACACTCATTCCTGGCACCAGCACCACCACTCTCACCCACTTCTGGTGCCTGGCGCCAGTCCTGGTAGCTCAGCACCATCAGTGGGTACAAGTGATGGCTGCCGGCCCCAATCTCCCCTGAGGGCTTCTCCACTCACCCTTGCTCCTGAGGGGTGATGGGGGCAGCAGTCACCACTCACACCCGCTGCTGGTGCCGGCACCTATTGTTCCACACTGTCAGTGGGTGTGAGCAAGGCTGGCACCATCAGCTCATGGGAGCAGTGGCAGCAGGAGCAGTGCTGCTGGTAGAGAGGGGACCAGGGGCATGGAGGATGGGCAGAGATCCACCCCTATGCCCACGGCAACCTCATGACACAGTTCCTTTCAAGGTGTACAAATTCATGCACTGGGCCCCTAGTAAAATAAAAGAGTAATAAAAGAGTAATATGTAAATTAGCCATCACTCCTCTACACCCACAAACCATACTCACTAGCCACGCACATCATCCAATCAGAAGCAAGTATGCAAATTAACCCCAACCAAGATGGCTGCTGCCACAGAGAGAGCAAAAGGTAGTCTTGGGTTCCCCCAGTGATAGAGGAAGCCAAGCTTTCCACACACCCTGGCCAGCCCAGGCCTCCACTCAAGACTACAATGTTTCAATTATAGAAGATAAATAAATCCTAACAGAAATGGCTGCTTCCACAGAGTGAGCAGGAGGCATGGCTCCACTCAAGGCTACAAAGTTTCAATTATAGAAGATAAATAAATCCCAGATATCAGGACCTCTGCTTGGGTTGCCAGGGGGCGTGGCTGGCTTGCAAACTATCACAGGCCCCTCACCAAGGTCATCCCATGCCCTTACAGAACCCCCACTCTGATCCAGGACACTCTTCAGGGCAAACCTGCTGGCCCCCACCCATGCACCAGGTCTCTATCCTATCTAATAAAAGAGTAATATGCGGGTTGACCATCACTCCAGCACACAAGATGGCTGCCCCCATGTAGTCAAAGATCCTGCCACCATGTGAACACAAGATGGCCAGCAGGGGAGGGCAGTTGGCAGGGACCAGGCCTGCAAGGGAGGGTAGTTGGGGGCAATCAAGCCTGCGTGTGGGGGAGGGGTCAGTTAGGGGTGACCAGGCTGGCAGAAGAGGAAGTTGAGGATGACGGGGCCTGCAGGGAAGGACAGTTGTGGGGGGACCCAGGCCTTCAGGGGAGTGCAGTTAGGGGGGACCAGGCCTGCAGGAGAGGGCAGTTAGGGATGACCTGGCCTGCAGGGGAGGGCAGTTAGAGGCAAACAGGCTGGCAGGGGTGCAGTTAGGCATCAATGAGGCTGTCAGGGGAGTAGTTAGGGTTGATCAGGCTGACAAGTAGAAGCAGTTAGGGGAAATCAGGAAGGCAGGCAGGTGAGCAGTTGGGAGCCAGCAGTCCTGGATTGTGAGAGGGATGTCCGACTGCCCATTTAGACCCAATTCGGGCAGTCAGACATCCCTCAAGAGGTCCCAGATTGGAGAGGGTGCAGGCTGGGCTGAGGAACCTCTTCCTCCCATGCATAAATTCCGTGCACCAGGCCTCTAGTAAGAATATAAGACCACTGGCTTCTTTTCATCATCTGAAAGTCATGTACTGCCTAGGAGGCTTTGAAGTTTTCTCTGACCACAAGATAAGGTTAAAATGTAAAAACTTTGGTCTGTAAATGTGTGGTTTTTTTATTTCAACTTTTATTTTTATTTATCTTTATTGCTGAAAATATTACAGATGTTCCCTTTTTTCCCTCATTGACCCCCTCCTCCCCACTCACACTCCCCCCATTAAATGTCTTTTATGTGAGTAGAAACAAATGTTTCTCAAATCAGAATAATATACAATCCCTTTCTAAATAAAAGTAATCTTGAAATCTAGCATCAACACAAATTATTTATGAATTAATATTTCTTATATAACAAGCTGACAAAGCTAAAATTTTGACTAAACACAATAGCTGAGAAGTTACAAAATGTGTCCAAATCATGTGTGCCTATTTCCAAACTAAAGAAAATGATACACATAAGTATCCTACAAAGGACATATACCTGGACAGAGTATAAAGTGGGAGAGTGGTTTTGAGAACAGCTTAGGGTAAATCACCCCAAACTGTGTATGTGTGTGTGTGTGTGTGTGTGTGTGTGTGTGTGTGCACGCGATCGTGTGGGATGGAGGGGGATTTCAGAGTGCTATTCTGAGAACTTAGCATATCCCTCCATATTGCTCAGCCCAAGGGACTGAAAATCTAGGCAGGAAGAGAGACTGGCTGACTTACAGGTGGATTCAGGTGAGGCTGGCTAGTGGATATCAGCCTACATCAACAGTGTTTCTACATTAATTGCCTTCCTAGGGAGAGATACATCATCCTTTCCCTGTGGAATGCCATAGACGAGCCATAGGAGGTCTTCTAGGAACCAGCCCAATAGGGCCACTTGAAATTCCAAGTACAGTATTTTGAAGATAACCATTGGCTAAAGACTAAGCAATCATAGTAGACATTTTCCAACTATGTCAATGTACTAGAATTTAAAAACCTACAAAAAGTCCCCAAAGGAAGGAGAATAAAAAGCTTTCAACATTTGCCAGACAGCCCAGTAACAGTAAGCCACTTGTTAAGATACCAGGT
This sequence comes from Lasiurus cinereus, assembly GCA_011751065.1. Lineage (NCBI taxonomy): Eukaryota > Metazoa > Chordata > Mammalia > Chiroptera > Vespertilionidae > Lasiurus > Lasiurus cinereus. Next base: position 13,684,413 of record JAAGEH010000043.1, on the reverse strand, counting down.
CAAGTAAGACCTTTATGTCCCCTGACTGCTCCTCCCACCTTCTCTAATTGAACCCATATCTAAAATCTAAGAAATCTGGGCTCTGTATTACCTAATAATGAAAAGAAAATTTCTGAAGTTTTCTGAGTTTCCATTTAGGCACAGATAAATATTGCCATACACCATAATAAATTTGAAGGAATAATGAGAGATAAAAATTAAAGTTTTATTTTGAGTATGTCTTGGTTACTTAAGAACCAATTGCACTTCAATATAATCTTCCTATGAACAGAATCAAATGCTTTCAAAACAGAACTGTAAGACATAAAATTAGGAAAACTGTTCACTCAGAAGAAGTATGAAATTAAATTGTCACTTGTGAATATGGTATTGAGAACTCTGACAAATGTTCCATTGGGACTCAAATATTTATTCTGCCATCGCTTGTCTAAACCAGGACCATTGGGAAGCTTTGGTGAACATAACATTGTGACCTCAATTGATAGAAATGCTTTACAGACTTACGAGTTCATTGTGTTCCTTTCTTATTAGCCCATACAACTAAAACTAATTCTTTCTGTTGCCAATTTGATGGTAATTATAAATTTGAGTGCTGAAATGGCATGGCAGTACTTGATTATGACATTAGAAGGTGAAGGTGGAGGTGGTAGTGGTGGTGGTGAGTGTGAATTATACATATAGATTATGTTCTCCTCAAAACTGAAAACACACATTTTATTTTTTAACTTCAATTAATGTTATATCTTTTAAAATATATTTTTATTGATTTCAGAGAGGAAAGAAGAGGGAGAGAGAGAGAGAAACATCAATGATGAGAGAGAATCATTGATCGGCTGCCTCCTGAACACCTCCTACTAGGATCGAACCTGCAACCTGGGCATGTGCTCTCTACCAGTATTGAACCTGGGACCCTTCAGTCACAGGCCGACACTCTGAGCCAAACTGGCTAGGGTGAAAATACACATTTTAAAACATTCTTATATAAAACGAAAAGACCAAAGTTAAGAAATAGTAGACCTGACTTTTGATCCCAGATTCTTCCAAAAAATCTGATTTTTTTAGTTTTGAAACAGAAGAAGAAAAAATCTTCTTTCCTGTCTTTCGTGGTACCCAAATAAACTTAACAGCCCAGGAAGATCAATGATAGAGGAATATCTTGAGATTCTATTTTTCTTCAAATGTTCACAGATTCAAAAAAATGGTGCTCGAGAAGTAAGGAAGATAAAGCTCTTTCTCTCCCATCTGGACAAAATCTCCACTTTCCTTTCTTCTTTTCTCTCTCTTCATCATGAAGTGCTCTCTGTCCTGCCTTCCCCACTGTACCCTTCCTCTGCATATCCCGGCTGCCAAACTCTTACTGTCTCTTTCCCTCCTTTGTGAAGACCCCAAAGAGCAATTGACTGACTGGTATTGCCTATTTCATCCAAATATAACATTCCTTCTTGCTCACCACTCACAAAATTAACTTTGAGAGATTTCCCCGGAACAGTCTAGATTCTCACTGATGTTTCAAGCTTTCATTGGAGTTAAAGGGTTCACCAATGTAGATACCCCCAGGGAAGTAGGCTCAGGCACAGATTTCCAGAGCAGCATTTTCTCAGACATGTTTTCTAATCTTCAGGTTGTCAAGACAGAAATCTTGACTCTGCAAGTGTCCAGACATTCATTAGGAATGAATGAAACCTATAAAAAAATAAATGGTGCATACACACAGAGACTTACTATATCATTAGTCAGTATTTTTCTTTCTGAAGAAAAAATTGTATAGGAAGCCAAATTACCTACTGAGTACAGGCAGATGTTGACAGAAATCAGCTAAGGATCATCATAGACTGTTCAAAGTAATTATGGACTTTAAGTAGTAATCATATTCTAATGCAATTTTCTCAGATTTCTTAATTGTTTGTTTCCCAACAAGAATATTTTGCCTTTCCTATCCATGAAACAAACTAAGCTGTTAAAGCAGTATACATTAGAATCCCCATACAACATTTATCACCTGGAGGCATCATTTGCTACACCATAATTTTTTCATGGCGTTTTTCACTTCTGCATTCCTCAAGGTATAGATCAGAGGGTTGAGCAAGGGTGTCCGAATTGTATAAAACACAGCCACCATCTTGTCTATTGGAAATGTGGTCGGTGGGTGTGTGTATATGAATATACATGGGCCAAAAAATATGACAACCACAATAAAGTGGGAGGTGCATGTGGAAAGGGCTTTCTGCCTTCCTTCTGCGCTGTGGTTTCTCAGAGAGTGCAAGATGACACCATAGGAGATCAGCAGGATTGTAAAACTCATCATGCAAATGGCCCCACTATTAGAAACAACTAGCAAATTTATCACGTAAATGTCCATGCAGGCAAGTTTCAACAAGGGCTGCAAATCACAGAAATAGTGATCAATCACATTGGGGCCACAGAAAGGCAATTGCAAAGCTAGTACTATCTGTGCTGAAGAGTGGATACAAGATCCCCCCCACGCCAGAATCACCAGCACACCACAGACGCGCTGGCTCATGATGGTTGTGTACCGCAAAGGCTTACCAATGGCAACATAGTCATCAAAGGCCATGAGGAGGAGCACAAAGATCTCCATGCAGCCAAAGAAATGGGCTGTGAAGACCTGAGTCATGCACTCATTGTAGGAGATGGTCTTCTGGGAAAGGGCGTTCACAATCAATCTGGGCGCTGTGGTTGTAGAGAAGCAGGCATCAGCAAAGGACAGATAGAACAGGAAGAAATACATGGGACTGTCAAGGGCCCTGCTTGTTTTAATTGTCACTACAATGAGAAAGTTCCCCATCAGTGTCGCAAGGTAAAACATCAGGAAGACCCCAAATATTGCTTTCTGCTTTCCTGCATCCTGTGTCAACCCAAACAAAATGAACTCAATCACACTGTTATTCATCACCATAGTAGTAGTTAGAGAAGGTAAGCTGTGGTTGACGAAGGTTTAATCTGCAGAGAGAAGCATCATGTTGAGATCAGTGAGCTGCACTCTGAATTTCTTGTTTCTGCTCCATCCTGTTACCTCCAACTGCCTTTAATCCCCCTTGAACCTTTGTAAATCTGTGATGTCCAAGCCTCTCCCAGATCTACCTATTGTTCAGAAATTTATCACATTGGACCAAAATGTCTGTATTTGGGTAATAAAACAAATAAATGTCCTTTAAAAAGTTTGATTCCTACCAAGACTGAGAACTGCACAATTTGTATTTTCCTTGCGCAAGTGACTTAGTTACTTACCTCTTTGAAATTTAGCCTTTCTGTGAAAAAAATAGAGGGCAAGTACTTATCCTGCCTTATTCCAAGTTTTCCTAAAATTTAAAATATAGAAAATATAATATAGCCATACATATGCACACACATACACATGCATATTTCATGTATTATACCAGTATATCTTATATATGAGCTTTGAAGGCTGATCAACACTATTCCAGTGTAATTATTATTCAGTTTCACTCATTTTTGTGTCCATTATCCCAGAACTCTTTGGGACACTGGTGAAATGTGCTTTATTTTATGTCTTTTACTGATGTCTCTTGTGTAGAAGCTTCATTGATTGTCTTGATATAACAAATGTCTGGAAATTCTTTGAAGATGGCATAATTTGGGAAACTTTTTTTCCTGCTCTTCCTTTTCTTCTGTTAATCTTCACCCTAGGATATTTTTTTCCATTGATTTTTTTAAAGAGAGTGGAAGGGAAGAGAAGAGATAAGAGAGAAAAACATCAATGTGAGAGAGACACAAATCCTGACCAGGGCCAGGGATCCAGCCTGTAACCTAGGTAGCAAACTAAGCACGTGTCCTTGACTGGAATAGAACCCAGGACCCTTCAATCCACAGGTCAGTGCTGTATCCACTGAGCAAAACCAGCTAGGGTGGGGAACTACTCTCTATGTACTCTACTCTTGAACTTATCCCATTAGAATGTTGAGCCTCTCTGCTGATGAATTTGACCTGACATAAAATTTCTAATATGCCTATAATCTAAGTAGTGTTTTTACTTTTATATATTCCTCTTTACTCTGAATTTCCTTTGATAAAGAGTCTAGCCCTAGCTGGTTTGGCTCAGTGGATAGAGCTTTCTTCTGCAGACCAAAAGGTTCTGGTTCGATTCCCATCAAGGGCATGTACCTTAGTTGCAGGCTCCTTCTCGGCCTGGGCCCTGGTCAGAGGGCCATACAGGGGGCAATTAAACAATGTGTTTCCCTCACATGAATAGTTCTTTCTGTCTTCCTTTCTTCTCTTCCACTCTCTCTAAAGATCAATGGGAAAATATCCTTGGGCAAGGACTAAAAAAAAGAAAAAGAAAAAAGAAGATTCCATAATCCCAATATACAATTTTATGATTTTTTTTATTTCAAGCGCTTATTCATCACATATATAGTTTGTATGATTAAGATCATCATATAATATCATTTTGTGTTTTCATGTTGGCTTAGAATTATTTTAATATTTCTTACCATGCTATTATATTTTCCACAGTTGTCAATTTAATTATATTAAAATGTATAAATTTGTTCATTGAGATACTTATGTTTCTTCCAGTTGTCATTCATAAATAACAATTTTATAAACAACTTTAGAATAATTTCCCAAGTATGATATTGCTGCCCCAAATTCTAGAGATTGTCATTGCTATTGATAAGAATTAAATTTTTCAGTATTTTATACCCTTTTACTCACTATATTTTACTATAAAATAATCCATCATGATGATAAAATATTTAAAGAAGAAGAATGTAAAAAGAAAAGATTAAAGTCTCTCCTCCAAAATTATTTGAATCTATAATCTTGGTCTCCAGAAATAACTCCTTTTGGTTTTTTGTATGTCCTCCAGAAATATTCTATGAAGTTATTTGCATGTGTTTATTTATATGTCCTTTTTTTTATATGCAAGTATGGCCACTATTTGATATTGATTATTTTGTAGAAAAGCTAGTGGTTCACAAGCAAAAACAAACAAACAAATAAATAAAACAAAAGCTGGTTATCTCATATCTTGTAACATTATCTTATTATCTGACTGATTTCATTAATAGGCATTTTTATTATACTTATATAAATTTTTATTAGCAGACACAATTAGTATTTTAATCCTTTTTCCTTTGAAGAATGTTTTACCTTTTGTCACCTCACCTTTTGTGATCTTGATATTTTACCTGGTATAGATATTAACCTAGAAAAATCACTGATTTCTTGACCTGCGGGTGTCCCAAAGATGATGGCACAGTAGCTCTGACTTGTCACCTCTTTTCTTAAAGAAGTATCAGAGTGCTCACTCCCAATTAGTGTCAGAGAGGCACAGCAAAATTATACATCCCCCCTCAATAGAGTCATCTGCTATTAAGACTTCTTATTTTAGAGCAGTTTTAGTTCACAGCAAAATTGAAAGAAAGATACAGAGATTACCCATAAGGTCCCTGCCTCCACACACACATGACCCTCAAGCACACACCACTATCAACATCCCCACCAGAGTGCTGCATCTACTATAATTGATGGATCTACAATGACACATCATAATCATCCAAAATCCACAGTTTATCTTGGGGTTCACGAGGGTGGTGTACATTCTGAGTCTGGATAAATGTGTAATGATATAGGTCCATAATTATAAAACCTACAGGGTATTTCCACTGTCCTAAAAATAGAGCCATTTTTATATTCACAGAACATAGAACATAATTCCTTTCACACAATACCTAATACTAGTACTCGATAAATTCTAAGTAAAATGTCTCACACAAGTTAGTAGAAGGAAATAACACCTTGAATGAGCTATCTGTGAGTTTTCAATGTTAGATTTATTAGCTTGTACATACCAGACAGTTAGACTGATATTTCATAAATGTCAGTATTAGTAATGGCCAATCCTAGAACTCTCACATGGATTCTCTCTCTTTCTAAAGAGAAAGAAAAGACACAGTTTCAGATATGTCCTCTTCTCCTCACTCTTCCTGTCCTCTCCTTCTCACTTGTCACCTCTTGAAAATAAAAGGCTTTAAAAATATAATGAATCATGAATGTAATAAAATGGTTACTATGGTTTTCAAATGCAGTGGCTGAAATATTGACCATGGCTTTAAGAACCTTCTAACTCTTGCCATCTCTTGCTTCCCCCTTTCTTCCCCCAGTATTTCTCCTTATACATGTTTCAGCCAAGCCTGACACTGCCCAAACCATCTGCTCTCAGAATTTTCTATTTCCCACAGTGGCTAGCGGACCTTCCTCAGATATAACCTCCCTCTCCATAGCTACCTGTATGCAGAGTGCCTAGCTGAAATGCCATCTTCTCAGCAAAGCATTACCTGGTTTTACCAGTTGAATCACTTTCTTGCTAATGGCCTTGCAATGTTAGTGTGGTGTGTGTGTGTGTGTGTGTGTGTGTGTGTGTGTGTGTGTTAGAGAGAGAGAGAGAGAGAGAGAGAGAGTTGAATCATGCAATTCTAATTGTAGCCCTTCTCTCACTTTTGCTTTAATGTCTTTTGTTCATTTGATTTTACAATATCCCATAAGGCAAGTTCACGTTGTCCTATTTTGTGAACTTTGGGTTAAGCTGGGAGGCAGAGGTTAGCAGACAGCAGTCAGAAATGAGCCAGGATCAGAACTCAAAGCCTCTTTGCTCCATGGCAATTCATTGACATCCTGCAAACTTCATGATGGAGCAAAGAAATTAGCATTTTATATGTATATGTTAAAACTGATAGTGAGAAGGAAGGGATAGAGAGGTTAAAGAAATGATGGCAGGGATCAGAGTCAAAGGGGGGAAATGTGCATGTGGGGAAACCGAATAGGAAGGGGGAATTAAGGGCTGAGACACAGGGAAGAAAACCCATCATGCAAAGTGAACATAAACCCATGTTAGAAATAAAGAGTAATTTGCCCTAGGATTTCACTAGGCAATTTTGCTTTACTCTCTCCCACTCCTCATATTACCCCTTTCTCCAACCATAGAAAGAGGTGATTTGGGGCTGTAAGTGGAATGAAAGTGGGTCCTATTCAGCCAATATTAGTATCATTAATATTAGGATAATTGGCATCATAGTATGATGGAATCAGATTATCAATCAGTATCAATGCATATTGATTGCCTATTATCAGTATGCACCTCTATGATTTTCCTGACTTTATGCTTTGCAAGTCAGAAATCTGCGGGTATAAGATGCTATACCTCTACTCCCTTCACTGTACCCCTTTTTGCAGTAGGAATCGGGCCTAACACAGTGCTGCCTCAAGCAGAAGTCGGTGAAAGCTGGGGAGCCCTGGTGTGTCAGGATCTTCTAATCACCGTCGGGAACATATTCCTGGAACTCCAGTTTTTCAGGAGACAGGATTGCATGGTATAGCAGCTGTCCTAAAACCCAGTCCTGAGTGGGAGGCCAGAAAAGGGAAATGGTGCAGTGCGTCTTAAATGCTCATCTTTAAAAAAAGAGGTAATATCCAACAAAGGGCTCATAATTCTCACTCTTCCAGTTCTGATCTATTTTACACGTGTTTGCGACATGTGAATTGTACTTTAAATGGATCCTCTTGGCTTTCTGTTGCAGGATCTATGGGGAGAGGACGTACTCCATGATGGCCAACTCTTCCTAAAAAGGTGAATTAGATTCTCCAAAAGGGTCTGGAACGCCAGCAGAAAGTTTCTTTCTTTTACTCCTGTAATTCTCTGGAATAAAAAGGAAATATATCCCCTCTGTTCTGTGGTATAAACTTCTCTAAAGCCAAGTCTAGTACTTCAAAATATTCCCCTGCAGAGCACATGAACTAAAGAATTCTTTTTCTTCCATCAGATATTTATAGGGATTTCATGAAAGCTCACAAATGCCCAGTCTTTGGGGAGATGAGGACTCCACCCTTCCCACCCAAACCTCATCGACTGGCTCAGGGAGTTAATCAGCTCAATTAATCCTGGATCACAGCAAACCATGGGGCCAATTCATCCCAAAAAAGGCTGTCAGCAGGCAGATTCTGTTCTCCGAGCTCCCCTTCCCTCCCATTCTGCCCTAAGGGACTCTTCCCATTTCCGTTATCAAATGCTCCACCCTTGCACCCTGCTCTAAGGAAAAACCATGCTTTCTAAGTCACAGGGAGGCAAAGAATACTAAAAGTTACCCAAAGGCTCTGTCCTTCAAAGTCAAATCTTTTCTCATGGCAGACAAAGCTCTGAGCCTAGGTGAAGGTTCAAACAGATGAGATATAATTGACTTCTAGCTCCATTATTTGTTTCTTGACTTTAGTCAAGTTTCTTCTCCTAGTTTCCTATTCTAGAAAATGTTATCATTAGTTATAATAACTATGACAAGTCATAATGATATTGAAAAAATATGACTACAATGAAAACTATTAATTAAAAGTTCTATCATTTCTAAAACATTGTGAAGTAAGTAAATCAGTAGGTAAAGGAAGGAAGAAGAAAGATAAAATTTAAAAAAACTTTTTTACAAATTTTAATTTATAAATTGATTTCTTAAGTATAATTTTTATACAATAGATACACTATTTTAAAAGAATAGGAAATTAGTTTAGGCAAATGTATACACATGTATGACGGTCACCACATGGTAGGAGTTTATTGATTTCATTCTTCTATTCAAAGAAGCAGGTTTTAGCTTTTGTGTTCTCTTCATATTTATATATTTGTTTACCTTCTATTCTTTATTATTTGGCTTTATTTTTTAATAGTCAAGGTTTTTATTTAGCACAATGCTAGTAGTTGCCATCTTACCTGTTTTCTGTTTTCTTAATTAAGTTTATGGGGGTGACATTGGTTAATAAGGTTATACAGATTTCTTTTTTTTATAGACACATTATTTATTTTTTAACCAAATAAGTGGCATAGTGAATTTTTATTTTTTTTATTTTTTATTAAATTTATTGGGGTGACATATAGGTTTTAGGTGTGAGGTTCTCTGAATAAGATTATATAGGTTTCAAGTGTACATTTCTATGACATATAATCTGTATATCACCTTGTGTGCTCACCAATCAAAGCCAAATCATCTGTCACTATATATTTGACCTCCTTTACCCTTTACTACCCCTGACCCGCTACCCTCTACTCTGGTAGCCTCCATACTGTTGTTTGTGTCTGTGAGTTTCAGTTTTATATTCCACATGTGTGTGAAATCATGTGGTTCTTAACTTTTACAGTCTTATTTCATAGTATGATATTTCCAAGGTCCATCCATGTAAATGGCAGTATTTCATCTTTTCTTTTGGTTTTATTATACAGTTCCTTCTGAGAACACGAAGGCAGTCTGTTCCAAGCCTCCCCAGGTTCTGGTGGTATGCTGGCAACCTCTGGAGTTCCATGGCTTGTAGATTCATCACCCCAATTTCCACTTTCATCTTCAAATGGCATTCCCTTGTGTGCATGTGTCTCTGTGTCCAAATTTCCCTATTTATAAAGACACCAGTCATATTGGATTAAGGCTCATCCCAATGACCTTATCTTAAATTGATGGTCACATTCACAGCCATTGGGAGTTGGATTTCAGCATCTTTTGCAGGGATGCAATTCAATCTATAGCAAAGAGTACTCTTCAAAAATTCATAATTTCCCAATCCCACACTTCACAGATAACTGTTAGTCCCTTACATATTCTTCTAGGTTTTCCTATTTAAAAAACTGCTATAAAATGAATAATGAAGTGATTATTAATTTCAATAGTTTAGGGTCCTAACAAAAGACAAACAACTAAAGGAGGGAGCTTTTTGCTATGAAGACAGGAGTTAGGTCAGAAGAGTGAGCAAAATATCATGAGAGGAGAAACATGTATCAGTTCAGGGAAACATGAAGATGACCTCCATAAAAATTACACTAATATTAGATCAAAAAGTTATAAGAGGTAAAATTATGGACAGATTTTGGGCAACCATGAAAGCTAGGTCATGCAATTCTATTTTGTTTTGTTTTGGATAAGCAAAGAGATTTGGGAACATGAAAAAACAGGAAAGCTTGACAAAATGTATGAATTAAGTCAAATCAACATGACCTCAGAGTTTTATCATTGAATTCAATCATTATTTTCTAACAATCTTGGACTAACCTAACTCTCTCATCTGAGTGACATCCCAGTAATAGAGAATGCTATTTTTCCCTTCTTTAATTCTTACTTTTACTTGCTGAAATCTAAAACAGTTCAAATATATTTGATACTAAAAAGCTTCCCTTTTTTCCCCAGATAGACATCTCCCTCTATTTTCTATTCACCTATATTACTATGTGTTATTAAATAAATATTTAATTGAATAACACAATTCTAGATTACATATTATTCTTGTATAATCTTATTATTCAAACATTTTTCACTTTTGTTATTTCATTTGACCTGCACATTATTTTGCAAGGTAAATATGCCTTGTTCTTTCAATGTACAAAATTTGACTTGTGATACAGAAAGTTTTTCTAAGCATTCTAAAATTACAGTGGGATGTTACTAGATAGCCTCTATCTCTAGCATTCACCTTTCATGTCACATAAAATATCAAACCCCAATCACATAGATTGCACCCTAGAAAAGATAAATCCTGAGTTCTACTATGAGGATGCCAATGAATGCCTTAATTTTCTGTTCTGACTCCAAAATCAATTCTGTAAACTGCATAGTGAGGCAAATATCAAAGCAGAAAATAGATATCTGAATGACTAATAGTGAAGAAGAGGAAAGAAAAGAGAGTGACACTGAAATTAGAGCAGGGGAGAGGAGAGTGAGAGTGAGCAGATCCAAAGAAAGAAGAGTTAGGGGGTAAAATACAGAAAGACAGAGAGAAGGGAAAAGAGCAATATATATATTAGGGAGACTAGTTTGATCCAAAATTTCACATTCAGCTTCTTTCTCCATGTCCCATTATAATATCCCTAATCCAAAACCAAATAATGGGTATAGCAAGGGTTCCCAAAACTCAGCTGTGGAAAAAGTACTGCCTTATCTTATACTCTGCCCAGAATCTCTTCAAGTGAGGGGACTTCCCCCAAGACAGAAACTTCTGCCAAGCTGGTCTCAATGCCATGTACAGTTTATTGGCCCTTCTGTGAGCAAAAATGCTTTTGAGAATGCTGAGGCCAGGAAAGACCTGGACCAGTCTAACACTTCATTGCTGGAAACACTCCCAGCAACTCCATCCCACCTGCAAGTCATACTGAGTGTAGATGCCATCAGATCAGTCTTATCTTTCATTACAAACCACCATTATTCTAGTCCACACTTTCCCCATGGCATTTTTCATTTCCTTATTTCTAGAGGTATAAATCAAAGGATTGAGCAAGGGCGTTAGATGGTGTAAAAAATTGCCACCATTTTGTCAAAGGAGAAAGCAGATGGAGGTCGGGCATACACAAATATGTATGGGACAAAGAACAAAACCAAAACAGCAATGTGAGATCCCCAGGTGGAGAGACCTTTCCACTGCCCTTCAGCTCTGTAGATTTTCAGAGAGAACAAGATGATTGTGGGAGCCCCTTTCCATGGCCCATGTGGTTCAGGATTACCCTTTAGGGTTCAGGTTCTGGAAAAGGTCACACACAAATGAAAAGAGAGACTAGAAAAGCATTAATTTGGAGATATTGGGGGGCCATGCGGGAGCCTTCCTCTAGTGGAAAGGATTACTTACTGCTCTGGCCTTTTTCTCCCTTTTATTAAGACTATGGGATACACCCATGACCTTTAGGCAGGAAATTACAACAGAAATTAACATGAAACAAACAGGTAGAGGCTGCTTTAGCTAACAATGTTTCAACTAAACAGTGAGTGATTAGCTCTGACCTTTCAGAGCAATTAAGGTTGACCAGCCTTCTGGTCTCCTGTCCACATCTTTCTATTAATGAGACAATGTTTGGTTTCTGGCAGATGACACCACAGGATATAAGCAACAAAGAGAAGATGATGACGCAGATAAACCCACTGTTGGCCACCACCAAAAGGCCGAAAGCATGAGTGTCAGTGCAGGTCAATTCTAGTAATGGGTACAAGTCACACATGAAATGATCGATAACATTGAGGCCACAGAAGGGCAGCTGTAAAGAGAATTTGTATCATAGAATGAAGCAAGCCCCCTGTCCAGGCCACCCCCATCAGAATGCTGCACAGCCTTCAGTTCATGATAGAAGAGTAATGCAAGGACTTGCAGATGGCCACATAGAGGTCATAGTTCATGACTATGAGGACAATCAACTCCACTCCAGCAAAGAAGTGTTCAGTAAAGAGCTGGGCCATGCAGCCTTCAAAGGAGATGGTCTTTCTCTCATAGAGAGAGTCCACAATCATCTTTGGGGCAATGACACTGGAGAAGCAGGCATCCAGCAAAGCCAGGAAAGCCGAGAAGTACATGGGGGAGCCCAGGAATGCTGGGCTGCTGCTGATTGTCACTACAATTAGCAGGTTGTCCCCAACAGTTGCAATGTAGCTGAACAAAAATATAACAAATACCATTTTCTGAACATTGGGATTTTGTGAGAGCCCCAGGAGGACAAACTCAGTTACAAACCTTTGGTTTTGCATGATTTCCAAGGAAAAGCTAAATGTTACCACAGTGAGCACATAAAATCTGCAACTATGAGAAAAAGAAAAGTTCACCTGGGACCAGTTTATGATACCATCATAGCACAGTCATCAAGTTGCCGCATTCATATGTGCTCCTGACATAAATGAGAACACAAAATTAGAAATCTGTTAAAGGTGATAGTGGGAGGTCAGACAGAATTCAGCAGGAGATAAAGTATTAAATATTTCAAAATGGCCAAAGCTTTAATATAGGAGAAGGGAAGTATTCCCATATGGTAGGGATGAAACAGTTTTTATCTCAACTGCCAACTCTGATCATTTAGAAGTGGTTTCCTGGAATGAATTGTTGAGGAAGATTCTGAAGCCGCATCCAAATTCTGAGGATGGAGAACTGTAACTTATTGGCCATCGGGGATGATTTGTGTGCCTCCCCTGATCAAGAAAGATAAATATCACATGATTTCACTCATATAATGAACAACTTAAAATGATGAACAAAAACAGACCCAGAGACAGAGATGCATCGATCAGATCATCAAATCTTAGAGGGAAGGTAGGTGAGGGAAGGGGTAAGGAGGAGAGATCAACCAAAGGACTTATATGCACGCATATAAGCCTAACCAATGGACACAGACACCAGGGGGGTGAGGGCATGAGTGGAGGGTGAGGAGGGAAGCAATGAGAGGATAAGGACACATATGTAATACCTTAATCAATAAAGAAAAAAAGAGACTGCTTTATCTACAAAGAAAAGAAATAACCCCAGTTATTTCCCCTTATAAGGCACTTGAAAAAAAATCATACTATGTTGCCAATTATTTTTTTTATTTCTTTCATTGTTGAGAGTATTACTGATGTCTTGGGTCTTTAAGATTAATTCATTCATTCCCTAGGGGAAAAAAATCCATGTGAAAGTACCTACTCTATACTTACACGTAACAAGTAAGCATGTATTGAGTTGTGTTCTTCTGTTATTCATCATTTAAAATAAGAACAGATGTTTATGATAAATAATAATACCTACTGAAGATTATTGTCATAGTGACTAAGTTAAAGAATGTAAAAAAACTACTATTTAGGAAATAGTGCTTAGGACAGTTCATGTTATATCTTGTCACTATTTTACTGGTAGACAATTCACACTTAAAGAGAAAAGGTCAAACAAATTACAGATGCTGGATCTGGAATTAAACAGAATCTCTGGCTCCAACACTAAAGTATTCCTAATGGATCAACAGCGAAAGGAGCAGTGAGTTTTCTTTTTAGCGAGAATTTAAGATCAGGGCTGGCCTTTCTACTGTCTCCATCCACCCAGAAAAATCAAAGCCTTCTGATTCTTTTGTTCATGTTTGAATGAGGATTCTTGATGGACACAGAGTAAATTATATAGATTCAGAAAATAATGGTCTAATTACTACAGATACAAACTGGCAACAACCACATAGGTAAGGAATAGAAACAGTATGTTGAATATGGCTAGAGGCTTGAGACTTTTTAATTATTTACTAATTATAAATACTGTGTGGCCCAATCTGATCAAGTACAATTTGCCATTTACATTACTTTATTGGAAAGATGTTCATCTATAGCCAACCTGTTCATCTCACAGGATTATGATAAGAGTCAAACTGACAAAATGTAAAAGTTGCTTATAATAAATGCCATCACCAATTATAGTCACTATTCTCTCGCTTAAAAAACCAGCCACCTTACCCAGCGAAAGAGTCATCCAGATAATTACTCCAACTTTTGATTTTGTTTTCCATAGCCAGACAACAGTTTCCAAGAATAATTGTGTCCTTACCTGTATATATAACAGAAATTTGTCAAATGTATGTGTATACATACATATAATCTGTTAAACAGGTGACTAAAATAATAATGTTTACTGTGAGAATTAAAAATAATCTGATTTTGGTGAAATCCACTTAGAGCTAACAAAAACAATTTACAATAAATAAACAATTGTGTATGCTAATACGCATCTTTATACTTACTTTTAAATGACTATCTCCATTATACTCCCAGTGTACTAGGCATTCTTAAACAGAGCCTGCATTATGAACACTACATTCAGCTATAAGTTGTCACCAAGAAAACAAGAGTATAAAGCAAACCTATAAGGTCATTGGATCAGCCAACAACCATTTATTAAAAAGTAAAGAATATCAATATATGACCCAGCAGTTATCAGCTTATCTTAGAGTCAAAGCCAGAGAGACAATGAAATGGAATGAGTAAGAACACCAGGTCCAATAAACAAAACAGGAACAGACTCTTAGATATAGAGAATGAACTGAGGGTTGCAAGATAGGAGGGAAGCTGGGGACTGAGAGAAGAGGATGAAGGGATTAAGAAGTACAAATTGGCAGCTATACAATAGTCATGAGGATGTAAAGTATAACATAAAGAATACAGTCAATAATGTTATAATAACACCCTAGCTGAATGGATAGAGCATTGGCCCAAGGACTGAAGGATGCCAAGTTCAATTCCAGTCCAGGGCAGGTAATTCAGTTGCAGGTTTGATCCTTCACCTGCAGAGGCAACTAATTAATGTGTCTCTCTCACATTGATCCTTCTTTCTTTCTGGCTCTCCCTCTCCTTCTCACTCTCTTAAAAAGAAAAAAAGGCTAAGAAACCTCAAAGGCTATCATGAGATCATATCAAAATAATAATAATAATCCTATCTACTAAAAGAGTGATATGCAAATTAACCATCACTCCGCTACACCCACAAGCCATGCCCACCAGCCAATCTGGCATGAGTATGCAAATTAACCCAACCAAGATGACTGTGGCCACAGAGCGATGCAGGAAGCTTGTGTTTCCCCAGCAATGGAGGAAGCCAAGCTTTCCGCAAACACTTAAGGCTAAAATGTTTTAATTATAGAAGATAAATAAATCCTAACAAAAATGTCTGTGGCCATGGAGCAAGCAGGAGTCTTGGATCTGCTCAAAGCTACAAAGTTTCAATTATAGAAGATAAATAAATCCCAGATACCAGGGGCTCCACTTGGGTCGCCAGGGGATGTGGCAGGCCTGTAAATTACCACAGGCCCCTTTCCTAGGCCACCCCATGCCCCAAGAGAACCCCCACCCTGATACAGGACACAGTTCAGAGCAAACCAGCTGGCCCCCACCTCCACCAATGCACCAGGCTTCTATCCTATCTAATAAACGAGTACTATGCAAATTGACCACCACACCAACACACAAGATGGCTGCCCCATGTGGTCAAAGATGGCTGACCCCATGTGGACACAAGATGGCCACCACAAGATGGCCAGCAAGGAAGGAAAGTTGGGAGGGACCAGGCCTGCAAGGGAGGGCAGTTGGGGGGGGAGGGGGAACCAGGTCTGCAGGAAAGGACAATTGGGGGAGACTCAGGCATGCAGGGGAGAATAGTTGAGGGGGACCAGGCCTGCAGGGGAGGGCAGGTAGGGGTGACCAGGACTGCAGGGTAGGGCAGTTAGGGGCAAACAAGCTGACAGGGAAGCAGTTAGGCATCAATCAGGCTGGTAGGGGAGTGGTTAGGGGGTGATCAAGCTTGCAGGCAGAAGCAGTTAGGGGCAATCAGGAAGGCAGGCAGGCGAGAAGTTGGGAGCCAGTTGTCCTGGATTGTGAGAGGGATGTCCAACTGCCTATTTAGGCCCAATCCAAACAGGCAATTGGACATCCTTGGAGAGGTCCCAGATTGGAAAGGGTGTGGGATGGATTGAGGAAAAGACTTCCCTCACCCCATGCATGAATATCATTCACCGGGCCTCTAGTGTTGTAATAACTATGTATGGTGCCAGCTGGGGGATCACTTCATAAGTTATATCAATATCTAACCACTGTGCAGTAGCTGGTTGGCTCAATTGATACAGTGTTAAGTCTGCAGACTGAAGGGTCTCAGGTTTTATTCTCATCCAGGGTACATGCCTGGTTTGCAGGCTGGATCCCTACTAGGAGGCATGTAGGAAGCAGCCAGTCAATAATTCTCTCTCACCATTGATGTTTCTATCTCTCTCTCCCTTTCCCTTTCTCTCTTAAATCAATTAAAATATATATTTTAAAATAATAATAATAATAATAATAATAATAAAGAAATATCTAACCACTATGTAGTACAAAACTAAAATAATATTGAATGTTAATTTCAAACATAAAAAAAGAACATCAGTACCAAATTAGTACAGACATAGGTTCAAATCTAGGCTCTTCTATTAGTTATATTGGGATAGAAATCTTATTTAAACTTCTCAAAGACTCTAATTCCACTTCTCTAACTGGGTAAAATAGCAATGCAAGGGTTCCTATGAGAATCAGATAAGGCAATACACATAAAAACCATTGATTCAATTAGAAGCACAAGAGAAAAATCACAATAATGAAAACAAGCTCCTAAAGACATTCATACAACCAGAAATGACAATTGATATTTCCTCTTAATTCCTGATTTACCATGATGAAGGCTGATAAGTATTTTTTTTATTTAATGAATCTTTATTGTTCAGATTATTACATTTGTTCCTCTTTTTCCCCCCATAGCTCCCCTCCACCCGACTCCCACCCCTCCCTCTGCCCTTACCTCCCCCTGCATTGTCCTCATCTATAGGTACATGATTTGTGTCCAGTCTCTCCCTGCACCTCCTTCACCCCTTCCCTCATGAGAACTGTCAATCCACTCCCTTTCTATGCACCTGATTCTATTATATTTACCAGTTTATTCTGTTCATCAGATTTTTTATTCACTTGATTTTTAGATTCACTTGTTGATAGATATGTATTTGTTGTTCATAATTTTAATCTTTATCTTTTTCTTCTTCCTCCTCTTCTTAAAGAATACCTTTCAGCATTTCATATAATACTGCTTTGGTGCTGATGAACTCCTTTAGCTTTTTCTTATCTGTGAAACTCTGTATCTGTCCTTCAATTCTGAATGATAGCTTTGCTGGGTAGAGTATTCTTGGTTGTAGGTTCTTGCTATTCATCACTTTGAATATTTCTTGCCACTTTGAATAATTCTGGCCTGCATATTTTCTGTTGAGAAATCAGCTGACAATTGTATGGGTACTTTCTTGTAGGTAATTAACTGTTTTTCTCTTGTTGCTTTTAATATTCTCTGTCTTTTGCTATTGGCATTTTAATTGTGATGTGTCTTGATGTGGTTCTCTCTGGATTACTTTTGTTTGGGGTTCTGTGCACTTCCTGGACTTTTAAGTCTATTTCTTTCACCAGGTGTGGGAAGTTTTCAGTCATTATTTCTTCAAATAGGTTTTCAGTATCTTGCTCTCTCTCTTCTTCTGGCACCCCCATAATTTGGATGTTGCTATGCTTGAAGTTGTCCCAGAGGCTTCTTACAGTATCTTCACATTTTTGGATTCTTTTTTCTTTTTGCTTTTCAAGTGGAGTGTTTTCTGCTTTTTTGTATTTCAAATCTTTGACTTGATTCTTACATTCCTTTAGGATTCTGTATAACACTTTTTATTTCAGTCAGTGCATGTTTAATTTCTAGTTGGTTCTTTTTCATCTCTAGTTGGTCGTTTTTCATCTCCTCTTGGGTCTCGCTAAATTTATCCATTTTTTTCTAGGAAATTCTTGAAAAACCTTATGACCATGGTTTTGAACTCTATATCCAGTCATTTGTTTTCCTCCATTTCTTTCATTTGTGATCTGTTTCTTTATCTCTGCATTTTCGCTCTGCCGGGAGAACTTCTCTGCTGGGGTCAATCTTATGATACAAGACTTGCAAAATTGCAAAAGCAGCTCTGTTGTATCTGGTTGAATATCTCACATTGATATTTCTCTCTATTTTTCCCTCCCTCTTCTATTCTCTCTAAAAATCAATAAATAATATCCTTGGTGAGAATTTAAAAATAATAATAATAAACTTTGACAAAAGAGAATACAATATATCCTCACAGTTTATGATAACATACCATTTTTATCTACTTGGAGGAGATAATGTCCCATTTCAAATAAATGTGTTAGAATAACCTACTTATTTTTTAAAAGGGAGATAATGTGGTTATTTAAACTTAGATCTAACTAAAATTCTATTTGTGCTCTAAAAAACTACACAAATCAATATCCTGTTCTTCTCTTCCATATCACCCAATTAATAACACTCATTGCTAACAAAATCAGATTTCCCATTGATTTGCTTATTACCCATCTATTCCTCATTGGATTTAAGCTCCAGACAAAATACAACCCTTGTTTGTATTATTTGCTATTGTGTACCCAGCTCCCAGAACTCCCTGGCACATTATAGGCAATAAACAGTATTTTTTCAGTAAAAGAAATAAGTCAAAATTTCTTAAACTTAATTGATCATGGAGTCATTTTGTAAGTAATAAGTATTTACTAATACAATATTAACACTATAGTGCTAATCAATATTAACACATTGGAATAATAGCAGGAAAAGTCCTATAAAGACAACATTTTGCTCTTCAAGGTATTACCTACCCTCAATCATGCCCAAAAAGTATCAATCTTCTCAATTATCAAGTTGCTTATTTCTTTCTCAAAACATCTCTTTCACTTACATGTCACCTTCTTTAAAATTCAGTCATTTGTATTTCTTTTCTTGAGCTCATTACATCTCACATTTTATAAGGCCCATCAAAGGAAATAACTCTGTGGAAATGAGATCATCAGATGACTTTTTCCTGACATGAGAAGAATTAATACAGTGCATATAACCTAGGAAGTAGAGGTCAAGGGAGAACTGAAAGGAAGAATGTGACTCCAAAAATAAAGAGAGAAAGTCTCAAAGACAATCTTCAAAATGTGGCCAGTGATCAGTTCTGGGTTTTGGTATTTTCACATCATACTAGCAAGGATTATTGTTTAGTGGGAAGAATAGAGGAGGCAATCTAAAAGAATGACATTATTGTTTAGGTTTATTGAGGCTCACTTTTATTCTGTATAAAATAAAGACCTATCTAATAAAAGTTGTTTCTTTTATTAGAGAGTGAAAGTATGTTTGCCTCATAGTTGGCTTTGAGCAATAGTTAGCTCACTCCCCTCACTTAATACTTTCACTGAGTTAAAAGTCAAAATTATCCTATCTAATAAAAGAGTAATATGCAAATTGACAATCACTCCACCACACCCACAAGCCATGCCCACCAGCCAATCAGGAGCAAGTATGCAAATTAGCCCCAACCAAGATGGTGGCAGCCACAAAGAGAGCAGGAGGGAGGCTTGGGTTTCCCCAGCAATGGAGGAAGCCAAGCTTTTCACACACCCTGGTGGGCCCAGGCCTCCACTCAAGTCTATAAAAGTTTCAATTATAGAAGATAAATAAATCCTAATGGAAATGGCTGCTACCACAGAGTGAGCAGGAGGCTTGGCTCCACTTCAAGCTACAAAGTTTCAACTGTAGAAGATAAATAAATCCCAGATCCCAGAGCCTCCACTTGGGTCGCCAGGGGACATGGCCAGCCTGCAAACCACCACAAGCCCCTTGCCCAGGCCGCCCCATGCCCCAAGAGAACCCCACCCTGATCCAGAACACCCTCAGGGAAAACCAGCTGGCTCCCACCCATTCACCAGACCTCTATCCTATCTAATAAAAGAGTGATATCCATATTGACGTCACTCCAACACACAAGATGGCTGCCCCAATATGATCAAAGATTCTGTCTCTATGTGGACATAAGATGGCTACCACAAGATGGCCATCAGGGGAGGGCAGTTGTGGGTGATCAGGCCATCAGGGGAGGGAAGTTGGGAGAGACCAGGTCTGCAAGGGAGGGCAGTTGGGGACAATCAAGCCTGCAGGGGAGGGCAGTTAGGGATGACCAGGCTGGCAGAGGAGGGAAGTTGGAGATGACTAGGCATGCAGGCAAGGGCAGTTAGGGGTGACCAGGTCCATAGGGGAGGGCAGTTAGAGGCAAACAGGCTGGCAGGGGAGCAGTTAGGTATCAATCAGACTGGCAGAGGAGTGGTTAGGGGGTGATTAGGCTGGCAAGCAGGAACTGATAGGACCAATCAGGAAGGCAGCCAGGCGAGCAGTTGGGAGCCAGCAGTCCTAGATTGTGAGACGAATGTCCAACTACTGGGATCAGGCCTAAATGGGCAAGTCGGACATACCTCAAGGGGTCCCAGATTGGAGAGAGTTCAGGTTGGGCTGAGGGACACCGCCTCCCCTCCATGCATGAATTTCATGCACTGGGCCTCTAGTACACCAATAATGAACTATCAGAAAAAGAAACTAAGAAAGCAATTGCACTGACTGTTGCCAACAACAACAACAAAATAATAAGGTACCTAGGAATAAATTTAACCAAGGAGGTAAAAGACCTATACTTGGAAAACTATATGACATTGAAAAAAGCAATTGAGGAAGATACAAATAAGTAGAAGCATATACCAGGTTCATGGATTGGAAGAATTTACATAATTAAAATGACCATACTACCAAAAGTTATCTATACATTCAACACAATTCCTATTAAAATACCAATGACATATTTCACAGATAGAACAAATATTTCAAAAATTTCTACGTAACAAAAGAAGATCCCAAATAGCCTCAGCAATCTTGAGAAAGAAGAACAAAGTTAGATGTGTCACAATATCTGATATGAAACTATACTACAAGGCCATTGTAATCAAAACAGCGTGGTTACTGGCATAAGAACAGACATATAGATCAAAGGAACAGAACAGAGAGCCCAGAAGTAAACCAAGGCATGTATGGTCAATTAATATTGTCTAGGCTTTTTGCTAGGTGCTTTTGATAGCTTTTAATGTTCTTTACTGAGTCCTCAATGCTCATGTACATAGATCCAGGATATGAAATGGAAAAAAAAAAGTAATAAATTCCTAAATTGATGATTCTAGAGTATTTTTCTCCGGAGTCTCACTGTTACTTTTCTAAAAGCTTTGTACATGTGTTACTTGAATGAAATTGGCTTTTCCATAGGACTTTGATCTTAGGACTTCTTTATTTACTCATTTTTGTTGTTGTTAATCCTCACCTGAGGATTTTTTTAATATATTTTATTGATTTTTTACAGAGAGGAAGGGAGAGAGATAGAGAGTTAGAAACATCGATGAGAGAGAAACATCGATCAGCTGCCTCCTGCACATCCCCCACTGGGATGTGCTCTCAACCAAGGTACATGCCCTTGACCGGAATTGAACCTGGGACCCTTCAGTCTACAGGCAGACGCTCTATCCACTGAGCCAAACCAGTTTCGGCCTGAGGATATTTTTTTCCATTGATTTTTAGGGAGATGAGGGAAAGGGGAGAGAAAGAAAGAGAAACATCAATCTGACAGAGATACATCGATTGGTTGCCTCCCGCAAGTGCCCCTACTAGGGCCAGGCATTGAACCTGCAACCCAGGAACATGCCCTTAACCAGGAATAGAACTGGTGACCCACCGAGACCGGTTTGGCTCAGTGGATAGAACGTCGGCCTGCGGACTGAAAGATCCCAGGTTCGATTCCGGTCGGGGGCATGTACCTTGGTTGTGGGCACATCTCCAGTGTGGGGTGTGCAGGAGGGGCCTGATTGATGTCTCTCTCTCATCAATGTTTCTGACTTTCTATCCCTCTCCCTTCCTCTCTGTAAAAAATCAATAAAATATATTTTTTAAAAAAATAAGTGGTGACCCTTCAGTGGCAGGGCTGACACTCTAACTACTTAGCAACACCTGCCAGGAAAGAACTTTTTCTATTTTTGCTTAGCTTCTTAGATGGAATATATGAGGAAGAGGACAGTTGATGAGTGAGAGAATTTTTCCCCTTTTTGACACTATTTATCTACCAAAAGCAAAAAGAAATACCTCCCTTTTTTTTCTATAAATGCTCTGCAAAGTTTGTTAATTTTCTTTCACAATTTACAATAGATAAAAACCTCCCTGTTTATATACATCATCATGTTTTTGACATTTGAACAGCCTAAGTTACTCTCCTCTTCAACAAACTCCTTATGGCATTTTTCACCTCTGTGTTTCTCACTGTGTAAATGATAGGATTAAACATGGGAGTGAGGATTGCAAAAAACACAGTCACCAACTTGTCCACAGGGTAGGTGACCACAGGACGCATGTAGGTGAATATGCAAGGCACAAAAAAGAGTACAACTACGGTAAAGTGAGAGCCACATGTAGAGAGGGCTTTGCGCCGTCCTTCAGAGCCGTGGGATTTCAGGGAGCACAGGATGACTATGTAGGACATGAGCAGCATGGAGAAAATAAGCAAGCACATGGCCCCACTGTTGGCTGCCACTACCATTCCGAGCCTATAGGTGTCGCTGCAGGCAAGTTTCAGCAATGGAAAGAGATCGCACATGAAGTGGTCAATGACGTTGGGACCACAGAAGGGCAAGTTGACCATGAAAAGAATCTGTACCGTGGCATGCAGTATCCCCCCGAGCCATGCCACCATCACCAGGAGGCGGCAGAGCCTCTGCCGCATGATGGTCATGTAGTGAAGGGGCTTGCAGATGGCCACATAGCGGTCATAGGCCATGATGATAAGGAGAATGATCTCTGATCCTCCCAGGAAGTGTTCCACAAAGAGCTGAGTCAGACAGCTACCCAAGGAGATGGTTCTCCTCTGGTACAGCAGATCGATGACCATTTTAGGGGTGGTGACAGAGGTGTAGGAGGCATCTATGAAAGACAAGTAAGTGAGGAAGAAGTACATAGGAGCTGAAAGTGTAGGGCTGAGGGAGATGGTAATAACAATAAGCAGATTGGCCAGCACAGTAAATAGGAAAATGAACAAAAAGACAAAGATGAGAATTTTCTGCAAGTGTGGATTCTGTGTGAGTCCCAAGAGAATAAATTCAGTCACATTGTTGGTATGCGTAAGGTGATCCATTCATAAATTACCTTCAAAGAGATAAAGAATGATGCCTATTAATCTTCACAGTACAGAAACAGGGTAGTTACTGATATGGTGGAGCATGCCCTTGGCACCTCTCACCCTACTAATCGTTTCAATTTTTTCTCACTTCCTCCATAATGCTTTCTCTCTTCAGACACCTAGTACCTGTCACCTAAAAAGTATCTATAGGGCAACATTGGATGTGTAATTTACTGAGAAAATAATGGGATCTATACATGCAACCTGGATTTTCCTCTGGTTCCAACTCAATGTGATTTTGCTAAGTCCATTGAGTGCCCCATGCTCTTCAGTCTTTCTCTATGTCTATGCACTTACAAATTGTAACGCTCAGGTATATTTTGCAAGCTGTAAATAAGTAAAGAATTATTTTCTCTTTTAGAATATATATTTGAATCCAAAGTTCTAACTATAGGGGGAAAAAACAGGGTCAATATGAATCTATCATAACAGGCAGTTTGGTGGCATGTATAAATGGCTGGATGATAAACCCTCCCGGGTATCAGAAATTACTCATATACTATTCATGTGTGTTTCCTCATTGTGCCTGTATGTGCCTGGCATAATTTCTGCCTGGCATGATACCTATTGGATGATGAACAGATGCTTGGTAAATTGCCACCTTCTTTCTTCTCTGTGTGTAAGAATATGCATGCTCCCTGAGCACAGAAACCTAGGAATTCAAGGACTCCCATTCTCCTCCTCTGTTTATCATTGCTCTCTCTCTACTTTATGAGAAACATAAGTAAGCTTTCTAAAGAAAGCTTCAGTCCAGCTTAACAGTTTCTGGTTCATTTTATAAAGTAAGTATGAAAATATTAATTGCCTCTGGGAAGGAGTATATCCCTGGGTCATTTCACCTTCAAGGTAATTATAGTGTTTGCTAACTAAATTTTTATTTAAAAATAAAACTGTTTACATACAATTTTAACATAGTCACATTCAACAAATTTGTGGCTTCAGTAGACTTGGAAAAAAATCCTTGGATAAGTGTTCAAAATACAAGGATCTATCAGGAAAGAAATCCTTATTTTCAAAGTAAAAAACAAACAACAAAAAACAGAAATTTAACACCAAGAATAGAAATAGTCTGCTGGCTAAGACAAAGAATTATATGTGCATATACATTCACAAGCATATAAGATCTATTATTTACTGTAAGTACCTAATACATTTTTACTATTCAACAAATATTTATTAGACAATTACTATTACATATCAATGTATATTCATTTGTTCACACATAAAAGTGTCCCTGTCACATGCCTTTGGTAATCCCTTCCAAAATTTCATTACCAAACAGAAGCAGAATATCCATCCATTATATGAATGATTCTCCATACTCCTTTAAGCTTCTGCCATATTCATTCTCGTGCTTTATTCTCCCATAACACCCATCACCCCTCACCCCTGGTTACAGGAAGATATTCCATTACTAACTGAATGAGAAAATCTGGGAACATAAATTTCCCAGAAGAAAGAAAGTAGAAAATATAATAAAATGTGCTCTGCAAATATATATACACACACACACACACACACACACACACACACATATGTAATAAAACGTGCTCTGGATGATATAGCACTAGACCATGTTCATTCACTCACTGATTTATTTGCTTTAGATCTACCTATATGTTCCTTTCCTTTTAAAGGGAAATTAATAAAGATCCTTATTTTTTAACTACTCAAAATCTTATAATATGTGAAAAAAAAGTACAGTAGCCTCATTGAATTCCCTTATTCTGAGATGGACTCCCCAACAGATCAGAAAAGAGTATAGTGCACATAGTAAAAATAGATATACTTAATAAAAGTGATTTAGAAATAACTATGAAGAAATAGAAATTACTGTCTCTTTTTTATTTACTCTTAGACTATTGTTTCAATGAATAAACCCTAAAAGAAAGTATTTTAAAGAGAAAACCATTCAGTACAAATATATTCAACACAATTATTAAGAGCTATAGAAAATTAGAAACTTCATGGAAGGTCCAACTAGAGAAAGAATAAGTAAAATATAGCACATCCCTTTGAATAATGTATAGTTTTTAAACGAGATGTTTTTAATTGTGCAATATAATAGGAAAATTCCTAGGCTGTAACATTAAGTGGGGAAATTTTTAGGGGAAATTTTGAATATATCATGTGATTCTAATTAACTTAAATATATATCAATTTTTTAAAATATTTTAGTTCTAAATTGGTCATATTGTACTTACTTATATCTTTCCTGATGCCTGCCATGCTGAAAAATATATTTAAACCTTGTATTTGGTGAGTATAGGGGTAAGTATATGATTTCTAAGATCCATTTAAACCTGAAATTCTCTAATTATGTGATTTTCGGATGGGGAGGCAGAATCTCACCTACGAGCTTGTCTGGCATAGCTCTGTGGCCAGGGCATCACGTAGCTGCTAGATCACCAATAACGAAGGAAAGAGGTAAGCTTAACAATGCCAACTAGCTCAGCTACAGGAAGTGTCTCTGTTGACTTAATAATGACCTTTGGAGAAGACCTTCCTCTTGAGCCTCATCTGAGTGCTACCACACATCCTGTTTGTAGGCAAATTCTGTGACGTTTTTAGTGATGGCTAATTGGGCCTCATGGGTATTTCACCACCATTAGCAGATCTTGCCAACAACCCAATTATTTCACATAACTTAAGTGACCTTTGAGAACTTGGATAGCATTCACCTTTAATGTGTATCACCTTAGATGAAATAAGGCAATCCAATTTTTTAACCCAATGTTTTCTCTCTTACAAACATGGCTGCTTTGATCTCTGGCTTGCCTTTGCATTGATATCATCTAAAGATTTTGGAGAATGAATAAAGAAGCTATCAAATAAGGTATAGTTGTAGTATTATCACAACCAGGTAAAATCCACTTGTTCCCCCGAAACCGGTTTGGCTTAGTGGATAGAGAGTCGACCTATGGACTGAAGGGTCCCAGTTTTGATTCCCGTCAAGGGCATGTACCTTGGTTGTGGGCACATTCCCAGTGGGGGTGTGCAGAAGGCAGCTTATCGATGCTTCTCTCTCATCAATGTTTCTAACTTACTATCCCTCTCCCTTCCTCTCTGTAAAAAAAAATCAATGAAATATATTTTTTAAAAATTCACTTGTTCCTTTTATAATAATTACTCCCTTATTTCTTAAAATCCTTTATTTATTCATTCATCCACTGATTTATTTACTTTATATCCAAACCTTCATTGATTTCCCTGCTAAGTCAATAACAATTTCTTTTAAAAAAAAAACATTTTATTGATTTGAGAGATGAAGAGAGAGAGAAACACCAATAATGAGAGAGAATCATTGATAGGCTTTCTCCTACATGCTCCACACTGGGGATTGAGCCCGCAACCTGAGCCCTGACCAGGAAATAAACTGTGACCTCCTGGTTCATAGATTGATGCTCAACTACTAAGCCACAGAGGCTGAGCTCAATAATAATTTCTTAAGCCCCTAATTTGTGAGAGGGGCTGGAATGGGTCTACAAGGAAGAATGCAGAGACATCGGCCTGCTCTCAAAGACCTCCTTGTATATGATATGAACCAACATTTTAAGGAAAAAGAGAAGATTTTAACAGTGTCAGAGAGATGCACTCAAAGTATGTAGAGAGACCACATAACCAAATGCAGATGCCCAGGATGGCGTAGCACTGCACCGTGTCCTCGGTACTGACATGCTGACTTAGGCACGTCAACATTTCGCATGGAAGATAAAATGAACACAGAGATTAGTATTCTAAATGCCTAATCCTGAAAGAGCCACCTGAGTTTCCTATCACTGTCGGAAGCAAAAGACTATCTCTGTGTAAAGAGAGTCAGACTTTGGAAGCAATGAGCCTCCAATTACTTTCTATGTTTTATCAAGTAAGATCATCTCCACTCTTGGAGAGAGAGAACTCCTTTAGGTATGATTGCTCTCAAATGTGATGCCAGAAGCCACAACTTCTACCAATAACCATAATGTTTACAGAAAATCAGAAATGCATTCATTATGTAAAATAAAACAATCTATTCCCAAAATGTTTAGCATTTGTTGTACTTTTTTTAAGTGTACCCAGAGAGTTAATTTAATGTAGACAGACTCTGGGACTAACTGTGGTACAAGTGACTTAAATCTACATTTCAACCACTGGGAGAGCGTAATTTATCTAGCGGTACAGAATGGGGTTCAACAATTTTATTTTTCAGTCCAAAATTTGATCATAATATATAAAATCAACCAGATACTACTAACATAGTGTGAAATTAACAAAGTTTGTTTCTATAGATTTAGCTTCAGTTATGAATACACGCTTAAATTTTTATTTTTAATTAAATTTATTGGGATGACATTGGTTAATAAAATTATATAGGTTTCAAGTGCACACTTCTATAATATAATCATCTGAATATTGCATTGTGTACCCACCATCCAAAGTCAAATATTCTCTCATCATCCTGAACCCTCTTTTGCCTTTCCTCTCCCCCAAACCTCTTCCTCTCACTCAGTACGGTTACCATTTGTTGCTTTCAGTTTTATATCCCACATATGAGTAGAATCATATATAGTTCCTAACTTTTTCTGTCTGACTTTTTTTACTAGCATGCTCTGAAATTTTACAGTAATTAATTTAGCCAAGACATTTAATTTTACTATTATATTAGCAATTTTTTAACTATCAGAATTTTTAATTTTCAAATTTTACTCTCCTGGACTAAAAGGGACCAAGTTTTAAGAGGTCACATTTCTATGTAGCATGGAGGTACCATATTCCACAAACAAGAACCTGAAATAAAGCAAAACAAAACAAAAACAAAAAATGTTGTCCACTAGAGAATCTTAGCACAGTATGATTATCTACATAAGGGATTAATTCTTTTATGCAATTCTCTTGCCCTCTAAGGGCTATAACATATTCCACTTAGATAAAGATTAATATATATATAACTGTTTCACAATAATTAGGCTGAATAACTCAAAGAAATCATTTTTATATATAAAAGCTAATAATGAAAGTATTCCTTGATTCTGTGAAAGAATAAACATCATGTTCTGTATGAGGGACACAGTCTACTTCCAACTAAGGCCACAGAGTTACTCCAAACTTTCCTCATGGCATTTTTCATTTCTGCATTTCTTAGGGTATAGATTATGGGATTCAACATGGGAGTTATGAAAGTTAAAACCACAGTCATGGATTTATCAATGGGAAAGGTGGAATTGGGCCTTGCATACAGGAAGATACAAGGGACAAAGAATAAAA
This sequence comes from Lasiurus cinereus, assembly GCA_011751065.1. Taxonomy (NCBI): domain Eukaryota; kingdom Metazoa; phylum Chordata; class Mammalia; order Chiroptera; family Vespertilionidae; genus Lasiurus; species Lasiurus cinereus. Next base: position 13,655,774 of record JAAGEH010000043.1, on the reverse strand, counting down.
TGACCACAGTTATATGGGACGCACAGGTGTAGAAGGCTTTGCGTTTTCCTTCCAAACCTTGTGCCTTAAGAGAGTGTAATATGACCCCATAGGAAATTAAGAGAAGGAAGAAGGTGACAGTGCAGATTGCTCCTCCGTTAGCTATCATAGAAAGTCCAACGAGGTAGGTATTGGTGCAAGCAAGTTTCAATAAGGGATACATATCACACACAAAGTTGTCAATGACATTGGGGCCACAGAAAGGGAGCCGATAAATAAAAAGAAATTGAACCAACGAGTGCAGAAAGCCTCCGGTCCAGGCCATCAACAGCATGAGCACACAAACCCGCCGATTCATGATGATCAAATAATGAAGAGGTTTACATATGGCTACATATCGGTCATAGGCCATCACCACCAGAAGAATGACTTCAGCACCAGCAAAGAAATGATCTATAAAGACTTGAGTCATACAAGCCTGGAAGGAGATAGTTTTGTTCTCATAGAGCAAGTCTACAATCATTTTGGGAGCAATGGCAGTAGAATAGACAGTATCTATAAATGATAAGTAAGCCAAGAAAAAGTACATGGGGGAACCCAGCAACGGGCTGGACATGATGGTCACCACGATAAGCAGATTGCCCATTACTGTCACAACGTAGATGAGTAAGAATGCAACAAATAGAACTTTCTGCCCTTCGGGGCTTTGTGTGAGCCCCAGGAGAATAAACTCAGTCACGTTGTTCCTACTTCCCATGTGTTCTTCTGAAGATGTGGACCGCAGGTGTCAGAGGCTGCAAAGCAAAGGGCCAATAATGAATTTAAGAGGATCACAAGCTTTGTGTCAAAAAAATGGAATGCCTTATTCTACAATTTTTGTTCCACGGGGCCTCACACGGGGTAACTCTTTCGAAAATGAGAGTTTGGAGTCTCCTCCCACAATTATTCCATTCATTTTCACGTCAGCTACATTTCATTTCTTGCTTCAACTACAATGATGAGAATTCAGAATTCTAACTTGCAGGCAAATGTGCATGGGCATTTCAGGGAGATGATCTACTGAACAATAGGAAAGCTGCTTTCTTCAGAATATCTCTCACAAAGGCTAAATATTTTTTAAGCTTTCAGCACCCAGTATTCACAAGCGGTCTCCCATCCAAGTACTAACTAGGCCCGAGCCTGCTTAGTTTCTGAGATCAGACGAGATCGGGAGCGTTCAGAGTGGTATGGCCATAGACAAGACTAAATTTTTTGACATCATATTTCACTTTCTGTTTTCATGAATGCTTCTTGACATTCTGAGATCTACTATGAAAAGAATCTCATCTCTAATAACTTTACTTACGTATTTACATAAAGTTAATACCTAGTATTGAAGCATAAAATTATAGACTGACATTTAGACAACTGCCTTTCTGAGTTACTTTACTTTTCACAGCAGTGAAAGATCCAGGCACATCATGAGTGCTTATCAAATGTTTATTAAACCTCATTTTATTACACTGAATTTTAAACTCACAAAAAAGCAACATTCAATATAAGTATTAAATTATTCCCAACCCCTGGGAGGGAGGGGGGCAATAGGGAGATATGTATACATGTAACACAATAAAAAAAATTATTCCCAACCAAGCAAGTATAATGAAAGCAATGTTGTTGTTATTTTTAGAACACATACCACACACACACACACACACACACACACACAAACTAAATTGACATTTATTACAACCTAGGTTATTGGAGGGGAAAAATGGATAATACAAATCTAAGTGCATGGCTACTACACTGACATTTTTCTTTACAAAATTATTTATAATTTATTATATCTAACCATAGCTCAATTCAGAAGGCCAAAATAGAGATTTTAGGTAGAATCATGGAATAGTAGAAATAATTCTATGCTAAAAATCTGGAAATACTATTTGATTTTGCTCAGTCATCTCGGAAAAAATCACATCCTACGCTTTCCAGATGTATGCATTTCTGAATTCTTGCCATTGACACTTTTATCCTATAAGACATGCTAACACTTTTGCTGGTTGACCATCTTGATATTAATCAGGTTAATTAGTATATGTTAAAGGTTATTTGATAATTAAAGTAGTTAATCAATTAAACCAGTTATTTTCATATTGCTAGTTTTTGGTTATCTAAGTCTGTGTGGAATATAAGGCATTTATTCTCATTGAGGAAAATAAATCACTTGCTGGATCTTTCAAATATGATCCAGAGCCAATTTACTTGTGATGTGTGCAATTTTGCTTTGGCAGAATTATTTTAAGTGTGCTCTGTTTCAGTGTCTACATTTGCAGACGATTTGTGAAGGGCAGGAGATTATTCTAGGAGATTTGTGCTTCTGGGCAAGCCAATTTGTATTCAAATATCAGAAGGAGAATAACAGTGTAGAAAAGAGGAAAATAAGAGATAACTCGGAAAAGACAGATAGAAGCCAGCAAAGACCATAAACTGAATGAAATAAGCTTTCAAATTGGTAAATAATGTGGTTTAAGGAGGCCTGAATGAGATTGGAGTAGAGGAATTTTGGGTTTCCTGAGCTGTCAGTCCAGAGGTGAACTGGAGCATAACTTACATCAGTATCAGAGCTGCCTCAAGGAATCTTCATATTTTCGAATCAAAGAAAAAAGAAAAAATCAAATTCTAAACTTTAAGATATATTCGTATAAGAGACTAGCTGCCCAAAGGTATTCCATCTTCAGAGCTTCTTGAAGTTCATTGCATATAATTAAATAACTTCATCACAGTAATGAAGCTATAGCTGCATTGGTAATGGAAAATAACTACTCACAATTCATAGGAGTTGTGTGAGCATCCAAGAGATCAACTTCCAGTAGGAGAGTCTGCTACCTTCTTCTGTTGAGTACTTATAACACTTACTTCTTTAGAGCTGTGCTTCCCAGTCATCTGCTTGGCCTGTCAGAATAGTAAACATATCTTATTATAACTGTATCTATAGAATCTTTGATTGTCCCTTACACACTTTAAGCAATCAATAAACATTTGACTCTCAAAAATGTTCTTATGAGCATTCTAAATTAACATTCTAAACTATTGAAAGCTATTAATTTGTTCAGAATGATATAAAATTCTATGCTTTATCAATGTATATTTTATTAAATATACATGTATCTGCTTCAAACATTTGTGAGATTATTCAAATCTCTTAACATTTTCAATGAGAACAAATAAATCATTAAGGAATGCTCAACAAGGTAAATCCATGATAACTATCCCACAATGACAATTAAAACAAGGTAAGTAGATTTATACTATGCCAAATTCAACAACATAAGGCAGAAAAAATGAACCACTTACATGGAATGCAAGGCATAAAATACTGGGAAGCACTTTTAACCAGCAAGATATTAAAAAATGTAGATTCTGAAATTTTGAGTTTCAGTCCAGATCTTTTTAAAATATAGGATCACAACCCATGCCTAAATGTTTCTATTTAACTGTCTATATGGTGAGATCTGTTTCCCAATTAAGAAATAGGTTTTTTAAATGATTGAGCAAGTGACCAAAAAAATGATGCAAAAAAAAAATGTTGAGGTCCTATTGAACACCTACTCAGCTTATCATATTTTTAATAAATATATATTTTAAAGAAATATCACATTTTCCAAGTCAATTTCTTCATAGTAAAAAGGAGGAACTACCTCTAAAGCCTAAGTGTGGCCAAAAAGACTTTAGGGGCAAATAAAGAACAACAATCAGAGAGGGTAAATTACTCAATATCATCTGTATAATGAGACTTATAATAGCATCTAACATGTGGGATGGTTTTAAGGCTTAGAAAGCACAACACAAACAAAGCTCTCTGAAGAAATGGATTATAGTGATAAATGCACAACAATGTGCTATGTCTGTTTTACAAAAAAAAAAAACACCCACAGAAATAAAATACACAGAACCAGAGCATCTAAAGATATTAATACAAGAGAACAATTATAAAGAGCTACAGTCATTCTTACTATCACCAACATATTAAAATATAAAACATATAATTGTTGGATTCTCCATATAAAGCAATCTACATACATTATTGTGAAGACCATATATGTCTGCTTAAATTGTTGCATTATTTATGTTATGCCATGTGTTCTCTCCATCTCAGCTTGCATTTAAACATCTCTAATATAAAATATTGGAGAAAATTATTATCATTGTATTTGTTCCATAATAGTTTTAAAAAATGGGTAAAGCACGTGCACTTTCTTATTCTGGAGCTTCTGTCATAAAACATTTGAGATCAAATAATAAAACCTGCTTCTTTAAAAGATACATAATTCATTCAAAGTAAGTCCATCTATCCCTATTCTCAGAGCAGTGAAAAGTGTTTCTGAATATGTTTACCTGAGTTTTCTATTTCTTCTTTTGTTCCCTGTTCCAAATCCAGGCTTCTGCAATTCTGTCTTTGGTTCTAGAAGGTGAAGTTTAGTGTGATGCAGGTAAGTCAGGATTGCCACCACATCAACCCAGGTGTGACTGCAGAGAACAGATCGGGGTACACCTTGTCATTACAGCTGGAAATGCCTGTCACATCCAGATATAGCTCTCTTGGCCTGTACAAAGCATGACCGTCTTCTTCAGCTTTCATAAAGATTGTACCATTTGGGTTATGGCATTATCCAAAGTTTGGCTTTAAGAAGACACATTTGATATCCTGGATGAATTGCCATACTTGAAAGTTGTCGTTGAGAATATGTATTGCTGATCAAATTTAAAACCTATTTATTATGTTTAACTGGCCAAATGAATTTACCAAACTTTTAATAGCATATTTAGTCAATAATGCAGAGAGCTAGATATTCAAAGAAATGGGTTTGTTTTTAATATGTTTAAAATAGTCATATGACTGTTTTAATATGGTTCATGTCTAGCAAAGTAATGGCTTTTATTTTACATCTTGACAGTAGCATTAATCCCCAAGGAGAAATCTCCTCCCAGTAAAGGAAGATATGACTGGGCACTTAATCAACAATGAATAACAAATCATGAATAACAACTTTACTGAGTTGTTCAAACAGTTTGTCCCCAAGGCTGCTTGTTCAAATATAAATTCACTGAGGAATTGTGCTCCAGAGAACTGAGACCTTCTGCATGATTCTTCCAGTGTATTCCATATTTTCAGAGGCTTCTCCTGGTCAAACACCATGAGGAATTAAGTGAAAAAAATAGCAATAGAACATCAAAGAGCAAATCACTTATTAATAACAAAGTAATAAGGTTGCGTGAATAGCCTTTAAACACCCTGGAACCTGAAGTAGAGAGGGAGGACATTTAACATCGTTATGTACTGGTTCCTCTGACTGGATAATCATAATGACCTATCTTCAACTTCACTGATTCCTTTTTCTATTTGCTCAGATCTGCTCTTGAGCCACTTTAGTAATTCTTTTTCAATTATTATACTTTCAACTCCAGAATTTATTTTTGTTCTTCTTCATAATTTTTATGTTTATTGATATAAATCATTTAGTGTTGAGACATTGTTTTATAGTTCTTTCCCTTAGTTTCTGAGGCATGGTTTTCTTTAGTTCTTTGAATATTTTAACATAACTAGCCTTTGTCACGGATTTGACAAGTTTCCCAATTACTTGGAAGCATTTGACAAAATAAAATGATGACTTGGAGGCAACCGATCATGTTTCTTTCACATAGATGCTTCCCTCTCCCCTTTCTTCTCTCTTCTCTTTCTCTCTCTCTCTTTCCCTTACTCTTTTCTCTAAAAATCAATAAACATAACCTCAACTGAGGACTTTAAAAAATTCTTTTTTTAATTAAATCTTTATTATTCATTTTATTACATTTGTTTCTCTTTTTTCCCCCTCTATAGCACCCCTCCACCCAGCTCCCACCCTTCCCTCTGCCCTTACCTCCCTCCCATTGACCTCATCCATAGGTGTATGATTTTTGTCCAGTCTCTCCCTGTACACCCCTCACCCTTTTCCCACTGAGAATGATCAGTCCACTCCCTTTCTGTGCTCCTGATTCTATTATATTCACCAGTTTATTCTGTTGATCAAATTTTTAATTCACTTAATTTTTAGATTCACTTGTTGATAGATATGTATTTGTTGTTCATAATTTTTTGGCTTTTACCTTTTTCTTCTTCCTCTTCTAAAAGAGTACCTTTCAGCATTTCATATAATACTGGTTTGGAGTTGATGAACTCCTTTAGCTTTTTCTTCTCTGTGAAGCTCTTTATCTCCCCTTCAATTCTGAATGATAGCTTTGCTGGATAGATTATTCTTGCTTGTAGGTTCTTGCTATTCATCACTTTGAATATTTCTTGCCACTCCCATCTGGCCTGCATCGTTTCTGTTGAGAAATCAGCTGACAGTCGTATGGGTGCTCCCTTGTAGGTAATTAACTGTTTTTCTCTTGCTGCTTTTAATATTCTCTCTTTGTCTTTTCTCTTGGTATTTTAATTATGATGTGTCTTGGTATGGTCCTCTTTGGATTCCTTTTATATGGGGTTCTGTGTGCTTTCTGGACTTGTAAGTCTATTTCTTTTACAAGATGTGGGAAGTTTTCAGTCATTATTTCTTTAAATAGGTTTTCAGTATCTTGCTCTCTTCTTCTAGCACCCCCACAATTCTGATGTTGGTACGCTTGAAGCTGTCCCAGAGGCTCCTTACATTACCTTCACATTTTTGGATTCTTTTCTCTTCTTGCTTTTCCAGTTGAATGTTTTCTGCTTCTTTATATTTCAAATTTTTGACTTGATTCTTGCCTTTCTCTACTGTTAGGACTCTGTATATTTTTTTATTTCAGTCAGTGTATGTTTAATTTCTAGTTGGTCCTTTTTCATCTCTAGTTGGACCTTTTCCATCTCTAGTTGGCTCTTTTGCATCTCTAGTTGGTCCTTTTTCATCTCCTCTTGGCCCCACCCTCCATGGCCCCTGAGTCTCAAGTGACTGGGTAATCCCTGAAGCAGTCCTTGTGTGCGCAAGCCCGCAATGCCTCTAGACAGCTGCCTTTCTGGCTACCCTGTGCTCCAGGACCACACAAGTCTAGGTCCCCACGGTTTCACCTGAAACTGGGGCTTAGTGGAGTCAGAACTGGCACAGTTGGGAGGGTCTGTCTCCTGCCCACTCACGAAAGCCAGCGGCATAATCAGCAGTCTGTCCTCTGCGCATGAGCAAGAAGCCATGCGCGCCATCAGGCTTCCGATCTTTTGCGACTCCCCTAAATTTCAGTGCACCTCTCCCTTTTCACAGTCCAAACTTCCCCCATATGAGTTTTGGCTGCATCTGGGGTTTAGTGTCGTAAGATAAGGGGTTCAATGCCTTTGAGAGTCTCCGTTTCCCTCCTGCCAGAGAAAACTAGCCAGGTACTCTGGCACCTGCTCTCTCCACGCGCGTGTCTCCATACCTCAGCTTTTTGCAGCTCCTCTGGGTCTCCGTGAACCCCTCTCTTTCCCTCTAGTTGTAGAACTTCCACTCAGCCAGCTTTCCTGTGGTTCTGGATGATGTCCGTTCTGTCTTTTAGTTGTAGTTTTGAAATCATTGTGCGAGGCAGCAGTGTAGGTGTTTACCTATGCTGCCATCTTGGATTCTCCAGAATTTGTTGTTTTTAATAAAACTATTGTGTGGTAGGCCTCTTATCAGATATCAAATATACTTACATGACCTAAAATAATGTGGTATTGTCTTAGGAATACTTAACCAAAGGAAGATAGTCTAGAAATAGATACATAAGTATTTGAACTTTAAATAGAGCAAATATGACATCAGATTAGGAAAGTAGGTTGGTATATAAGGTAAGAATATAAAACTCTAATCTCTACAAGTTAAAGATACATACATCTGTAAACTATTTTTAACTATGATTAACAAGCCGAAACTGGTTTGGCTCAGTGGATAGAGCATCGGCCTGCAGACTGAAAGGTCCTGGGTTCGATTCTAGTCAAGGGCATGTATCTTGGTTGCGGGCACATCTCCAGTGTGGGACGTGCAGGAGGCAGCTGATGGATGTCTCTCTCTCATCAATGTTTCTAACTCTCTATCCCTCTCCCTTCCTCTCTGTAAAAAATCAATAAAGTATATTAAAAAAAACTATGATTAACAAAAATTCCAGCATAGGGATTACCCCTGGAAAGAGGCAGAGGAATGGTATGCATGGGTAATTTTAATATCGATCATATTCTAGGTAGGAGGCTACAAAATCTAGAAATAAATTACACATTATTGATATGCATGAAAAAATACATAATAAAATTTTAAAATATTTTTATTGATTTTAAAAAGAGGGGATGGGAGAGGGAAAGAAAGAAATAGCCATCAACTGCTCCCTGCACAGCCCCTACTTGGGACCAAGCCTGCAATCCAGGCATGCCCCTGACTGGGAATCGAACTGGCAACTTTTTGGTGAATGGACAAAACTCATCCAATTCAGGGACACTGGCCAGGGCATAGTAAAATTTTAAAATAAGAAAATTTCTCTTTTTTTTTAGTTAGGAAAGAAAACCCTTACAAAACATAGATGATGTTCCTATAATACAGTGAAAGCAATTGCATCTTCTTCCTAGTTCATGATATTCCAGTATAGGTTACAATTGAGAAAAAAACCTGGTTGTTGTTTTTTATATAAAATTTAAAAACAAAATTTTTATACCAAAATCATCTTTATTAAGTCTATAATTTAAATTATTTAAGTTGAATACAATTTTGGGGGATCACATTGCTGTGCAAAATAATACATTTCTTTACCCAATCTTCAGTATCATTAAGACAAAATAAGTTTTTTATGGACTCTTTGAAGAATGGCAAAAATGCACATATTTGGTGAGGAAAGGCATGAAAATATGTTTATGACTTGAATGAAAATGGTTCTCTATCCTCTAATCAAGAATTAGAATTTGTTTTCACACAGGTTCATGTCAACCTGTAAACAGCTCCAATATCCCATTTAACAAAACTGCTCACTGATTGTGTCTTTAACCAAATATGGGTCCATCTCCCATTAAACATCCTGAACTTCAAAATGCATCAAGTTAAAGAACAGAAGTAATCTTTTTAAATATATTTTTTACTTATTTCAAAGAGGAAGGGAGAGGAAGAAATAGAAACATCAATGATACAGAGTGGATCCAGAGACATGAAAACATAGAACAGAGTGAGGGATCTCAGAGGGAAGGTGGAGAGAGTGGATGGGTGGGAGGTAATCAACCAAGACCCTATATGCATATATGCATAACCCCTGGACACAGAGAGTAGGTTGGTGAGGGCCTGGGGTGGGGGTTGGGGATTAGGGGTTGGCTGGAGGGGACCAAGGGGGAAAATTGGGGACATATATAACACTTTCAACAATAAATATTCTTAAAAAAAAAAAAAAAGAAAGAAAGAAAAGAAACTTCAATGGCAGAAAGAAGCATTGATCAGCTACCTCCTTTACATACACACACACCCCACTAGGGATCAAGCCCCCAACCTGCGCATATGCCCTGACTGGGAATCAAACGATGACCTCCTGGTTCATAGGTGGATGCTCAACCACTGAGCCACACTGGTCAGCCAAAAGTCATCTTAAAGATAAAATGCATAAGGCAGCTACAGAAAGCTGCTGTGTGGATAGGACAGTGGTCAGCAAACTGCAGCTCTGTCTGACCCTAGAAATTTGTTCTAAATATTAGATGAATTGTTTCTTCATTATTTGGGGTAAAAGAAATTTTTCAAAGGTAGCTTATTTTTCCATTTTCAAAGGGAAAAAAAAAGCCTCTTTCTTCTAAAGTCCCATTTTAAAGTAAAGAAAAAGTTACAAGGTGAACTTTGTATGCTTTTCCTTGTATAGGACAAATACCTGTGCTTTTTATTCAACCTGCAGAATTGCTCTATTAGATTGATGCTAACCTCAAAGGACAATTTATTCTACCTTTTTATGCCTTTGTGTATATGAAGAAAAGGACCCCTAGAAACCCATTGAGTTGACTTAGTTATCCATTATTACAATGAACTGCCTGTTTGTGCTTCAGAATTAGTAACAAATGCATTCAGTATGCGTGACACATGCTCATTCTATCTATAGTTCCCTTTTTATGCCAGAGCTTTGACACAGCACGTTTCATTTCTGAATTTCTCAAAGTGTATAACAAAGGATTCAACATGGGAGTGACAACAGTATAGAACACAGCTATGGATTTGTCAATGGGGAAGTTAGAAACAGGTCTAAGATACTGAAAAATACAGGGAACGAAAAAGAGGACAACAACTGCGATGTGGGAACTGCAGGTAGACAGGGCTTTGCGCCTCCCTTCCTGACTCTGAGTTTTAAGGGAATTCAGGATGACTCCGTAGGAGACTAATAGAAAAATAAAGATGACCATGCAGATCGCCCCGCCATTGGCAACCACAGTGAGGCCTACAAAATAGGTATCAGTGCAGGCAAGTTTCAACAGAGGGTACATGTCACAGATGAAGTGGTCAATGATATTGGGGCCACAGAAAGGGAGGCTATACACAAAGAGGAGTTGGACCAAAGAATGCACAAAACCTCCAACCCCAGCCACCACCATCAGCAGGATGCAAACCTGTCTATTCATGATGGTTATGTAGTGCAATGGCTTACAGATGGCCACATAGCGATCATAGGCCATCACCACCAGAAGAAAGACTTCAGCACCTCCAAATAAGTGTTCCAGAAAGAGCTGTCCCATGCAAGCTGAGAAGGAAATTGTCTTACGACAATGGAGTAAGTCTATAATCAATTTGGGTGAAATGGCAGTGGAATAAGCCGCATCCATGAGTGACAGATAGGCAAGGAAAAGGTACATGGGGGAGGCTAGGGAGGGGCTGGCAAGAACAGTCACCACAATGAGCAGGTTGCCCACCATTGTCACAATGTAGATGAGTAAAAATATGACAAATAATGCTTTTTGGCCCTCTAGATCCTGAATGAGGCCCAGGAAAACAAATTCTGTCACATTGTTACTATGTTCCATTTAGTCTTCTCTAAAGCCTGTTTCAGGGATGGGAGGTCAGGAGAATGGGACCTGTAATGAAATTGTGAACACAACTATGAATACATTATGTTTTCAAATACATCTTCATTATTATACCTCTACAGAGGTTTACATACAATAAAGTTTAGTAAATATCTATGAATGCTTCTTCCCATAACACATTATACCTTCCCTTGACAATTCTATTTCTCCGCAGATGATTTTATTTGGGTCAGAAGTAAGAGGTTCCATCACTAAGTGGATTGTTTCTAGAAAAGAGTATCAAAGGCCCAACAGTTAGTCATTTATTCAATAGAGCCTTATTTAACTGTCAGTCCTAGGCACAGAGGCAGCAATGACTTACTGTCTGGGAGTGATCAAAAAACAAAAACAAAACAAAAAAAACTGAACAAATTGGCATAGAGTCAGTCCTCCAAGCTTATAGTATTTTTGGTGAGTACCTTTATAATATGATCTATGTCGCATCAAAAATAATGCCTCTTTTGGAATAACTCACTTAATACTATGATAATCTGCTATTAGATATTCAGTCCCTGTTTCTCAAAGGGTGTTCAGTCTTCATGGATCTCTCATTAAATTTCAAGACCTGGACTTTGTACTATATCAAACTACAAAATTCTTTAAGCACATTGTTCTCTATAGAATTACTTGGTTTGACTCTACCTGTTGGCTCTTTTTGACTGTCAGCTTTTGAAGGAGTTGCCATTTTCTCCATTTAATCTTTATCTATTCCACATCTCAATTTAGATTTTCAGCAAATATTTTTAACTAATTTTTGACTATCAAGAACAATTTACATTATCAGCTAGTTGTTTTTGTTTTGTTTTTCAAAGCTCTTGGGGTGCACTAGGTAGGAGGAGAAGGAGAAGGAGGAGAAGAACACAGACACTGAAAAGAGAGATAAAGGACAATGACACATGGTTTTATTTATAATGCTTCCAAGATACTGAGAGTGCTCAAAACTAGAGCTTCGGTCCCAGATTCCAGACACCAGCAGACTCACGGGAAAAGGCCAAGCTCAGAGTAAGAAGGCATGGGTCTCAGTCATTTATAAATGTAATGGGAAGTCTGTCTCACTTTGCTCATTGGAAAATAAAGGGCTTGAACTAGACAATCTCAGAAAGCATTCCCAGACATGCTATGAGGTTTTTTGTGTAACCCTATTTTATGCTATTCTGCTAACTTGTTTTCATAATTTTATAATAAAATAAAAATTTACAAGCTTATCATTGTTCCCTGAAACATGCTATCCTATGGTAAATGGGATTTTATAATGACAGAAACTGAGTAATGATTACAAGTTACTCTGTTGTAGCACAGTGATGAATAACATGGATTCTGGAGCTGCATTGCCTGTGTTGGAATCCCAGCTTTTGCACTTACCATGTGACCTTGGGCAATTTAATAAACCTCTCTGTACCTCAGCTGCATAATTTTTAGAATAGGGCTACTAAGAGGGCCTGCCTCTTAGATTGTTGTCTTATTACAGGTAGAGTACTTAGAATACAGTTGGCACCCAGTAAAGGTGCAATAAATAAATGATAGTTATCATCAATGTTCTTGAATGCTTCACTATGAGCACTGCATCAGAAGGAATCATCTGGATCTTTGTCAATGTATTAAGAATTATAATTGGGCCCCAGCTGGTTTGGCTCAGTGGATGGAGCTTCGGCCTGCAGAGTGAAGGGTCCTGGGTTTGATTCCAGTCAAAGCATATGCCTGAGTTGTAGAGGGTGTGCAGGAAGCAGCTGATCAATGATTCTTTCTTATCATTGATGTTTCTCTCTCTCTCTCCCTCTCCCTTCCTTTCTAAAATCAATAAAAAAATATTTTTTAAATAATTATAGTTTGCTGAGACCAGTTTTGCTCAGTGGCTAGGCATTGGCCTGCAGACTGAAAGGTCCCAGGTTCGATTCTGGTCAAGGGCATATACCTTGGTTGCAGGCACACCTCCAGTAGGAGGCATGCAGGAGGCAGCTGATCAATGTCTCTCTCTCATCGATGTTTCTAACTTTTTATCCCTCTCCCTTCCTCTCTGTAAAAAATCAATAAAATATATTTTAAAAAATAATAATAATTATAGTTGGGCACAGGATGATTAAATATGAGTAGTAATATTTACCTGTGATGAAACTTATTTTGACTGGAAGCAAGCAGAATAATGGGGGAAAGTGAGATCCATATGACATAGGAAAAACTAAAAATAAGAACAAAAGAAAAAGGATCAAATCAGGAAGGAGAAATTATATTTAAGAAATTAATATCCACAAGTAATAATATTAATATGATAATAACATGAGATTAGTATTCTTTAAGAAATCTTCTTCAAAAAGATTTTCTTTCTTGATGAAGTGCTAGAAGTCCCTTCCGGGGGTTTCTCAGGAGGCATCTTGAGAAGTCATAACAAATAAACACAGAGCACATCTTAGTAAATAAAAGCAAAGAAAATTAGAAAAACATACATTGATTCCCTAGTGTCCCCTACACCTGATGGTAAAGAACAACATTAAACGAGAGAAGAATTATACAACCATAGATACAAACCAAAACTTTTTGCTTATTTGCTGCTGAGGAAAATTACAGAATTACTAATGCTGAAAGGTAGACAAGCTGATTCCATTCTCAAAGACTTGGTGGCAGAAGAAGGGAGGACATGTGGAGAAAAGGTTGAGCTTCCTTTGGAAGCCAGCTGTGAGGAACATCCTACATGCCTCATTCACATTGCTGTCTCCAGTTTATGCAGATGTTCCATCACTGTTGAAGCTATAGACTGATAAAGGCACACCTATTGAAGAACATAAGGGTACCAAGTAGTCTATATATACAATTCTCTGCTTCTCACTTCTTACTTCACACAGGATCTATCGAGTGCTCTTACCCTTAGTAATCAGTGTTGGATTTCAGCAGAATAAATCTTCTATTAGCCAGTTAAATTACTTAGATGTGAAAATTGGATATATAAACTCTTCTCTGTTGTTTACGTCATCAAAGATTTGATACTATAGAAACTGATAGTATTACTAGGCTTTCAAAGTAAACCATTAAGTTCACATGTCTATATTTTTTAAAAAATTTAACATAGTTTCTTAAGAGGGTGGCTTTTTAAAAAGATAAATAAAACTTCCATAATAATAAAAATACCCTCTAAAATACTTTAAAATCACAGTTTTATGTCTCTCTAAATGATAGTAAGCAAGGTACTTCCCTGAGCACAGGTCTCTTTTTAAATATGTACAAATAGGATTGCTGTGATCATTTTAGAAGGTTCACACATGTCAAGCTTCTATATCAGAATCCAAAGTCCCCAGTGGGGAATGTGGTCAGTAATATTGTTAATAACTATGCATGTGGAAGGATGGTTAGTTGAAGTATTGAGGGGAATACTTTGTGGAGTATATGATTGTCTGGCCATGATGTTGTACCCCTGAAACTAGATCTTGAGAATATCAAGCTAAGTGAATTAAGTCAAGAATCATATGATATCACTCATATGAGAGATATAAAACTAAAAGCAATAAATGAACAAACAGAAAAAAACAAAAACTCAAACACAGACCATAATATGGTAGTTACCAGGGAGAAGAGGGTTGGGAGGGTAGTAAAAGGTAAAGGGGGTCAAATACATATATGGTGACAAGCACACAATGCAATATATAGATGATGTATCAAAAACTCTCTAATTTTTTTAAATATATTTTTTATTGATTTTTTTACAGAAAGTAAGGGAGAGAGTTAGAAACATTGATGAGAGAGAGACATTGATCAGCCTCCTCCTGCCCGCAACCAAGATACATGCCCTTGACCGGAATTGAACCTGGGACCCTTCAGGTTCGTGCAGGCCGATGCTCTATCCACTGAGCCAAACCGGTTTCGGCAAATTCTCTAATTTTAAAGTCTTAAAATAATCATAAATCTTAGCATTGGATAAAATATAATAGCCTATGAACCAAGATTATGAATCATTAGTTTATTTGTAATGTATCGCATGTTTCACTTTGTTATTTGACAAAATGGACAATAAACTCCAGTCAGGCTATAATGCTAAAACCAAACATATTTTGTATATTCTGGCTAATTTCCATGTTTTGTTAGCTTAATTTTCTCAACTCAGAATTCCTACAATGAAATTTATACCATATAAATTTTCAATGAGCATCCCTTGGTCATTTTAAGAACTCACCTTTGGTCTTCCCCTTGGTCTTTAAAATCAATGCTTCTTTCACTGGGAGTAACTGTAGATACCTTGTCTAACTATGTGTGACCATAGAGTACAATAATGTATAGCTGATCAGTAGATTTAGAAATAGTTTCATGTGGCCACACTCACATATTTCCACACAGACTCCCCATCACCTCAGTCTTTCAGACAAGTGTTGCAGTATCCAACGTGGATGTCTAGAATAAAAAGACACTTAAATAAAACATAAGTGTTTCCTTGCAAAAATAGTTGGACACTCTCACCTGTTGGGAAAATCTCTTCACAGAAAAACAAAGCTGCTGTGTTCCCAAGGCTATGTAAAAACTGGCTGAATTCGTGCAAATTAACTTGACCAAATCCATTATTTGCCAATACAAGATAAAATTTAGAACATTACCATTAGTTATTTGCGCCTCTTCTCACTCAATTATGAGGTAACCAAAAAGTGCTTTACTTTGAGGATTTAGGATAACATTCATGTCTCTGGTCATTAATCTCTCTCTGTAGCCAACAAGACAAATGCTGGGATTTATCTTCCTTAAATGACTGAGTATTCTCACAGAACTCGTTAGCCTTTCAGTCACTTGAAGAGCTTATCCCTAAAGACATTTTTTTCCCTAATTAAAAGTATGTCTCTATCCCTCCCCAACTCCATCCCAGAACATTGGGATGGTATACAGGTTTCTACAAGATATCTATGCCAAAGAAAATAAAACAAGAAAACCAATTGAAGAGAGATGCCAATTGAAGAGAGACTTCAGCATAGGCAGAAATTTGAGTTTTCAGAAATCTGTTAAATATTTCTATCAGAAAAAATAATTATCCCACTTACATAGGCAGACACAGCCTCTGGGTTTTTACATCATCACTGATATAAATGAAATAGAATGTAATGTCATTATAGATTAGTTTATTAGACTATTTGAAGCAAATACAAATGAAGTAATCTCTTCTGAATAATTCTCTCCCTTAGAACAATTCTTAAAAAAAAAAAAAAAAGATTAGGGCCTTGCCAAGAAAGAGTAGCAAACAGACAAATATATGAAAAGCCTGTAATTTGAAAAGAAAAAAAAATAGGCATTTATGGGTTTCATATTAGGAAATCTTTAGGTAAAGAAAATAAAATTTAAGCCAAAATGGAGAACCAGTCTTCGGTTCCTTTATTCAGTCATATCCTTAGAAAAGGGGTCCCTACACTAGATGTTAAAGACTCTGAGTCTCAGAGACAGAGAATCCTGAACTGGGGAATTTTTGGAAGTTGATGTTTCAATTATTGAAAGGACAAAATAATCATAGTTGTTTCTTTCCAAAGGCCTGAATCAATGTCAGAGGAACCATATGACTTCTAGTCCATTCATTCAGTTATTTATTTGCAATCTAGTATCAAGCAACTGTTTCTACAAGAAATTATTTTCCAACAGAGCCTGCCTCTACATCAAATCTCTGATGCCTTCCACTGTTATTTCTTTAACGTGGCTTACTAAGGGCTCCATTGAGCATCCTCACATCCATGTATATTGCATTTTCTAGGTCACAAGGACCTTAGATAAAGAGGCATTAATCAGAACCAGATGAATATTTTCATGATGTGCTGAGCCTCCCACACACACACACACCCCTGCCCCCTGCAAAAATGTTGGTGGTTTCCAGCTCAACAAAGATATGGATGAAATTTGGCAATCCCAAATGTTGTATGTATTACTTCTAAGATTTAAAGAGTACATCTTCGTCCTGTTTGTCTCTTAATGATAAGTAGCAAAAGATGGAGAAGTTATCTCTAGTTTAGAAGAACTATGTGATATGATGATGGTTACTGTGGACTAAACTACAACTCAGACCTGGAGAACTAATATATGCATAGGTTTAATTCCCTATGCTCCTTCCAGTTAAATACAAAAAAACTACTAATGCTTTCTGTTTATCTGAATGATAGACATTTTCTAGATAAGATTATGTTTACAATAGCCCAGAAGCTGAATTTATATGCTCCAATAACAATGATATACTGCAAATATTAACTGATACATATGTTGCTTCAAAATGTGCAATAATCCACTTCTATTATCATATTTTTAAAATAAAACTTAGGTAAGAACATACTTTAAATAAGTTAATCTATTAAATTGGTTACATTATAATAGTTCCTTAAAGGAAGAAGCTAGAGAAAATGTGGGAGCTATCGTAAACATTATTAGTCAAATATGACTGATCAATCTAGCCTAGGCCAACTGGGCAAAGTTATGGGAATAACATGGTCCATGACCATTAGAGAATTCCATAAACCCTGGCAAACTCGTTACTATTTCTTTCACCATTCTGGTAACAGAAAGAAATGATACTGACTCCAGGGCATTTATAATGGGAAGTTACTCATGCAATGCCATTGGAACTCCATATTCCTAGTGCTCATATGTTCTTGGAAGTATTTGTTTTATGAACCTTTGATGCCTAGAGCTTTATCAGAAGCCTAATCCCAACACCCTGTTTTGAAAACTGAGATTTAAGATTCAATAATTCTCTGACACTGACACAGTGGTCTGATGGAGCTCATTTGAAAGACAACTCCTGGAAGACACTGGAATAACACAGAGGGACATCACTCCATGCCTCATGAAGCAGAAGAAATACTCAGCCAACTTCAGCCTGAATTCTTGGCACACAAAATTTTGAAATAAAATAAAACTGTTATATTTTAAAGCTACAAAAATTGGAGTCTTGTGCCATGTAGCAAAGATAACCAGAGCAAAAAGTAGAACCTGGAAGTGTGGTGCTTTCTCAAAAAAATTTCAGGCATGTGGCATTGGCTTTGGTCCAGGAGACATGGCAGCTGAAAGGGCTCCCAGGGTTCTGCAATTAGGGACTTAAAAGATAGGAGGGATGACTTTTTGTTGTTGTTGTTTTGTTTTGTATTTTTGTTTTGCAATTAGCTAAATGTCTGCCTTAGTCCATTTGGGCTACTGTAACAGAATACCATAGACTGGGTGGTAGACATCAAATATTTGTCTCACAGCTCTACCAGCTGGGAAGACCATGATCAAGATGCTGGCAGATTTAGTGTCTGTTTGTCTCTTAATGATAAGTAGCAAAAGATGGGGTCTCTTTTATAAAGACACTAATTCCATTTATGAGGATTCAACCTTCCTGATCTAATCATCTCCCAAAGGCCACATCTATAAATACCACCATATTATAAATAATTTAAATCATGAATCTGGGGAGAATACATACATTCAATCTATAACAATGTGCAAAAGTAGAAGAATCCTATCTAATAAAAGAGTAATATGCAAATTAACCATCACTTGTGACAATGACGCCATCCATAGCACAAGGGCAGGATCCTGGTGATGACACTAGTGTCCCACACCCAAGCCGCAGAGGGAGGAAGGGCTGCCAAGAGAATGCTGCGCTGCTGGGCCAGGGGTGGACAGAAGCCCAGCTGACAGAAATGGGCGCGGAGCTGGGGTGAGCTCTGAGCTGCTGCCACATGCTTGGGACACGCCAAGTGGACAGATGCCCAGCAGACTGAACACAAGCCGCTGGGCCGGGGCATGCTCAGAGCCAAGTGGTTCGGGCACCCCCGCCCCTGCCCAGCAGACAGAAGCCCAGCTGACAAAAAGCAGGGCTGCTGGGCTGGGGGTGTGCTCCAGGTGGCCCCTGCAGTGTGGCTTGGGGCATGCTCCCAACCCAGTGGTCAGAAGCCCTATGGATACAATGCCAGAGGTCCTCTGCACATGAGCTACAGAGGAAACACCTTTTCTGAAGGCTCATTGGTTAAGCTCCCTGTAAGCTGCTTCTCACAGTGTTCTTGGTAACTTGAGTAATAAGAATCCAAGAAGGTAATCTAGAGTTTTTCCACCACACTCCTGGAGGAAAAACTAAGAGGGGCTAAGAAATGTCATATCCTACCCTAGCCAGTTTGGCTCAGTGGATAGAGCCTCAGCCTGCCAACCACAAGGTCCAGGTTCAATTATGATCAAGGGCATGTACCTAGGTTGCAGGCTCCTCTCTGGCCAGGGCCCAAGTCAGGGCTCATGCAGGAGGCAACCAATCGAAGCATCCCTCTCACATTGATATTTCTCTCTGTTTTTCCCTCTCTCTGCCAAGCTCTCTAAAAATCAGTGGAGCCAAAACCAGTTTGGCTCAGTGGATAGAGCGTCAGCCTGCAGACTGAAAGGTCCCAGGTTTAATTCCGGTCAAGGGCATATATCTTGGTTGCGGGCACATCCTCAGTAGGGGGCATGCTGGAGGCGGCTGACCGATGTCTCTTTCTCATTGATGTTCCTAACTCTCTATCCCTCTCTCTTCCTCTCTGTAAAAAATCAATAAAATATTTTTTAAAATAATAATTAAAATAAAAATATCAATGGAAACATATCCTCAGATGAGAATAAAAAAGAAAATGTCATATCCTATAAAAGACACGTTTTGAAAATGTCTAAAGAAAGTTGTCATTTTTTTTAAAATATATTTTATTGATTTTTTTACAGAGAGATAGAAAGTCAGAAACATCGATGAGAGAGAGAGACATCAATCAGCCGCCTCCTGCACACCCCACTGTGGAGATGTGCCCCCAAGCAAGGTACATGCCCCCAATCAGAATCGAACCCGGGACCTTTCAGTCCACAAGCTAACACTCTATCCACTGAGCCAAACTGGCCTTGGTGAAAGTTGTCATTTTTTCATGATGCAGGGACTGGAGTTGTGTTGATGAAAACACCTTGGCGAATGTGACAGTGGCAGCAGCAGCAGCGGGGTGATAGGGCTGGCAACTTACCCTGATCAGCCCAGTCATTTCCTACAGAGGAAGGTCAGGCTTAGGCCTGCTCCCTATCAGTAGGACATCTCCTGAGGACTCCCAGTCTGTGAGAGGGGGAAAGCTTGGCTGAGGGACCATCACCAACACCCTGTGGGCAAATTTCATGCACCGGGTCTCTAGTTAATTACATAAATTGTGATAACATCAAATGCTTCCTATTACTTAGTGAATAGTATGTTTGGTGAGACTTCAAGATGATATATCATAAGATTTTCAACAATAAAGATAATTTTTATATATATTTTATTGATTTTTTTTACAGAGAGGAAGGGAGAAGAATAGAAGGTTAGAAACATTGATAAGAGAGAGACATTGATCAGCCACCTCCTTCACGCCCCTTACTGGGGATGTGCCCACAACCAAGATACATGCCTTTGCCCGGAATCGAACCTGGGACCTTTCAGTCCCCAGGCCGATGCTCTATTCACTGAGCCAAACCAGTTTTTGGCAAAGATAAATTTTAAAGGCAATATAAGAAACCTCTATGTAATAAGAACAGGTGTAAAACTCAGGATATCAGGTTTTCATAGTGTGATTTACTCTTGAGAAGGATCTATTACTCCCTAGCCTTAGCCCCTTATGAATCCAGACTAAATACAGAGGCAGAATCATAAGTTTCTTTGATGACATGCATCCTACCATATTAGAGGCAAACAGTATTTTGTTTCAAGCCTGATGCATGGAAAAGATGTTATGAATGAGAACTGGTAATTAAAACAATATATTCTGGCCTTTTATTACCTAATAATCTGTATTAATAAGAAAGGTAAAAATAATAGATATTGTCAGCATCTTTCTTAACAATGATATCACCCAAAATATCTGGTCAAGTTCTGTATTGTATATTTGAAGCCCATGAATTCTAAATTACCTAGGAATATTAGTGGATTATCTTCAAGAAAATATAACACCAACAAAGCTGATCCACTTAGGAGAGGATAAGATTTCCCAATCAGAAAAAAAAAATATTTTGTTATTTTTCTGCATATATGCCTTACTCATTCAGATTATTTATATATATTTAGCATCCTTATCTTATATAATAAAGATGAAATATGCAAAGTAACCATTATGCCCTCGCACAAGATGACCAGCCCCATGTGGGCACAAGATGGCTGCCACAAGATGGCCAGCAGGGGAGGGCAGTTGTGGGCGATCAGGCCAGCAGAGGAGGGCAGTTAGGGGGGACCAGGCCAGCAGGGGAGGGCAGTTAGGGGTGATCAGACTGGCAGAGGAGGACAGTTAGGGGGGAGCATGCCAGCAGGAGAGGACAGTTGGGGCAATAGGTCCAGGAGGGGATGGCAGTAGGGGGCGACCAGGCTGGTAGTGGAGGGCAGTTGGGGACAACTTGGCCTGCAGGAGAGGGAGGTCAGTTGGCGAGGACCAGACTGGCAGGGGAAGGCAGTTAAGGGGGACCATGCCAGAAGGAGAGGGCAATTGGGGATGACTGGTCTGGCAGGAGAAGGCAGTTGGGACAAATGGCTGGTAGGGGAGGGAAGTTGAGGCAACCGGGCTAGCAGTAGAGGGCATTTGGGAGCAACCAGGACTGCAGGGGAGGGAGGGAAGTTGGGAAGGACCAGGCCTTCAGGGGATGCCAGTTAGGGGTGACCAGGCTGGCAGGAGAGGGCAATTTGGGGCAATTGGGCTGGCAGGGAAGCAGTTAGATGTCTATCAGGCTGGCAGGGAAATGGTTAGGGGGTGATCAGGCTGGCACTCATGCAGGCAGGCAGATGAGCAGTTGGGAGCCAGCAGACCCAGATTGTGAGATAAATGTGCAACTGCCTGTGGGATCAGACATCCCCACAAGAGATCCCAGATTGGAGAGGGTACGGGCTGGGCTGAGGGACACCCCCCTCAAAATTCATGCACTAGGCCTCTAGTGATTACTAACAGCCCTCTGAATCATCATTCATTCTCCTTCAACCTTCATATGCTAAGCAATATGAAAACAATTATATTTTTAAAATCTTTTACAGATACAAAAATAAGAAATATACTTCAAATATTATATGGTTTATCTTTGTGAGGGGAAAACTAAACTAAGTTTTTATGTTCTATTTATTTTATTTTCTGAAATTGTAATAGTCACTATTAATTCTGCAAAAGATTATATTATTAAAGAGGAAACATGAAAAAATATTCCATTCACTAAGATAGATTTACAGTATTAACTATAGCAAACTCATCACATAGAACATAAATCTAGAGAATCAACAGAAACATTTTACACTTAAAACTGAGCATATATTTTTCCAACAAATTATAAAAGTTTTTTTAAATATTAAGCATGCATATAAGCCTAACCAATGGACACAGACAACAGGGGGATGAGGACATGAATGAGAGGGATAGGTAATGGGGGAATAAGGACACATATGTAACACCTTACTCAATAAAGAAATTTAAAAATATATATATTAGGAAATCATGAAAATATTAAAAATATTTTTTGATCATTGGAAGTATTCACAAAATAAATGTTTTTCATCATGACCCAGTTATTAAACCTGAGGAGACATTTACTACAGTTAAATAATCACACATGGCCTTCCTGGAAGCAACAATTCTTCATTACAATATGTGCGTCGTAGCTGGTTTGGCTCAGTACATAGAGCATCACCTTGTGGACTAAAGGGTCTCAGATTCAATTCCAGTCAAGGGTATGTACCTCAGTTGCAGGATCGATCCCCTGGCCCTTGTCAGGGTGTTTGCAGATTATATCTATCTCACATCAATGTTTCTTTCTCTCTCTCTCACACCCCTTCTCTTCAACTCTCTCTAAAGGCCAATAGAAAAATATTCTCTGGTGAAGATTAATAACAATGACAAAAATAGGTGAAACATTTCTCTGCTGCCTCATTTTCTTCTTCTGGTCCAGAGTTTTTTCATGGCACTTTTCATCTCTTCATTTCTTAGAGTATAGATTAAGGGGTTCAACATGGGAGTGATAACAGTGTAAAACACAGTCAGGGATTTATCAATGGGTAAGGTAGAAGGAGGTCTCACATACATAAAAATACAAGGGACAAAGAAGAGGACCATCACAGTAATGTGGTAGCTACAGGTGGATAAGGCTTTGTGCTTCCCTTCCTGACTAAGAGTCTTCAGGGAGTGCAAAATGACCCCATAGGAGATGAGTAACAGCACAAAGATGACCACACAGATGGACCCATCATTGGCAACCACAATGAGGCCAATAACATAGGTGTTAGTGCAGGCGAGTTTTAATAAGGGATACATGTCACAAATGAAGTGGTCAATGACATTGGGGCCACAGAAGGGAAGGTTGTAAACAAAGAGAAGTTGAACTATGGCATGTAAAAAACCTCCAACCCCAGCCAACAGTAGCAGTACAATACACACCCGTTGATTCATGATTGTCAAATAATGCAAGGGTTTACAGATGGCCACATAGCGGTCATAGGCCATGACCACCAAGAGTAAAATCTCAGCACCACCAAATAAGTGCCCTATAAAAAGCTGGCTCATGCAACCTTGGAAGGAAATGGTTTTCTTCTCATAAAGTAAGTCTATAATCATATTTGGGGTAAGTGTGGTAGAGTAAACAGCATCAATGAATGATAAGTAGCCAAGAAAGAGGTACATTGGGGCATTCAGGCTTGTGCTGACCATGACAGTCACAATAATGAGTAGGTTGCCCACCATTGTCACAATGTAGATGAACAAGAACACAACAAATAGTATTTTCTGGCCCTGAAGACTCTCTGTAAGCCCCAACAGGATAAATTCTGTCACATTGTTCCTTTGTCCCATAGTTCTTTCTGTGTGTCTTATTTCAGAGTTCAGGACAAATTACCTGTAAATATAATTATTACTCGTGACTTCCTGAAATCTTAGAGTAATTTTTACATTCATTTAACAAAGAGGCATTATGATTTATTATGTTGCAGTAATTCCAGAGATTATAAAAATACAGGCTGACTGAAACATGGGCCCTAACCTCAGCAATCTTACAGACTAATGAAGAGGCAAGTAAATGGAGATATATGTGAGGAAAGGAGACATTATAAGATAAGTGAATTGCCACAAGTAGCTTTCTATCTGCAAGTACATATAGCTTATACCTTATACAAAAATAAAAACTGAGTAAAGGTTTAATTTAAAAAAACTAAAGATTTACTTCATGTTTACTTTCTAATTAATAAAAGAGATGACTTTCTGTACTCTAGAGATAGGAGAATCTTCTTAACTTATCATTGACATCCCAAAATTTTTTAAGGATATAGTAATAGATACCATAAAGTCAAAAGACAAAAGTAGTTTGGGGGGAATTTACATTTTAGAGGATGTACACAGAATTAATATCTAAAATAGACAAAGAGCTCTAAGTAATTTAACAAATGAAAGATAAGCAAACTAATAGCAAAGTGGGTGAATCAGAGAAATAAAGGAAAAATAAGTTGAAATGGCCAAAAAACATAAAAGATGCTGAAACTCACCTGTAGACAGAAAAGAAGCAATTGAAGGGTTTTCTTACTACAGAATTACCTTGGATTTTTAAAAAGTCATTCAATCAAGTTTGACAGATGCTACAGGATCCTCTAATTTTTAATAGATTGACAAACAATTCCTAAAGAAGATATTAATTGAACCTATCCCAAAATTTAAAAATATCTGCCTATTAAATATCCCCAGTTATACTTGAAATCAGTTTCCAAGAATACTGAAGTACATAATATTCCAACCACTTTGCTGTACATCTAAAACTAGTACAGAATAATACTGAATGTAAGCTATAATTGAAAAATAAATAAAAATTTTAAAAACAATACTGATGCTAGAAAGGTAAATTTATTCTGGATCTTTATAATATGAAAATATATAAAAGAGTATTACAGAATTGAATTAATCCCCACATATTCTACTAATCAATAGGACATGGTTGAGTATGAGAATTTACATAGAACTTATTTTTTCTTTTTTTGATATTTATTATTAAATTGATTTGGGTAACATTGGTCAACATGAACATATAGATTTTATGTGTGATTCAAATTTAATGAAGTAATATTGGTTAACAAAATTATGTCATTTCAGAGTTAAAATTCTATAATACATCATCTGTATAATGCATTGTCTGTTCACCACCCCAAGTTTCTTTCCATCACCATTTATCCCCCCTTTCCTTCTTCTATCTCCTGCTACTCCCTCTCCCCTCTGGTAATCACCATACTGATGTCTATGAGGTGGGGGTTCTTTTTGCTTAATCCCTTCACCTTTTTCACCCACCCCCCTTACCCTGCCCTTCTAACAGTTGTCTGTTTATCATCTGTAATTCTGAGTCTGTTTCTATTTTGTTTGCTAGTTTGTTTTGCTCATTAGATTCCACACATAAGAGAAATCATACGGTATTTGTCTTTCACTAACTAGCTTATTTCACTTATCATAATACTTTCCAGGTCCATTACATAGGAGAACTTCTAAAAGACTGAGTTTTCACACCACCAATGTATTGTTCAAAACCTACAAAGTTCAGAATCGTATGTATAAATTTACTTCCTGAATTACCTGCATAATGAAAGAGCCATTCAATTCATGTTCTGGGCTGTGCTGCCTTCTCCCTTGTCCTTCATGCACTGATGCCATCTCTGTGGACAGAGAGCATCATAGCACATCACCACTGGAGTTTGAACTGTTTCCTTGTGACCAACTCTGTCCAGGCTAAGAGGAAATCTGAATTACTCTGAATTTGATTGTGAACAGAGACCCAAAATATCCATTGCCGGCCGAATTTGTCCTAATAACAAACAAATGTTCAATCAACATTCTGATGGGAGAAAAAAAAATGTATATGAGTTATTTAGATAAATACTTTGCAGTTTGCGTTTTGTAGCAATAAAAGTGAAATATCATTTCCAACATCATGATTTCTAATCAATTATACTGGCCTGTCTTCATAGAGCATTGTTGATCATTGGGTTACCTGAAGGATGGAGAATAATTTCATGTATATTCTTTATGTCTTGATTCCATCATTTCAATTCCCGAAAAAACTAGTCATGTGAATACTGGCACTGACACTTTCTGAAGTGAGGGACAAGGTCTATAAACATGTTTCCTACGTTGGAACTATAACACAAGTTACTGAGTCATTCAACTGGTGCATCTCCAAGGGTGGTTCTTCTCTAATTAAATTCATTGGGACCTTAATCATAATATTGAGGGTAGATTCTGCATCTCCAGAGATGCCACCAGGATAATCACCATGCAGAACAGGACTTACAGAACCATGTCCTTGGGGAAAATCATAAAGGTCAAATGACCAAAAGGGGAAAGTTCAGTCTGGGCAGAAACAAAGTATGTATAAACTCTCTTGTTTAAATCATGACCTTTAGCTCATTGTCTCTCATCCCTGGACATAGTTAGGTAAATGCCATAGATCCCTCTTCTTGTGTCTTCCTTGAACGCACCCTTTACAGTGGCTCCATGCTCTCTGAGTCACTCTATATCACATCACTTTTTTTAAGCACTTTTCACTGTGAAAGCAGCTTGATTTTTATACTTACTTACTTAGTGCCTATGACCTTCCACTAAAAAGTGTTATGTGGTAGCCCTAGCCATTTTGGCTCAGTGAATAGAGAGTCCACCTGTGGGCTGAAGGGTCCCAGATTCAATTCTAGTCAAGGGCACATGCCCAGGTTGTGGGCTCGATCTCCAGAATGGGTCATGCAGAAAGTAGATGATCAATGTTTCTCTCTCATCACTGATGTTTCTATCTCTCTCTGTCTTCCTTCCTCTTTGAAATCAATAAAAAATACATTTTTTTTAAAAGAAGAAGAATGTGTTATGCGGTACATTTCATTATTCTGACATAGTCCACTGTGTTTAAGTTTGCAACTTCTAAACCCAAAACACATGGACTCAAATCCCTTTCAGGCATTTTCTAATTCTAAGATCTATAGAAAACTATTTAAACTTTAAAGCATCAGCTAATTATTATGGAAAGCATTACTTGCTTTCATCAGGCTCTTATAGGGATTAAACAATAACTTGTCTTTGTAGCACCAGCCAAATTGCAGGAAATAGCAATAGCTTTTACTATAATTACTAATTATTGTACTATACATTTATTTGCCATAAAAAGTTTATTAGATTTTGGGGTCTTGCTTAAACTGCTTTTAATATTGGAGACATTCCTTCTTTTAAGGTAAACTGTTCATGCAGTGAATCTCATCAATCTCACATTAACCTGAGGGCTTTACTCAGAATCCTGAAAGTTCATCATGATCTCCTAATATAATATCTACATAGAGTTGAATAATAAATGTAAACCATAGAGTTTTTTTAAAGTCTGACAGAAATGGAGCACTGATGAAGTGAGAGAAGCAACAAAGACAGTGACACTTAATAAGTACCCACTGATTGACAGACACTATTAAGTATGTACTATCAATTCATCGTATACATGAACCCAGATTAAAATCAGATCTTGAGAGCTTGTGAGATACTTGCAATGTTACATGAAATAATGAGACAGAAGTCAATACTAGTTGTGTGAACTCCATATCCAGACCTCTGCTGCTAACAGAGACTAAGTCAACCTCAAAGACATAAATGTCCTTGCCTGAAGTGCAAGGGAAAAGTTATCTCACATGATACTTATGGAAATAGGTACTGAGGAAATAGGTACTGAGGCAAGATACTTAGAGGTTCTCATTCAAACAGAATTAGGCTCTTGCTAGTTCAAGAAGAAATATAAACCAAGATCTGCCCCTAATGAAAGTAAGGTCAGCATCAGCCAATACTTTTTTCCTTTTAAATATCTTTTTATAAGTTTACTATGTGCCAGGAACTTTCATAAGCACTTAACATATGTAAACTCATTTAACTGGCCCCCAAATTTTAAGAGATCGGTATTATCATTACCATTTTAAAATATAAAAAAAAGAAGAGGTAAAATATATTTTTGTTTTGCAATTGCAAAGGTACTAAGCTTTCATTGCATGATTTACAAAGAACTGATTCTCAGAAAATGAGAATCTGAAAGATCTTAAAATTAAAAATGCCTTCAAAAGGTGATTTGTTAATAGGCTAAAGATGCACACAATCTATAGCACTATTGCTTAGAAACCTCTGGATAATTTGTTTAAAAGGCAGATATTCCAATCCAACAGCAGTCCTATTGAGTTAGAACCTCTAGAGCTATCTCCTAGGAATGTGCATTTTTAACAAGAATTTTTACTGATTCTGAAAGTACACCAAAGTTTGACAACCAAATGGACAATAAGTAAATCTTAATGGGATATTTTAATGACAAATTTTCATCAACATACTTTTATATGTAGTGTTCAGTTTGTCTTGAACCATGAAAATTATGTTATTTTCTCTTTGCCACTGAAAAGATAAAGTCATTTGATGCTGTTGAAATTATTTATCCATTGGAATCACCTTTGGATCCAAAGCTTCTTCACAGCATTTTTCACTTTTGCATTATTAAATATGTAGATATAGATGTTATCATGGTATAAAACACAGCTATAGCTTTATCATTGGGAAAGGTGATCATGAGGCACAGATACACTAATATGCAGGGCACAAAGAATAAGATGACTACCATGATGTGAGAGGCATGGGTGGAGAAGGCTTTGTGCCTCCCTCCAAACTGTAGTTCTTTTGAGAATACAAGATGACCACATAAGAGATCATCAAAGAGAGGAAGTTCAATAAGCAGATGAACCCACTGTTGGCATCGACAAAGAGACCAAGGGTAAGAGTGTGCATGCAGACAAGTTTCAACAAAGGGTACAAATCACACATGAAATTATCTATGACACTGGGGCCACAGAAGGGCAGCCAGACTGTGAAAAAAATCTGAATTCTTGCATGGACCAAGGCACCAGCTCAGGCCACTGCCACAAGAAAGTTACACACCTGTTGGCTCATGATGGTGGAATAGTGCAGGAGTTTGCCAATGGCCACCTCGTGGTCATAGGCCATCTCAGTGAAAAGGATAATCTCAACAGCACCAAAAAGAAGCTCATTGAACACTTGAGTGATACACCATCTAAGGGAGATGATTTTTCTTACAGTAAGAGTGTCAGCTAGCATTTTAGAGTTCATGAAAGAAGAACAGTAGCCATCACACTTAAGACATAAGTGGACAGGAAGAAGTACATGGAGGATCTTAGGGCCCTAATGGTGATCATAATAAGTAGGTTGCCTGCCAAGCTGACCAAGTAGACTATTAAATGAAAATTTATGGATCTCCATATTTTGAGTCAGTCACAGGGGAATGAATTCTTCCCATTATTCATCTTCTCTATCAATTCAGTTCAGATGACAAGTGACTTCCCTAAAAAGAAAGTCATGCTCATCCTCAATAATGATACTATCTCTTAATGAATAAATATATCCATGGAGTATGTTACTTTCTTAAATTTACAGAAGACAAACAAATACAAAATTATATCAACTGTTTCATTCACTTAATATAGATGACAATATAGGTGCTGGTTTTTTGGGGTTTTTTTGTTGTTGTTGATCTTTATAATTTCCTGATTTGTTTTGATTTTCTACAAGACAATCATATGTCTTATAATAAAATCAGAAGAGAAAAACACTATGCATTGAGGTTTTTTTAATTATTATATAAGGACACATATGTAATACCTTAATCAATAAATAAATTTTTAAAAAATTATTATATATTGTATTTATTCATGCATTCATTCATTGGTTGAATCTTGTATGTGCCCCTGACTGGGGATTGTACCCTGAACCTTAGTGTAGCTGGATGATACTCTAACCAAGTGAGTTACCTGAGTAAGGCTAAGCATCAAGTTTTAAGAGTCAGCCTGGCTGGCATAACTCAGTGGTTGAGCATCAACTTATGAACCAGGAGGTCACAGTTCTATTCCCTGTCAGGGTATATGCCTGGGTTGCTAGATCCCCAGTGTGGGGTGTATAGGAGGCAGCCATCATTGATGTTTCTCTTTCTCCCTCTACTTTTGTTTCTGAAATTAATAAAAATATTTTTTTAAGTTTTAAGAGTCAGTCGATGATGTGGACATATATGTAGCATACTCACAAATATACACAGATGCGTGTATTTTACTTCAAAATTACTAGGCATATTTACCAGTAAAAAAATCCAATTGGTTCTATTAATTTAAGTCATATAAAAAGAGTCAAAGACGTATAAGGATTCCCTCATAAGCCATACTTTTCCCTAGGGTTAGCGTTAGGATTAGGGTTAGGTTTACAGGTGAGCAAACTGATAGAAAGGTGAAAGTATCAAAAGAGATATATCAGAAAGCCAATAACCAAAACTGACCTATTTCCTAGATCATGTCCTTAACTGTTGTTAACTTCTAAGCAGTGATTATAGATCCAGATAACCATAGTAGTTACCATTTATTGAGTCAGGGACATGATGGACCCAGTTTATTGTCTATAACTAGTTCTGGTCCAAGGCAATGTGTTGAATTTCTCTCACAATAAGCAACAACTACACCTTCTCCAAAAGATTGGAATCCCAATGGGACCCAACATCTCAATGTTACATAATAGGATTATTTAAACACTGATCTAATATTCTATATTTATGCCTTTTAGCTTCTAAAGATATTTCAAATTTCCAGGTAATTGATAAATATTTATTGATCAAGAAGCAATCACTTATAATGACAAGAGTGTAGAATGAGAGACAGTAAGTCTGGATTCCAGGGCAAGCTTTAGCTCTGTGCTTCAGTGGTTAGCTGCAAATATCATCCAACCCCTTCTTAGGTGGATGATTTCATCCAGAGATCTAAGAAGCTTGGGCTAGATTACCTCTATTACTTCTATCTGTAATGCTCAATGATTCCATTTAATCTTTATCTTAAAAAAGTCACTTTTTCCCTCCAGAGCTTCCTCGTAGCATTTTTTACCTCAGCATATCTAAGTGTGTAGATTAAGGGATTTAACATAGGAGCCACCATAGTATAAAAGACAGCAACAGCTTTATCCACAGGCAGTGTGGTTACTGGGTGCAGATACATAAATATGCAGGGCACAAAGAGTAAGATGACCACTGTGATGTGAGAGAGACAGATGGAGAGGGCTTTGCGCCTCCCCTCCAACCTGTAATCCTCTAGGGAGCTCAAGATGATCACGTAAAAGACCATCAAAAGGAGGAAGTTCAGCAAGCAGATGAACCCACTGTTGGCAGCAACAAAGAGACCCAGGGTGTGAGTGTCCATCCAGACGAGTTTCAACAAAGGGTACAAGTCACACATGAAATGATCTATGATATTGGGGCCACATAAAGGCAGCCATATTATGAATAGTATCTGAATGGTTGCATGGAGAAATCCTCCATTCTACGCCACTCCCAGCAGGAGAATGCGTAGCCTGTGGCTCATGATGGTGAAATAGTGCTGAGGTTTGCAAATGGCGACATAGTGATCACAGGCCATCACTGTCAGCAGGATGATCTCAGTAGCACCAAAAATGTATTCTGCATAGACTTGAGCCATACAACCATTTAAAGAGATCATTTTCTTTTCGTGAAGGGAATCCACAATCATCTTAGGAGCTGAAGAAGAACAATATATTAGGTCTATCAAGGAAAGGTGGGTCAGGAAGAAGTACATGGGGGAGTTCAGAGCCTGGCTAGTGGTAATGGTAACCACAATGAGCAGGTTGCCTGAGAGTGTGACCATGTATAAGACCAAAAATAACATATACACAACTTTCTGCACTGGAGGGTTCTGTGTAAGTCCTGTTAAAATGAATTCAGTCACATTCCTTTTATTCTCCATCTATGTGGTATGAGTGATAAAAACTCCAGGAAGGAATATTTAAAAAAAAAAAGGAAGGAAGGAAGGAAGGAAGGAAGGAAGAAAGAAAGAAAGAAAAAATGAACTTAAACCAATGATACTGATAGTCAATAAGTCAAATTTGAATAATCAGTCAGATAAGTTTAATGTAAAATCTATTTCCACTTACTTGGTGAGGAATACACATATCATTTAAGTAAACTTCAAGATAGTACTTAAAATTAATTTTTTCAATTATTAATTTTCACTTTTTGCTAGCCCTCAGATTCCTTTATTCTCTATATCTTTTTTATTTTAAATTTTATTTTATTTTATTTTTCCATAACCTTTTATCCCTTCTATGCCCTCAATTACCAGACTGGCACCCATGTTCATGAACTATCTCTTTTTTTTCTTCTCTATCTATAAAAGCCTAAAATGCAAATTGTTCCTGCAGGAGTTTAATTGGGAGACCAATCGCTCACTATGACATGTGCTGACCACCAGGGGCGATGCGGAATGAAGGAAGGCCCTGTGCGGCAGTCATCAGCCAGGGAAAGGAGGCCCTGACCAGCAGCCAAAAGAAAGCCCTGGCCAGCAGTCGAAAGGCCCCAATTGGCCCTGATCACAGGCCAGGCCTAAGAACCATACCCATGCACAAATTTCGTGCACTGGACCTCTTGTATATTAATGTACTCCTAAAGCACGGAGGCAGTGAAGAGTAAGACAAACTGCCTATGTCACACATGGACAAAGTACATAATGAGGTACATGGGAGGGAAACCTTTTTCAGATGATTCCAGAAGTGTTTCATTGAGAAGCTAGCCTTAGAGTTCCAAGCCTCAGGATAGTGGTCTCCCTTCGACATCACCCACTGCACTGGAGAATCCTTCCAGGGATAAGAACCCTTGACAAGTAAGTTGAGAACACGTCTATCTAGTAATTGCCAGCTCTTCTCTAGTGAAGATGTCCCTTGGGAGAACCAACAATCGACTACTGCTGTTTTAATAAATTTCTGAAAGCCTGTGCCAAACATTAGATTTCATTATCAAAATCAGATAAACTTGAGTCATTCATCATCATTATTTCATTTATTACTTCAGTTTCTTGTAAATCTTAAAGTAGTTCAAATATATTTTTGAAACACTTCTCTTTTACAATTTCATCTGCCTCATTTTGTCCCACACCACACAGAAATAGCTTGGCTTTATGTCAAAATTGAAGTATTTCATGTCCTCTGTTAATTGGCAGATTCAAGCACAGGATCAATTCCTTTTCTGTCCTAGTTCAAAAACCAATAGTATACCTGTTAACACGCAAACTCTCTAATACCCATATTTTTAAAGAAATGAGAAGTGTTGATCTAGCAGAATGACCCTGATCTTTCATAAAAGGGCCCATTGACTACAATTAAAAGGCAAAGAACTAAACAGACAAACTTCTTCAACATGTTTACACATTTTGAAATGCAAACTTTTATTATAACTCTAGATAGCATGAAGAGATTTATGTTCACTCCATGTAGTTCCTATAATGGTAGTTAATTTTTGTGGAGTGTTTGCCATGTGCTAGGCCAGTGGTCGGCAAACTCATTAGTCAACAGAGCCAAATATCAACAGTACAATGATTGAAATTTCCTTTGAGAGCCAAATTTTTTTTAAACTTAAACTTCTTCTAACACCACTTCTTCAAAATAGACTCGCCCAGGCCATGGTATTTTGTGGAAGAGCCACACTCAAGGGGCCAAAGAGCCACATGTGGCTCACGAGCCACAGTTTGCTGACCACAGTGCTAGGCATTATACTAAGTACTTTACATGCATTATCTCATTTAATCTTCACAAAAATGCTTTGAGGTTGGTACACAATTATCTATATTTTGAAGAAGAAAAAAACTGTGGTTAGAAGATAAGTGATTCGCCAAAAGTCATAATGGTTTTTTTAAAAAAAAAAAAGCAAAGGAACCTGTATTTAAATCCAGGATGTCTATCTCTATCTTTAACATTAGTATTTCTCCAGCATAAATCCAATTTACTTCTAGGAATCAGCAATGCCATAAGGGGAAGAAAGCAATGATGGAGCTCAATTTGTGAACAGAGGAACTCACAATCAACTAGATGCAGATTAGTGATAACTACATCCTTTTCTCCAAATTTTAAGCACATTGACTTCACTTAATTTTCACTGAAGTAATTTTTGTACTTAGAATGTGAACTGAAGATTAATCTTTTTCTCTAAAAATGAATTTGGGCACCATGACATAAAACTATCAATCAAAAGCACTGTCTGTATTACTTCCAGACACTGTTGAGAACTATGGAAGCCATTTATACAGCATTATGGCTAACATTTATGTCTCACTAAGTTGATGGATTCTGAAAGTTTCTGTTTTAGTGACTTGAAATTCTTTATCTTCTTTATGACATCCTTATTGACACAATGAAGTCAGAATTTGTGAATTAAATCTATTAAGAATGATTAACCGCATAGTCAACATCTGTAGGAGTCATGTATAGAGAAGAAACAACTTAGCTTTCCTAAAACTAAACATACTTTTCCTCTCCTTTATGGATGCTTAGAGGTTAGGATGCTGACATAGGAAAAATACGTGGTTATGTGTTTTGGCAAGGACTGGAGAAAGGATAAAGAGGGGGAGAAAGAATAAAATAGCTTTATAGTCTTTTGTTCAACAACATGTACTTAATTTTAGAAAGCCCACGCATAGATCATTCTCCCAAAAAAAGAATGTATTTTTGTATGTATTCAATATTTCCACCAGTTAGCAATGAAAATTTCAAGTTCACCTTAATTAATTACACTTGCCAAAAGCAAAAAAATAAAATAAAATAAAAAGGTGTATTCTTTTAAGTGAGCCTATCATTTCTGTCATGTCAACAAGAAACTTCATGACTCATTTAAGTCCATTTGTAAAACATAAGTAGGGTAATATATCTAATCCAGGGCATTATTCTATATCTGATGAAAGACTAATTAAAATATTGAAAACTTTTCAGGGAAATTTTCACCACTTACATGTCCCCATTTAATGGTGTGGAAAGAGTCAGCATGAAAGAGTCATGCTGAGCCAGACACAGCAACTGAGGCTAGGGGGTGAATGCTGCTCAGTGAGCTGTTATAAAGATAGTTCCTTGGCATTTTGAAGGAAAAAGACTTCATCTGAAGCTCTGGCTCTCTATGTGCATGTGCATTCATTTGGCAGAGAGTTATAACAGCTCACAACACATTTGATATAGATATAGTAAGGCTTGGTACTTCCATATGTGATAAACAGTCGACTTTTTTCCTATTCAGTTATTTGTACATTTATTTCTGAATGAATCCATGCAGACTTTTTTATTTATTTCTTTTTATTGTTTAAATTATTACAGATGTCCCCTTTTCTTCCCCATTGACCCCCTCCACCTCCTGCCAACCCCCACCGCCAGGCCTTCACTGCACTATTGTCTGTGTCCACGGGTTATGCAGATATGCATACAATTCTTTGAGTAATCTCTTCCTGCCCCTTCTCCTCCCTTCCTCCTGAGATTCCCAATCTGTAAAAGAATATTCTGTTCACATAACCTATATATATATATATTCATGCCAATAGATAAGTATATCTTCATAATAATTGTTACTAATGAGATGTCCCCAAAAGGGAAAGAAAGCCATCTATGAGACTTTTAGAGCTACAAAGAAAGTTTGGAAGTCAACCACAAATCAACACTTTATAATAACACCTTGCTTTTATTGTGGTGTTTGTAAGGTGTTCACTATTTAATTAATATAGGAGAAAATTTAACTTACTTCCATTCTTTATAGTTATCTACAAATGACAGAGGTGAGTGGAAGGGTAGCCCCATCAATCCCAAAGGCCAGGTCTAAAAAAGTGATAGACTATTTTGGTACTGAATTTAAAATATCATCATTCAAAAATACTGTGATCTTTCCAGATGAACCAAACTGAATCGATGAAAAGGACAAGCAATGTAACAGAATTCATCCTACTGGGCCTGACCCAAAATCCAGAACTGCAGAAAGTTTGATTTGTTGTATTTTTAATCATCTACTTGATCACACTGACAGGTAACCTGCTTATCTTGGTCATCATCTTCATCACCCCAGCCCTGAGTTCTCCCATGTACTTTTTCTGTCCTATTTGTCCATTTTAGATGGTTTCTACTATTCTTCCATAGCACCCAAAATGACCTCTGACTTGATCTATGAAAAGAACATCATATCCTTCAGTGCATGCATGACTCAGCTCTTTGCTGAACATTTCTTTGCTGGAGCTGATATCATCTTGTTAATTGTCATGGCATATGACCACTATGTAGCCATCTGCAAGCCCTTACACTATATGACCCTCATGAGCTGACCTGTGTGTAGTTTTCTTATGGGAATGGCTGGAGTTTAAGGGCTTCTTCCTGGAGGGATCTAGATTTTGTTCGTGGTCCAGTTACCATTGACCATTTTATGTGTGATTTAATACCTTTCCTGGAGCTAGCCTGCACAGACACTCACACTTTGGGGCCCCTGATTAGTGCCAAAAGTGGGTCACTGTGCTTGCTTGTTTTTTCTATGCTGGTTGCTTCCTATGTCATCATCCTGTGCTCCCTCAGAACTCACAGCTCTAAAGGACGTTACATGTGCCTCTCATGTAACTGTTATCATCTTATTCTTTGTACCTTGTTCATTCCTGTACCTAAGACCTTTAACCTCCTTCCCCATTGACAAAGCTGTCTGTGACTGTGTTTTGCACCATAGTAACTCCCATGTTGAAACCTTTAATCCACACTCTCAGAAATGAAGAAGTAAAAAATGTCATGAAAAAGCTCTGGGAGCAAATAATGAATAAATCTTGTAATTGGAATATTGGGGGAGGAATCTTGTGATATTTTGTAGATATTTATTCCCCTTCAGAGTTGATTAAACTTGGGACAGTCAATTATCTTATCTGGATTATTTTTCTTCAGGAACCCACATGTTGTGGACAGGCTGACATATCCATTAAAAGCATAGTCAGCACAAAGCTCAGAGCCCAAAATAATTATGAGCCCATGAAATGTGCTTTTTACTTTTAAAATAATATTAAAAATAAATATAATCAAATATAACCTTGGTGGGGTTTTGTTGCTTTTTTAATATGTTTTTATTGATTTTACAGAGAGAGAAACATTGATGAGAGAGAACATTGATCAGCTGCCTCCTGCATATCCCCTACAGGGGATCAAGCCTGCAACCCAGGCATGTTCCCTGACTGGGAATCAACCTGTGACCTGTTGGTGCATGGGACGTTGCTCTAACCAACTGAGCCACAAAGGCCAGGGCCAAATAAAACTTTAGGTTTTAGTATCATTATATAATGCAGTCTTAAAACACAATTTTTAATCTTTTTGATAGAGGAAAGGATCCAGGAGGACAAAAGTACCAAGGGCCTACAAAAGTCATAATGTTGCCCTTACTATGGATATGAAACAGATCAACAGCAATATTCATAAACACACTTTATACCCAGCGCTACAGCTAGAATGAAGTTTTATTTTAAAGGAGGGAAAACAATGGTCAACAATGAACCACATGAACAATGGTGGACCCACAAAATTATTACAGAGCTGAGAGATTCCTATCAGTTAATGACATCATAGCTGACATAACATTGTAGGGCAACACATTCCTCACACGTTTATGGTGCGTCTGGTATAAACAAACCTACTGTGCTGCCAACCATATAAAAGTATAGCACACACAATTATGTGCATAATACTTGATAATGATAACAAGGGGCTATAATACTGGTTTGTACATTTACTATTATTTTAGAATGTATTCTTTCTATTTATAAAAAAATGTTATAGAACAGTATGCCATGTTATGCCAGGAGCAACCTCGTACATCTCATGCTTACTGCCTCTCTTAAAATTGCATCATTTTTTGTGTGTAGTTTAACCTCACATTGTACAGGCATGTAGACTATGGTCATTAGGCTATATATGGTCATGTAAGAACAAGTATGTGTCATGGAATTGGATAACAATGACCACAAATCTGAATTAGAGAAAAGAATCCATATCAGGAACATAATGAAAATCTAAGAGATTTGAAAATGGCCTGATGTTTTGAAGTTAGATATTAAGAGTTTTGGATCAAATAAGCTTTATTTCTCATCTTGTTCCCAGCTTTAGAGAACCTTGTAAGTAGAAGCAAGTTACTTTACCTCTCTGCCTTTTTTTTCATCTGTAAAAGGGAAATGGCATTACATACTTCTTTAAGTTGTAAGAATTAAATCATTTAAATTGGAAAAGAGTCAGCTGAAAGATAGTGAAAATTGCTCAGACACTATTACAGCCTTCAGAGATGACACCACAGCACAAGGTATGCTGGGTACTGCAGTTCCTGGCAGTGGAGTCCAAAGTCACTGCCACTGTCATTCACTAACCATGATCACAGGAGGGTCAAACGTCTGCCTCAGCCTCACTTCACTTCAATGTGTGTCATAAATGTCATCCATTTACAAGGAGGGCCAGCAAAGAAGTGAGTTATTATCTCCAACACAGAAACTTCATGGGGCCAGTGAGCAGGTCTCTGGACACTAAGAACTAGCCCATCAGCAACTCCCTATTCTGGGATTAAAATGCCCTTAAATATCTCTGCAGTTGCCCATGGGGAATGGTTAGAGTGATTTGAGATCTGAGAAAAACTTGTTTGAGAACCTCTTATGAATGTTGAATCCTGTCAGTTCCCGTCCTCCAGAAGGAGGAGGAGGGAGAGCCCAAGGCCGGAGACCAAAAGAACTATCTGTACAGAGTTTGTGATTTCTGGGTCTGGGAAAGAGCTCAGAAACTTGCTTTCAGGCGGTTTCTCACCCAGGGATTCAGAAATTATGTGATGCTGACATGTCTCATGCTCTTGGGACTTTTATCAGGCTAGATCTTACTATATATGAAGGCCTTTGAAAAATAGATGCTCTGCCATAATTTCTTATGAGTAACCATCTTGTAAATATGTGCAAGCAATTGTATACGTATTTAAAAAAATTAAATTTAAAGATCTAATTATAGTTCCCAAGAAAGACAGAATGAAACAGGATAATGTAAAAATAAAGATGATGATGATATAATGATGATTGCTAATGTTTGTTGAGCACGTTCTGTGAATAAAGTCATGAGCTAAGTATTTATTTTGTATTTTTGAGGCAGCAAATCTCTGATCTTAAATTCTTTCTGTCCTTAATTCATTTGTAAGTTAGTTGGGCCATTTTTAATCATGATCCTGATAACCCAAAACAAAGGGCAAAAATAATGTTTATAATAAAAACAAAAAATACATACACACACACACACACACACACACACACACACAAAGTGCAATGGGATCAGACTTTTATGGTTTTTGAGTTTGTGACTGTACTGAAAATAAAGGTACTTTCCAAATTTCAACTAAAGTAAGTATGCTTTTCTAGAAAGTCCCACAATAAAATTATGTCAAGCTGGCAAAAATGTTATTTTTAAGCAAGCCCCATCATGATTTCATATTTTTTAGCTGACAGAAAAATTAGCTTAGTTATACTTTTATTATCTAACAGCAGAAATGAATAGGTATAGAACTAAGGTCTCATTTATATCTAGTGATTATTAATTAGACTTAAACATGTAACAAAGTGAAAGAAGACAATATTTATTTTGCCCAAGAACTAAGCAATAGTTGTTTTTGCTATATATAGAATTGAGGGATCAAACCATTATTTCCTGATGATCTCCTGAATTTATTGACTATTGAACACTAATTTTTAGTACTTCCAGTTTTTTTCCATAGTGTAAAAAGTGGATATGATGGCCAAGACTGGTTTGGCTCAGTGGATAGAGCCTGCGGACTAAAAGGTCCCGGGTTCAATTCTGGTCAAGGGTATGTATCTTGGTTGTGGGCACATCTCCAGTATGGGGTATGCAGCAGGCAGGTGATCGATGTCTCTCTCTCATCGATGTTTCTAACTTTCTACCCCTCTCCCTTCCTCTCTGTAAAAAATCAATAAAATATATTTTTTTAAAAAAGTGGATATGATGGTGAATTACAGATTATCTGTCAAACAAAATATAAGTTTATTACAAATTATGGGAGCCTACAATCTTAAAGGGTGAAGCCTGAAAAGGGAATTAGTCAGAATTTATAAAACTAGAAAAAGAATAGGATGAATATGAATGTATGTTTCAGATTCCATGATACTAGAATCCCTTGGAGTTTGAAATAGAAAGAGGAAGAATGAAAGTCCACTTTGCATCATTGGCATAAACCACTCTGCTCTTAGCACAGCATATTTGAAACTTAGTAGAGATGGAAAAGCTAAAGAAAGCAACCCTTAATTAATCAATTAACCTCATGGAAGATTAGGAAAAAGTTGAGGTACTTATAATAATCTCAGGTAAAATGTGTTAGAGTATATGTGCCAGAAATTTGATTAGGAACTTTACATAGATTATCTAATTTAATTCTTACAATAACACTTTAGACATTATTATCTTTATTTATTTTAAAGACAGCTTCAGACACTACAGAGGTTTGTTCACTTGCTCAAGGTCATGACATTTCCTTATACATAGAAAATAAGAATCAGACGCAGGTTGACCTTGCTGCAGAGCCAAGATCTTACCATCTCTGCTGTAGGGTAGCAGCCTGCTGATGTCACAAAAAGATGGAAGAAGAAATGGAGGCCAGACCTAGATGCACACAGACTCCTATATGTAGTGAAGT
The DNA here is from genome assembly GCA_011751065.1 of Lasiurus cinereus. Taxonomy (NCBI): domain Eukaryota; kingdom Metazoa; phylum Chordata; class Mammalia; order Chiroptera; family Vespertilionidae; genus Lasiurus; species Lasiurus cinereus. The sequence continues at coordinate 13,615,285 of JAAGEH010000043.1, read as the reverse complement.
GTGAAGGTTTTTACCTTAAGTTGTATTTTGCACACATTTATACAATGCAATTATTGCAGAGTCTAATGATATTAACATAGATTGATACTGAAAGATCTGGATGATGAATCACAAATAACTGATTTTGGGTTTAGGCACATCAAAGCTAGAGACACTTGATTAATCAATTAACCACATCAGGAGACATTTTTCTCATTTCTGAAACAGAAATAATCATCCATGCCCTGTATATTTCATATAGTTATTTTATAATCAAAGTATGAAGTTCAAGTGAAACGAGTAAACCATAGAAGTGTATGATGATGAATGGATGGATAAGATTAAATAAGTTGTACAGTAACAAAAAAGTTTTGGTTTCTCCACTCACAACATTAAAATCATTTCTATTTCCTGCTTTGTCACTCATGATCCACCTGCAGTTTTTTGCTATGTGAAACGATTTTTCATGGCACTTTTTACCTCGTCATTTCTCAGGGTATAAATGAGCGGATTCAACATAGGTGTCAGAATGCCGTAAAACACTGCCATGCTCTTGTCTATTGGTAAAGTAAATGAAGGGCGCACATAAGTAAACACACAGGGCACAAAGAACAGGGCAACAGCAGTGAAGTGGGCCCCACAAGTGGAGAGGGCCTTGCGTCTCCCCTCTGCACTGTAGGACCTCAAGGAGCACAGGATGACAATATAGGAGGCGGCCAGCATGAGAAAGTTCAACAGGCAGATGGCACCACTGTTGGCAACCACCAGCAGACTGGTGATGTATGTGTTGGTGCAGGCGAGTTCCAGCAAGGGATACAGGTCACAGACAAAGTGATTAATTACGTTGGGCCCACAGAAGGGCAGCTGAAGGACCAGAAGGAGCTGAACCAATGAATGTAGGAAGCCCCCAAACCAGGTCACTCCCACCAGCAGGGAACAGAGTTGCCTGGTCATGATAACTGGGTAGTGCAGGGGCTTGCAGATGGCCACGTACCGATCATAGGCCATCACTGTGAGCAGAATGATCTCAGCACCTCCCAAAAAATGGGCTCCAAAGAGCTGAGCCATGCAATCCTCATAAGAGATGGTTCTCCCCTCATACAAGGAGTCAGCGATGAGTTTAGGGGCCATCGAAGAAGAATAGCAGGTGTCTATAAAGGACAGGTTGGCCAAGAAAAAATACATGGGGGAGTTCAGGGTGGGACTGGAGGTGATGGTAACCACAATGAGCATGTTGCCACAGACTGTGGCCACATAAATGATCAAGAAGACCACAAAAAGAACTCTCTGTATTCCTGGGCTCTGTGACAGTCCCAGCATGAAAAATTCTGTGATATTGTTTGATATTTCCATAGTCCAAAGATACAGAGAATGCAGGTACAGTATTGCCTATAAATCAAGAGAGAGACATAATCATAACATTACTAATTCCAGAAGGAAATATTGCAAGGTTTCTTTTATCTAAACCCGCTTCCCTTTGCCCCTTTTAACTCTTTCTGTTCCAAAATTCTTATACCAATTTAGTGTGTTAATCACAAAATGTCAGCATATGTCTATCTGCTAACTTCAGCATCAGTGGGTACTAAATATCTAAGTTATTACATGAAAATAATAATTTAACTAGCCATATTTTAGTTTATTTTGTTACTACTGAAATTGAACTTTTGTCAGATATTGGTTCTCCAATTCAATGAGAGTCCCTCTCTGACCATTTTCAGCAAGGCGCCACCTAAACACAATGGCACTTGAGAAAACTGTGAACATTCCAAATCCCCTGAAACTTCTGCACGAACAGTCCACATATTAAACCTTTCTTCTTGGACTGTGCAGTGAGGTTTGCTACGCTTTCTTTTGCAGGTATTTCCAATAGTAACACAAAGTGAAGCAAAGACAACTAAAGCAAAGATTGGGAGAAACTGATGAGATTGTAGCTGGAGACTTGCCCAACTTCTCTGTTTCTCTCCTTGCTCATTTACTCTGTGCACAGACTATGGACAAGCTCGTGTCTAGGAAGCCAACTTAAGTTACTCCTCCGCCTTGCTTTATATATTCTACATACTCTGCATTTTGCCTTTCTTTGGTAAAATTCTTCTGGTTCAAGCTACTAGTGCTTCTGTAGTTTACAGGAAGGAGTCAAAGGTTATAAAAATAATAAAGTTTGGTGAGCATCAGTGAAGGGTTCTAATAAATTATTATCTAGCGTTCTCTACATAAATGAAGGTATGGGGGCAGGGAGAAGAGATGGCCTGTCTTACTCAGCTGCAAATTACAGTCTCATCCAGCAGAATATTCCTACTCACCCTTCACTCTCCTAACAATATGGGGGAAGGAAATGCCTGTGATGTCTTAGTTTTGAGAGACACATAATCTGTCATTCTTCTGAAAACACAGACCTTCTTAAGATAGCTAAATCTCTCCACTTGATGAAGATCTGACGCTCAGTTGGATGGGAATTAAAGGAAAATCATCAAGTGTCAGAGGAAGAAAGACACACCCAGATATAAGAAACACTGGAGAGAAGAGTTCTGTGTTGACCAGGCAGCTGCCTCCTTTTTCTCTCTCCAAGCTTTGTTGCAAGGAGGCAAATACAGCTTCTGCAGGTGACAAGCTGGATGGGGACCTTTTCAGAGTAGAATTTTATGGCCAAGAGCACAGATAAGAGTAACAAGAGCCAACACCTGTGTAGCGCCTAGTCTTTGCCAAGCACTGTCCTAACTGCCCTACATATATCAGTTCATATAATGCCCAGGAGGTAAGTCACTGTCTTTATCCTTATATTGCAGAAGAAAGTCAGGCACACATTCAGCAACTTACAGATGCATATTTGGCTAATAATTGACAGAGCTAGCAGGCACTCTAGCTAAGGAGTCCGTGGGCTTTGCTATCACTTAAACTCATCTGCGTTTGACTCCTTCCTCTGCCGCTATCGACTGTCTGTATAAACTGGGAATACTGCTCTACCCTGAGGTTGCAGAGAAAAGTAAATGAAAATAGTGCATGTTGAGTGTTTGTACCAAGCCTGGATGTGACAAACACTTAATATAGGGCACATCTGATAGCACCATCACCAACACCATTGGCATGTGGCTTAGGAACCAAGGAGTTAAATGCATGTACTTGAGACCAAGCAGGTATTGATATGGGTACAATTTTATTATACTAATAAATATAAAAAAATCCCTATTCCTTATCTCCATACAGAACACAAGAGTAGAAAAAAGAATTAATATGAATAGTAGATAGTTTAGCTAAATAATATATTTATATGCCCCAAAATAAAAATATTCAGCTGGTTCATTGTTGTGATTTAAATTTATGGAAGTACAAAATAAATTGTTTGTTAAAAACTGACAAAGAATAAAAGGCTCCTGTTTGAGTTATCCAGGAGAAGGAAAATTATTTCATAGAAAATAATGTGAATTTTAGTAAAGTTATTCCACCGCATTTTTATTTGAGTTGCATTTTATTTTATTTTATTTTATTATTTTATTTTATTTTTAAAATAGATTATAGAAAACTTACATTGACTGGATCTGAGGACATCAACAGGTCACCAGGATTGGTTTGATTTATACCCTAACATCATGGAATGGTGAGGCTAGTCACCTAGACCAGCTCCAATCATATCATCCCAAATTTTTCTGTTCCACATAACTAAAGTTCTAATTGAAATTTGAATTGTGTTTTAAATTATGATAAAGCATAATTGAGGCAATTGCTACCAATTGCAGAAATTCATCTGAACTGAAACTTTCTTAGAACAGCAGTAGGTGAAACCCAGAAAGTTGTCATTCACTTACAAGCAGCTGGGAATTTGTTTGTGATCCATTTCCCTCTTAATTGCTGAAGAACCCTATGACATTTAAAATCATCGTTTCCGATTGTCTCCATTTTAAAGACAGTGGATTGAAGACTCAGAGTTTAGGTGCAGCTGGTCCAAGGTCACATGGGTGATTCGTGGCAGAGGCACACCTGGCTCCCAGGTCACTTGTGGCTCCATGTCACTCAGGTGCCCTTTCCAGTATAACCACCACCCCCTTCCGTTTTCTATTTTGTCTTTGAAACGCCAAAAAGCCCTGCTGCTAACATGAGGGAGAAAGTTCCCAGGAGTAGCCAGCTCTGCTCTCCGTTAATACTCATCAGCACCATGTGGGAGAAATCTTTCTCCTTCCCCTGAACAGAGTGATAACATTGGGGTTTCCTATATGAGTGCTTTCCGCCTCTCTGAGGGAGACTTGCTCCCCTCCCAGGACCCTTGCGGAAGCAGCTTTAGAACTAGCTTTTGCCTTGTTCACAGGTCCAAACCATGTTGATGCCATCATTTAATTACGCCCTTCGAATACAGTTTTGGTCTCACAAGGAGTGACCTCTACATTCTGCCTCCTAGAAGTGCCCTTTGTCCTTCTAGCATCTACACAGATAGTCCACAAATTGTCAGGAGGAAAAGGGAATTATGGTATTTCAGAAAGTGCTATTAGGAGTTATCTTAAGGAAAATTGCTAACTGAACAAAAGTAAAAATCAACAGCATTTATTGAGCATCTTCCATGTTCTAAGCATGGGTACTAGCCCTTTCACATACATCATCTCTTTCATCTTCCCCCATAAGGCTGGGAGAAAAGTACCACTCCCTTTTATCCACCCCGATACTGTATGGTGTGCTGAAAGATCAGAGAAAAGAGGGCCGGAAGGACCTGAATTGAAATTGCACTTCCACCATTTCAACCATTCAATATGTACTTTTTCAGAAAGGCACTTTGTTCAATGCCAGGAGTATCAGAGTGAATAAAGTGGACATGATCCCAGCAGCTTCTACTCCAAAAGGGGGAGAGCTGCCCCCGAAACCAAAGCAGGGCATACGCAATATAATTACAAATGCAAAAACATGGAATGTGTTCATGTATAAATGTGTTTTTAATCTTGATGATATTGATACGTGTTTAATAATTATTGACATGTGCAACCCGTTTTTCTCCATAAAAATTGTAACCATTTACATTTTCAGTATTCTTGCCTATTCAGCATGTGTAATTCCCAATACTGAAATGAATCCTACTCTAAGCCTTCTCCAACGTGTTCCCTGAAAGCTTCCAGAAAAGGTCACAAAATAGGATTTTGTCTGCTATAAATTTGTCACCAACTTCAAAAGGCCCAGCAACATTGTCCAACAATCCTATTATATCAACACATTTTTCCACTTCTCCCCAATGATCATTTAAAATTTTCTTCAAAATTCTGTTTCCCCAACCACAAATCTCTACTCTTCACTTTCTTTTTAACTTTATTTTTCAATTATAGTTTTCATTCAATATTATTTTGTATTAGTTTCACATATACAGCATAGTGGTAGACAATCATAATTTACAAAGTGGTTCCCCCATATGTCAAGTACCCAACTGACACAATATATGGTTATTATAATATTATTGACTATATTCCTTGTTCCTATGTTACATCCCTGTAACTATTCTGTAACTACTAATATGTATTTATCAATCCCTTCACCTTTTTCACTCAGTCTCCTAACATCTCTCCCCTCTGGCAACAGTCAATCTGTTTTCTGTATCTATTAATCTGTTTTTGTTTTGTGTGTTTATTTTGCTCATCTGATTCCACATGTAAGTGAAATCAATGATATTTGTCTTTATCTGTCTGACTTATTTCACTTAGCATAATACTCTCTATATCCATACATGCTGTCACAAATGCTAAGAGTTCCTTCTTTTTTTATGGCCATGAAGTATTCCATTGTGTACATGTACTACAGCTTTTTTATCCTCTCATCTACTGATGGGCACTTGGGGTGTTTCCAGATCTTGGCTATTATAAATAATGCTGCTATGAACATAGGAGTACATATATTCTTTCTGATTAGTATTTCGGAACAACTCCAAAATGTGACCCCATAGAAATCAAGTAAATGAACCTATCTGGTTGCCTCAATCTTAAAGTTATTTTCTAAATATTTTGCAGTCAGAAAATTAACTTACTTACACAAGCCACCACAGGCAAATGGAGTTTTGTTTCACTAACAAAGTCTAAAGGTAAAGTAATCAAAGAATATAAAAACTATGTTTACTGTTCTAAATGTGCAAATCTTAGTTCAAACTGTTCTTCAGCAAAATTGAGGTGGCTGTGATTTTTAAAAAAGAGACTTATGTAAAACTTTAGACAAAAATAAATAAATAAATAAATAAATAAATAAATAAATAAATAAATTGAGGTTGCTGTGTAGTCTAACACCCTCAGGCTGAAATGGAACTATTGCCTTCATTTCTACCAGAGGTGTTCAGATAGTAAATGAAGTAGAAAAACTTTCCTGGCACCCCCACAAGATCACATTGATAGGGGAAAAGCATAAACAAACTTCTGTCGCTGAGTGCCACCATCTTTCCACATACCCTGCATGCCAGCACCAAGAGGTAAAATGAATGAACACAAAGTTCCACAGCTAGAAGATGACATGGTGAGTCCCAGTGCAGGTGATTCCCTCCCTGAAGTCTACGCACTTTTCACTGAACCACTAAAGAAAAGAAGGACAAGAGCACAATATTCAACATTCTCCTAAGTACAGAGAGCTGTGAAAGGGCTGTGATTGACACCATGGAGTATTAGTGGCTAATATAAAGTACAACAGCAGTCTTTTTTTATCCTCACCGAATGAAATTATTTTATTGGTTTTAGAGAAAGAGGAAGGAGGGACAGAGAAGCGGGGAGAAACATCCATTGGTTACGCCATAACCTAGGTATGTACCCCAACTGGGAATTGAACCTACCACCTTTTGTGTATGGGATGACAATTCAACAAACTTAGCCACATTGACCAGGGCCATGATCTCACATTCTTCCAAGGACTTTTAAAAGAAGGTGATTTATTCAACACAGTTTAATTAAGCCGATGTACAAAAACTTCTAAGAATATTACTTTCAAGATGCCAGTGGCTATTTTATTGCTATTATTCTCATAGTCAAGATCAACATTTTGCATTTGTGCTTATTAGGCATCTGATGAAACAAAAGGTTTTTTCTACACTACCATCCTCACCCAACCCTGATCACACTTCCCCTGATGATTATGTCTATTTTATGAAGCTGTTGTAAGGATTAACGAAGTTAATGTGAGGTGATTGGTAAACATCTGAGGAATGAATAATCAATGTGGAGTTTCAAGGGTTTTAGGAGAAAGCCCAGGGTCAACGAGAACAGAAGACATTATCAACAGAGGTAGTAGCCACCTCTGAAAAATAGACTTTGATATAGGATTTTGCAAGGTCCTATTTGTCCTCCTGAAACCTTTTGAAACTGGCATTGTCACTGTGTCCTTTTGTAAATGTGAAAATTGAGATCCCACTGTATGAAATCCCACCCATGAATGATTAATTAAGAAGGATTCTAATCCTGCTCTTCTAAATCCATTTTGCACAAATTGGCTCCCTCACACGGAAACAAAATAAAGCAAAGGGGATGAGTGTGGGCGGCAGTCCTCGCTCAGCTGGAGAGAATCAGTACTGCTGGGTGAGGTGCTGAAGCTTGTTCTCCTGGCTCTGCCCGCCATCAGCCCAGGCCACCACCAATCCACGGTCCTTCAAAACATCCTTGTCTGTACTGCTTGGTGTCCATTCGTTCAGCCTTTGTCAAGGAATCCCGAGGTGGGAAAAGCCCTGAAAGCAGATTTAAGGAACCTGAATTTTGGTCACTATCTTGCTCTGGATTTACTGTACGACTTTAAGTAAATCCTTTAACACCTCTACATTTGTTGATTCATCTGCCTGCTGAGAGAGCATGAAATGAAGGAATAAGTGTAAAGTGCCTCTACTATCATAAGAGACAGAATTAATTTCATTAAACACATGTTATCCACAATAAAGCAATTAGCTAGTGCTATTATACATTGTATAGGTGAGATACTTGAACTTCCAAGAGGCTCTGTCATTCACAGGCTCTCCTCTTTCCTGAATGAGGCATTAATTACCACACTAAAGGCTCCCTTCACTGTAACCCCCTTGAGGGCAGAGATTACATCATATTTTTTTAAAATATGTTTTTATTGATTTCAGAGAGGAATGGAGTTGGAGAGAGAGAGAGAGAAACATTAATGATGAGGGAGAATCATTGATCAGCTGCCTCCTGCATACCCCACAGTGAGGATCCACTTCACAATCCAGACATGTGTCCTGACCAGGAATCAAACCGTGACCTTCTGATTCATAGGTCAATGTTCAACTACTAAACCACACCATCTTACTTTTATTTGTATCCCACTACCTCACTCACTGCAAACACTCAATAGGTATTTAATGAATGGGGAATTGAAGAAACCTATGGGATTGTTATTATGAAAAGAGCTTAGGAGACAGACAAAAACTCATAGACACAGAAAGCAGTATAGTGGTCATTAGAGGGAAGTGGGGGAGGTAGTTAAGGTTAAAGTGGGTCAAATACATAGTGACAGAAGAGGATTTGACTTTGGGTAGTGGGCACACAACCTAATATACAGATGGTGTATCACAGAAATGTACATTTGAAACATATATAATCTTATTAACTCATGTCACCCCAATAAATTTATTTTTTTTAAAGAGCTAGAAGGACAGTTGTCATTACAAGTATCAAACTGGAGATACAAAGCCTGTGTTGGATGCTACAAAATGGGAAGTCTTCCAAGTTCCAGGCTGGATGAGATTTCCTGGAGTGTCACTTCTCTCCCGAATTCCCCTTGACCCTAAACACTTTCCTCATGGCATTTTTTACCTCATTGTTCCTCAGGGTGTAGATCAGAGGGTTCAGCAAAGGTGGCATGACAATGTTAAAGAGGATAACAAGTTTGTCAGCAGCCAGGGTGGTAGAGGGACGAATGTACATGAACATGGGGGGCACAAGGACCAAAATAACGGTGACGATGTGTGAGCCACATGTGGACAGAGCTTTGCGGCGGCCCTCAGATGACCGGCTTCTCAGGTTTAGTAAGATGACCACATAGGACACAATAAGGATGATGAAGCACACTAAAGAGAGAACACCACTGTTGGCCATCACAATGAGCCCCACTACATAGGTGTCTGCACAGGCCAGCTTCAGCAGGGGATGAACATCACAGAAAAAGTTGTCAATCTCATTGGGCCCACAAAAGGGCAGCTGAACCGTAAGGAGAGTCTGCAGGATGGAATGGCAGAAGCCAGCCACCCAGGAGGCTCCCGCCAGCAAACCACACTTCCGTCGATCCATAATGTTTATGTAGTGCAGGGGCCTGCAGATGGCCACATAGCGATCATAGGCCATGGCTGTGAGGAGGAAGATCTCAGTGCCACCAAAGAAGTGGGCAGAAAAGAGCTGGGTCATGCAGCCATTGAAGGAGATGGTCTTGCGCTCCACGAAAGTGTCAGCGATCATCTTGGGCGTGGTAGCAGATGGATAACAGATGTCAGCGAAAGATAAGTGGCTGAGGAAGAAGTACATAGGAGCATGCAGGGTCTTGCTGGCATTGATGGTGATGATGACCATGAGGTTCCCCAGGACAGTGAGTAGGTGGAAGAGGGAGAAGACCACGAAGCACACATGCTGTAATTCCCTGCTCTGGAAAAGGCCGAACAACACAAACTCAGTCACGTTGTTCTTGGTGTCCATGGATTCTCTGCCCTGAACATCAACAAAGTGGTTAGCTCTGCAATGACACAAATTATGTGATATAAGAAAATTCCCCAAATCCAGGGAGTCAGGAAACTGTACTCATCATGTAATAATGATTCTAACGCCCCATTTCAATTGGGGAGAGAGGTTTCCCCACACCTACAAGCAATTCTCAGACACCAGCTAGGAGTCCTACAATTCAACTCAATTTTTTATACTACCTGGAAAGATAGCATCAGGTCCCACAAGTTAAGGGTTTAGTCCCACATGGCACGCGCGCACACACACACACACACACACACACACACACACACACACACCTGTATGCTTCTAACCTAACTGCCATAGATTGGAAGCTCCATGACTCCCTCCTGGCCTTCACTAATTTGCCAGTTCAGCAATCAGAGAAAAAATTGGCTTACAAGACTACCAGTTTATTATAAAAGTATATAGAACTCAGGAATGGCCAAGTGGAAGAGATACATGGAGCAAGGTTTGTGGTAAGAGCTTCCATGCTCTCTGAGCACATCATTCTCCAACTCTCCACTGTTCATCACTGGAAGCTCTCCAAACCCCACCCTTTGGATGTTTATAGAGGCTTCATTACTTAGTCATGATTGATTAAATCACAGGTCATTGGTGATCAATCCGACCTTGGCCCCTATCCTTAGATGATCTACGGGCATTCCAAAGGTCACCTCATTAGCATGACAAAAAACCCTTTATATTAATCATGGTCAGGAAATTCCATGGGTTTTAGAAGCTCTATGCTACTTATGTGGACAAAGACCAAATATATATTTCTTATTAAAAAATCACAATATCAAAAATCTCCAGCTGTGCTTTATACTAACTATGAACTTTGGCAAATCAATTAACTTTTTAGAACCTTGTTTTCAAAGCTTAGAAAGGTAAGAATATCTGTCACTTCCTCTGTGTTCTATTGTCCCTGATATATACCATCTTCATGGTGTCAGTGACATCGTTCTGTAATTGTTCATTTACATGCCTACTCTCCGCACTAGGCTGTGCGTTGCTTGATCATAAGGCTCCCAACCACTCGACTCTAGATAATGTTCACTATCCGGCACATAGTATGCATTCAATAAATGTTTGTGAAATAAGGAATTAATAAATACCTGTCCAGTCCACCAACCATGTCTAAAAATAAACTCCTGATCTTTCACCTAAAACATATATTTCTGAAAGGCTTCTAGCTCAGCTGTTGGCAAGACCAACTTTCTGAATGCTCAGCCTAAAAATCTTAGTTATCCTGATTCCTCTTTCCTCACATTTCACATCTAATCAATTAAGAACTCCTGCTATCTTTACCTCCATAAGAATATACCCTCACCACCTCCATAGCTTCCATCCTGTTCTGAGCCACAATCACCTCTCCCTGGCTTGCTAACTGATGTCTCTAATTCTCCTCCTAACACATACCCTACCATCAATCTAATCTCATCACAATAATCAGAGGGCTTTTTCAAAGCCCTAAAATGAATGTATACATTTCATTCTGAGTAAAATCCAGAACCTCTGCCATGACACATGGGCCTTTCATAATCTAATCCCCATTGCCTCTCTAACCTGTCTCCTTCTACTCTCCCCCTTCCCTCCGTTCCAAGTACACTGGCATCCATGATATTCAAAACACCTCACGCATGCTGTCATCTTTGGAACTCTGCACTGGTTATAACTTCTGTCTAGAACATGCTTCCCCTAGATGTCTATCAGCTAATTCCCTCACCTTCCTGAAATCTTTGTGCAAATAAAACTTTCTCAAGAGGACATTTGATCACTCTATTTAAAACTGCAACCTCTCCAGAGGGAAGGCACAGATGGTAAGAGGTCAACCAAAGGACTTGTAAGCATGGACACAGACAATAGGAGGTTGAGAGCATGTGCTGGGAGTAAGAATGAGCAGCAAGAGATCCATGAGGGGGAAGAGGAGGAGACATATGTAATTCTTTCAACAATAAAGAATTTAAATTAAAAATATATAAATATAAGTAAAATTGCAATCTCTCAGCATTCCTAATCGCCCTTACCCTGTTCTGCTTTTTCGTCTTTCCATCACACATATTTCTTTCAAATATATTACATAATTAATTTATTTATTATATTTATATTTTATGGTCTGCTCCCACCACTAGAATATGAACTCCATGAGGCAGGGTTCATGTCTGTTTGGCTTTCTAATGCATTCCAAGTGCTTAGAAGACTGTGTGGTACATTGTAGGTGTTCAATTAATATTTCTTGATTAATAAAAAAGTAAATGATAGTTATAGAGGTCAAAAATAATGATACCAACCTACACATACATAAGACTTTACAATTATACATATTGAGCTAATATTTACTAACACTAACCTGTGCCCAGACACAGGATTAGCTCCTTGCACACATTAGCTCAAATCAACACAAACACATTTGGGAATGTATTTGATGGATTCCCTCCTCTTACATAGGCAGCATCAAAATATTGTAGTTATTTTCTCAAGATCACACATAGTCATAACAAACATCCACAACTCCTTTATGCCACAGTTAAAACACTGCATGTGGAACACACTTTGTTATCTGGAAACTATGAGGTTCCATGCTAACGTCTAGCCTGGAACATGGGTAGTGTCAGAACACAGACCAGAGACAGACCTGAGAAAATTATGAAAGCATATTAACCAAATAAATGAATGAATAAGTAAATACATAAATAAATGTTTCTTATTCTAAGTAATTTGTGCCGATAAATGATTATAAGATTTAAAACTGTTTCAATTCAACAGAGAATTCTGAGTCCACGAAATGCCAACAAAGATTGTCACTGATCCTTACATGCCTAGGACCGTATTAAACGCTTCTCTCAACAGCTGTTTTAAAAATAAAATACGATTTTTTTAAGTCGGGGGAGAGAAGTGTTGACATTAGGAAGTCGAGCTTCAGGCCTTCTCTTCTGGGTCTATCAATCAATAAACTTGGAAAAATGCAGTAACTTCTACCATGAGTACAACTTTATATTATAACACATGGTCTCCCTCTATAAATTTCTGGACAATTTTCTTAAGATCAATTCTTTAAAATGGGAAGGCAGAGGTGATTGGCATGAATATTTTTAGGGTCTAGAGCAGAGGGTGGAAAGTGGGAACAAAAAAAGTGAAATCCCACAAAACTGCCAATGAGCATTGCTTTTATCACATCTTGTTACTGTGGCTGCAAAAATAATGAAGTCAGCCAAGACTGGTTTGGCTCAGTGGATAGAGCGTCGGCTTGCGGACTGAGAGGTCCCGGGTTCGATTCCGGATAGGGGGCATGTACCTTGCTTGCGGGCACATCTCCACTGTGGGGCATGCAGGAGGCGGCTGATCGATGTCTCTCTCTCATCGATGTTTCTGACTTTCTCTCTCTCTCTCCCTTCCTCTCTGTAAAAAATCAATAAAATATATTTTTTTAAAAAAACATAAAGTCAAATTACACTTGTTAATAGCGGAAAAGTAGAGGATCTTCCGCCGTTATAAGGACTTAGATAGGTTCCAGTCTCTGCATCTTGGGAGGCAGGATCCTGGGGGAGAGTTCACAGAAGTCTGAGAGGAGCCACCAAAGTGCCTGAGGCACAATGTCACTGAGGCTGGCACAAAGGATTTGACTGAGAGCTGAAATTAGATGCAGCTGAAAATGAGGAGCACAATAGCAATGACATGGCCCAAGGCAGGAACAAGGAAATAATTGTCATCTCCCACAGTACTCTGCCCAGGCTTATTAAGCATCTCCCTCTCCTAGAAATTTCCCGTTGGAAATACATGTATTTTACAGCAAATTTTTTCTCCTATTCTTTTCAAAAATTCTGAAAATGGTTTGATTGAATGATTACATTTACCCACAAGATAGACAGGAGAGATGGCCCTATTCCTGCTACTGAAAGGAAATGCTATAACCGAAAATAACATAACCATGTGTATATCCCAAAAACAAATTTGAACAGGTTATTGTATGATAAATAAATTGTAGCATATTTTGTTTGTATTCAGTCTCACAGTAAGTATAAAACATGCTTTCTATAGGATCCTCTGTAATACTCCAAAAAGAACCAATAAGAACATTCTCCCATAAGACCCAGTGCCTGCAAGGGACTGCACAGCGGGTGTCCAGGTAGCATCACAGCAAGACCCCAGATGCTGGAGCCCGATCCCATTGGCTGAATCCCAGCTCTGCCACTCCCCAGCTGAATGACATTTGGCAACTATTCAACCTCTGGAAAACACAGCTTTCTCCCTAGTCAGATGGAACTACGTAGTAATACATATCTCCTAGGATGGTCAGTGTGGAATACATTAACATTATGGTAAATTTCTGTCAATTAGGCAAGCTTTTCTTACAAATCTGAATAAGATGTATACATAGTTTTATATTCAGCTTTCTCTCTTAACACTTTATTTCCCCACAAGGTCTTCATCTCAAAGATGTTTTAAATGGTGCATTATTTTTTAAAATACCATAATTTGACCATTTCTCTATTTATGACCTTTTAGGTTACTCCCTGTTTTATATTATAGTACATGACCTTGCTCTTTAAATTTCTGGACAATTTTTCTTAGATCATTTCTTCAGAATGGGAAGGCTGAGGTGAAGGGCATGAATATTTTTAGGGTCCAGATAGAAGCTCAGGAGTATGAAAACAGTCATTCGCTCTTCCAGTTATTAGGAAAGACACTGATTAAAGAAGGTCAATCACTAACCCTCAACCCAGACTACTCTTCTCCCACCTAAACATCTTCAAACACCTGCAGCCTCTCCTCCATGGACTCATTTCTGTCCTTGTTTGAACCTCTTTTGTACTGTACAAATTCCTCACACCATCTTTAAGCCGTGAACACCCTCAGACCTCAGAGTCTGTGCGCACCTGAACAAGACTAACAACACCAACAGGACTTCCCACTTCCTGCAGTTCATGCTGCTGCCACCAGATGGAGCTGCTGTGGGTCAGGCATGTTCATGGGCTTCACTCCTTATGTTAGTCCACACTCATCACAACCTTTTAAGATAATTATTAATATAGATGAGGAAAAAGAAGCTCAAGACATTTGGAGTTTGAGGGGCTTGCTCAAGGTCACAGATAGCAAACACCACAACAGGAGTTACAACCAAATCTGGGAGACACTGGCATGTCTCATTGCTCCCCCAGTGCAATAGTCCCTCTTCCCTGTTGATAGTCTGTTCCTACCCCTCCCCTTGCAATGCTTCTTTGCTACACCCTCCTACCTGCTCTCAAGTCTCCTGCTACTGAAAACTTCAGAGAGATTAATATTGGACTTGAAAATGTCCAAAGGAGGCAGGATAAATGTCCATAAAGGGGGCATTGGTCTGGTTAACCAAAACACTCCAGTTTTAGTCCAACTTTGTCGCTGGTAACCAAGTGAGCACAAACAACACCCTCCCTCTGTGTGGCACTCTATTTATCCCATCCATAGATTCTAGGCTGGAAAATTAGAAATACAAAAAAATTAATTTCACTGATAATGACAATCAATACTCGATGAATTTTAAAATAACAAGAAAGCAGATAAGTAGTTTTGCATCATATCCCTCTCACCACCTTGCCTAAGGATTCTGGGGACTGAGGTTTACATTACATTGTCATGCCTTACACTGAATTTGATCTCTCACCAGGTTTCATATACATTCTCTGTCTTAGAAGTGAATGGAAATCTGCAATGCAATTTAGGAACATTTCTACTTTAAAGGTTAAACTGTAAGTCTTTTAAGAGTCTTTCACACTCCGGGTATCAGGGGATTCATTTCTATGAAACAATACCTTACCAGGTGGACCTGGGTTTGGGGAAAGGGCACCATGACCTTACCTTAGTGAGACACACTCTAGAATTGCTCTAATTTCCAAAAAGTTAATGTGGTATCGAAGCCCACACAATGGACAGCCCAGGGGAAAGGCTGGGGAACCAGCAGCCTGCAGCCTCCATCTGGGCTGCATAGGACAAGCCTCTAAATAATAAAGTGTGTGTGTGAAGTCACTCTCTGAGCTTAATCAGCTCCACAGGTAGAGGGTACAGTAACCAAAGTAGTGCATCATTTGCTTGCATTTATTGAACAATGCTGTATGCCAGGGCACTTTAAATGCATCTTCTCATTAATCCACTGAGCATCATTTTGCATAAGCTGGTATGCTTGTTCCTAATTTTCAGTTGAAGAAAAAGAGGATTAGAGCAACTTGAGTGGCTTGGCCAAGTTATCACACCAGTAAGGGTTAGAAGCAGAAATGCAAGCCAGCGCCCCTATCTTCAAAGCTGTCTTCTCCAGGACAGTGTGAGCATCTGACCATCCAAGAGGACGTATTCTCAGCAGCTAAGTTATGAGCAAGAAAATGACCGAAGGAGGAGTCTAATGATGCCATGGGGATTTAAAGGGTGAAAAAAATTATATATATATGGGGTAGGCAAATGTAAGATTACAGGTGTTCATATGAAAAATCAAGCAATAATTAATACATAATACAAGAATAAACTATGTTTCATGTACTCACAACCATAGACCTACTTTTGCCCCACCATATATCTATGTATGTGTGTGCATGCGTGCACCAACTCACACTTGATGCATTTGAAGACAGGAACCAGAGAATATTCAGACACTGTTCAGCAAGACTTTCATCTGGGCAATGAGCACAAAACAGAGAGAAAGCAAGCAAGTAAGAACACCTGTTTTCTGTAAGGGTCTTTGTTCGGAGCAGGTTTATTCTAGCCAGAGAGTCCTCAAAAGGGTAAAACTATAAGGGCACTCACCTTAGTGAGCTGCAGCCTCCACAGCTGAGCAGCACAAGTCAGGGGGTCTGGTCAGAGAACAGGAGGGTTGCCATCAACTTTTAAGCTCATGTGGATTCACCACAGCCAAAGCCATTGCCAAACGTGAAGACCTCAGCTTTGGAAGCTATAGCGCATTCATGGTTAGCAAAAGTTCCTTGAGGTTTGCTAATTAGACCCCAGAGCATTACATCCCAATTAAAGGAGTGGGCCATGGAGACAGCCATACCCTCTTGTCACACTAACTTAGTGGTTCAGACAAATTTTAGAGAACAAGAGCCTCTGTGTTTATCCTGACTTTGGATTTCTACACTGAATCATCCCAATCTCACTCATTCAACAATAGTTAATAAGCAGCAGCTACTACATAAAGGGCCATCTATTGGGGGAAATAAGCTGTTGTCAAGTATACTTGTTGTTTTTGAGTAGCAGAGACAAGTTTGAGCTAAGCTAGCACTCTGCCTACTCCCCTATGTGAACATAGCACTGGGAAAGTGTTTCCACCTGTGTGGAAGGTAAGACAGACAAGAGGCTTCAGAACATGGGTGAAGAGGTCAAACTGGCTGGACAGAGGCTGACTTGGCCACCTGGTAGATACAGAATCTTTAACAAGTGGTTTCATAACTTGGGATACCATTTTCCAACCTGCAATTTTTTCTTTCTCGGGTTTAAAGAAATCAATATACAATTCTGCAATAACAGTTGGAGATATTAACAACAACACCCCCCAACAAGTGGAAGTATGATTTGATTTTAAAAATTCATAAAAACAGATCTGAACAGCATCTGAACCACTTTAATCTAACTGATATTTATAGAGCACTATTCTTTACAACTAAAGAACATATTCTTTCAAGCATCCATGGTCCATTCACCAAGTAGACCTTGTGTCGGGCCATGAAAGAAGTTGCAATAAATGTAATAATGACATCATCCATAGTGTCAATAAGATAGTAAGGAAATCCCAACTTTTTTAAAAAAACAACAACATAAATTGGTCAAAGAAAAAAAATCATCTTAAAAATTCAGAATACATATTAACCAAATAATAATAAAAATACACATGAAATTTTATGAGATGCTACTTAAGCATTGCTTAGGAAATTTTACAGTTTTAAATTATTATATTGGAAATCAAGAAAATTCTAAAATCTATGAAGTAACTTTTTACCTTGAGAGAGAACAAAAGAATAGCAAATTTAAAAAGAATCAAAGTAGAAGGAAAGACATCAAAGAGATAACAGAAATTAATCACACCATAGAAAACAGAAAAATTTGGAATAAGGCCAGACTTTTATGAGACAACCTTAAATTTTAATATCAATGTAAGTTGTTGACCTAAAATTATCAACTCAGGTGAAAAGTGTAAATTCCTCTGAAAAATGCAACTTACATAATAACTCAAAATGAAACAACAAATCTGAATAGCACTATACATTGAATTTATAGTTTACAAATATTACACACACCAACACCCTGAAGCTGAGATTGTTTCATCAGTGTCATCAAACACTTAAAGAAGAAATAACACCAAAATTATACATTTTCAAAAATAGAAGGGAAGAAAAAACTTTCCAAGTTATTTATAAGACAAGCATAACTGCCAACAAACCTTGAGAAAAAATACATTCTTTTAAAATAAAATCACAGACAAACATTACTCATAAACAAAGAGGCAAAAATCCTTAGTAAAATATATTTAAATCAAATGCAGTAATGTATACAAAGGATAATATATCATGATCTAATGGGTTTATCCCAGCAATGCAAGGTTATTTTAACATTAAAGATCAGAGGTATGTGCCCTGGCTGGGTTGCTCAGTTGGTTAGAATATCATCTAGATATGCCAAAGTTGCAGGTTCAATCCCCATTCAGGACAATATAAGAATAAACTAATGGGAGAAACCAAGATGGCAGCATAAGTGAACACTTAAACTGCTGCCTCGCAAAACAATTTCAAAACTACAGCTAAAAGAGAGAACAGATATCATCCAAAACCATAGAAAGCTATCTGAGTGAAAATTCTACAACTACAAGGAAAGAGAAGGGTTCATGGAGACTCAGAGGAACTGCAAAAAACTAACGTACGGAGACACATGCGTAGAGAGGACAGGTGGCGGAGTGCCTGGCTGGCTTCCTCTAGTGGGAGGGAGACAGAAACTCCCAACTGCACTGACCCCCACTTCCAACTGCACTGAACCCCAATTCCAGGCGAGATTCATATGGAGGGAGTCTGGACTGTCATGAAAAAGAAGGAGTGCACAGAAACTTAGGGGAGTGAAAGGCAGAGGTCTGGAGGCATGCAAGCACAAGTGCACGCAGAGTGGACTACAGCGATTACCGAGGGACACTGAGATCCAGAGGCCATGTAAGGCAGGGCTGACAGGAATCTTAGGCTGTCTGCTCAGCTCTGAGACTCCATCCCATCCAAGCTCAATATAGAGACTTTTGCAATTTTGCAAATCTCTTATCATAAGGCTGACTCCAGCACAGAAGTCCTCCCGGCAGAGACACAGCTGATCTTCACAGCCAATTGGCCTGGAGGTCAATTCTCCCCAGTGATACCAACAACAATCAAGACTTAACTACAACAAGGCTGTACACACAGTCCACAAAGGGGTACACCAAGAGAGTCCACCTCAGATAACTGGGAAGGCAGAGCTATTGGGCCATATAGGACACCTAGCACACAAAGCTACTCTACCAACTCAGAGAAGCAGTGAAAATGCAGAAACAAAGGAACAGATCAAAAACGAAAGAAATGGAGGAAAACGAACAACTGGATACAGAGTTCTAAACTATGGTTATAAGGTTTTTCAAGAATTTCCTAGAAAAGATGGATAAATTTAGCGAGACCCAAGAGGAGATGAAAAAGAACCAACTAGAGATGAAAAAGGACTAGAAATTAAACATACACTGACTGAAATAAAAAATATTATACCGAGACCTAATAGCAAACTAGAGGAACACAAGAATCAAGTCAAAGATCTGAAATACAAAGAAGCAAAAAACACTCAACTGGAAGAGCAAAAAGAAAAAGGAATCCAAAAATTGGAAGATAGTATAAGGAGCCTCTGGGAGAACTTCAAGCGTACCAACATCCAAATTATGGAGGTGCCAGAAGAATAGAGAGACCAAGATACTGAAAGCTTCTCCCACCTGGTGAAAGAAATAGACTTACAAGTCCAGGAAGCACACAGAACCCCAAACAAAAGGAATCCAAGAGGACCACACCAAGAAACATAATAATTGAAATATCAAAAGCAAAAGACAAAGAGAGAATATTAAAAGCAGCAAGAGAAAAACAGTTAATTACCTACATGGGAGCACCCATACGATTGTCAGTGGATTTTTCAACAGAAACTATGTAGGCCAGACAGGAGTGGTGAGAAATATTCAAAGTGATGAATAGCAAGAACCTACAACCAATATTTTACCCAGCAAACCTATCATTCAGAATTGAAGGGCAGATAAAGAGCTTCACAGATAAGAAAAAACTAAAGGAGTTCATCAACACCAAACCAATATAATATGAAATGCTGAAAGGTCACTCTTGAGAAAGAGGAAGAAGAAGGAAAAGGAAAAGATAAAAATTATGAACAACAAATACATAACTATCAACAAGTGAATCTAAAAATCAAGTGAATTAAAAATTTGATAAACAGAATAAATTGGTGAATATAATAGAATCAGGAGCATAGAAGAGAATGGACTGACAATTCTCAGGGTGAGAAAGGTGAAGGGGGTGCAGGGAGAGACTGGACAAAAATCATACACCTATGGATGAGGACAATGGGGGGAATGTAAGGGCAGAGGGAGGGGTGGGAGCCAGATGGAGGGGAGCTATAGGGTAGGGAGAGAGAAACAACTGTAATAATCTAAACAATAAAGATTTATTAAATAAAATAAAAGAATCAACCAATGAATGCATAAATAAGTGAAACAACAACTCTCTCTCTCTCTCTCTCTCTCTCTCTCTCTCTCTCTCTCTCTCTTTCTCTCTCTCTCTCAATAAGCCAATAAAAAATCATAAAGGAAATTCAAGATAGCAGATGTAGAGCCATCCTGAACTCGCCTCCTCTCATGGGCACATTGAAGCTACAGCTACATGTGAAACAATTTCCTCTGAAAACTGAGCAACTTCTTCACATCAGGCAAACAGAAAAAGGCCATGTTGAAGCATAGGAAGGGGACATAAACCCCACTCCAGTGTAGAGGTCCACAATTGGGAGGGAACTCACAAACCCAGTGCTTCTCTGAAGGGGAGAGCGTTTGTACCCCCCATGGGGCACCCCCAACTTTGAAGAACTGCACCAAGAAACAAGACCCCAACACAGTTGCTTTGAAAACCAATGGGACTCGTGTCCATGAGACTCAAAGTCTGCAGCAAATTGAGGATCATTCCTACAGAACTCAAATGCCAATCCCATCTCTCTCTAACCCCTCCCTTCCCCCCACCTCACCTCCACCCCATTCCCTATACACACACACACACACACACACACACACACACACACACACACACACTGCCAAGTGCAGAAGCGACCAGACCTGACCTGAAAGGGATTCGTTTACTAATCTTAATGCATCTTCCCAGGGGCAGGGCCTACTGGGATTCCCTCCAGGTCCAGAGGCAGGTGGGGCCATTCTCACACTCTTCCTCTGCCTGGCTCCACAACACCAGGATGGGGCGAGTGGAGATTTACACATTTTCAGTGCCCACTCAGGGGACACCCTTTGGTCATATTTATATTGAATAAAAATGGAACGTCAAGTGACTTTCAGGCGCACTAAAGATATTTAGAGTTTTCTACTCTAAAGGGAGATGTGACTTGGATTCCCAGATGGTGCAAAGGTTGGGTGAGAAAAAGTGCCTGACTTCCAGAATTAAATAATTGTGGCTTGATTCCTGGTTAGGGCATATGCCTGTGCTGCAGATTCGATCCTCATTGTGAGGCATGCAGGAGGTAGCCAATCAATGATTCTCTTTCCTCATTGGTATTTCTCTCTCTCCCTCTCTGAAATCAATAAAAATATTTTTTTAAATATTTGTGACAGAAAATTGTTTGTTCATCTAAAGTTAAAAATTGCCTTTTTCATAAGAGTTTGATGTTATTTTCTAACTTGGTAAAGATTAAACTATTTTCTATGGCACACTTTTTGAGTTCCACTTAAATTCCACCATTACAGAATATGTACAGATTCTTTAAGAATTAAGAATGTATCTACACACACTTCTCTTAATGAAATCTTATTTTTTAAGAAAAACAAATGAATCTGTAGGCTTATGCTTCTAATTAAAAAATATAAATGTCAAAGAATGTTTATAGTGGATTTTATCATAATAGCCAAAAACTGAAATCAACTCAAATGTCTACCAACAAGAGAAGAGATTTATTTTAGTTGTGGCACATTTATGCAATGGGATACTACTCATAAAATAAAAAAACCATCCACAACATGATGAATCTCAAAACCATGATGTTGAGTGAAAGAAGAGTGCATGCTTCATGATTCCATTTATATGGGCTTAAAGATGGCTGAACTGAAACCATGATTGGAAATAGATCAGCAGTTGCCTGTGGAGACTGGAAATTACCTACAAAGGGCCATGATAGAAGGTTCTGGAATGATAGAAATAGTCTACATCTTGGTTGGGATATTGGTTACAAGATATGTAAATTTGTCAGAGTTCATTGGATTGAACACTAAAGATTCATGCATTTCACAAAATATTACTTCAATTAAAATTCACCTCAATTGAAAAATAAAACCTAACTGAGATGGGAAGCTACGAAGTCAGAATACCTGAATTTGTGGCCAGGCTTTGTGACTGATTAATTCAGGATCAAAAATTGCTGGTGTCCCAACACTTGTTTTGTTCTCCCCCTTCTATAGTAATAGGACCTCTGAATTTGTATTTGGGAACACATCCACGTGGAATCATTACCCAGCCTCCCTTGCAACTTCAAGAAGGAACATGCATTTATTTTGTCCCTTCCTCTTTCCTGATGGCAGGAATGCTGCCATTGGAATTGGAGCTCTACTAGCCATCTTCAACCATGAGATAACCTTGATAATGAAGCTACAATGGATGGATCAACAAGACAGAGTCCTTTTCCATCCTGAACTGTCTACTTCTTAACTCCTATCTTGTTTTAGAATGTTCCTAGTAATTAAAACCTAATCTAAATGATGTTTCAACCTCCAAAAATGTACATTAATTCATTTTTCATTGACATCACAGATTCCAATGAAATAATGGATATGAAAGGCCTGTGAAATATACACAAGATGTTATACAAATATAAGGAATCTCAATTACTCTACTAATGAATCTAAATGTGACCTTGGTTATTTTCATGCACTTGTAAAGTTGGTATTTTTCATTGGTAGGCAATCTATTAACATCATTTCTATATTTAAAATAAAAGTAATTCACACAAAAAAAGTTCTCCAAATTATCTCATGTCTGACTTAAGCCTTTCCCATATGATAAAAATAAATAACATTGACAGAACTTTGATACTGAGCAGTTATTGAGAGTCACTCATCATTCCAGGTACCAAAGCATAGTAATTCACCTAAAATCAATTCACCAACTAGAAGTTTGCAGATAATGGGATTACCAACAATTAATTCACAGAAATAACCGATTCAACAATTTAGTTATTAGGCAGAAGACTAATTCAATGAATTATTAATTCACCAAAGACATGCTTCCACTTCCAATCTACTTTACTGCTTTCCCTCTTAATTAAGAAACCTTGAAATATTCTAATTGTAAAGCATGCAGAAAGCCGACATTGACTGAATCTAGATCAATGAACCCATAAAACATAAAAGAACTGTTGAGTTATGCCAACTTGACAGAAATTTGCAGACACAATTTCCAGAGAGTTCAAATCAACAGCAAGGCCTTCAAAGCATCAGAAAGAACACATTCATGTCCATGTTCAGCATAATCATTATAAATAAAACGAAATAGGCAATCCAAGCCTAATAAATATTAACCATCTTTAACCCAATCCTCTTGACTTTACTGTTCTCCACTGTTAAATGCATTTGCTAGTTCAATAATAATAAGTTTGTGCTAAGTGACAAATAACGACAAATCTTCATCATGCCCCTCCTGAACATCAATTCTCCTATGCCTGGGGTTGCAGGTCAGCTGGAACAGCTCTGCCTTGGGTTGTGGTTTGGTGGGTCAAGAGGAGATGTTCTGCTCCCTTCATGCCATTCTGCAGCCACGGGTGTGGTGTGGCTTCCCCCTTATCTTGTGATGGTAACAGATATACAAGAAGCAAGCAAAATACACAAGGTCTCAAGATCTAGGCCCCCAACTTGCCCATTGTCATTTCCACACACATTCCTATAGCCAGAGCAAATCAATTGATGCCAAAGTCAGGGAATGGAAAAACACATCCCACCTCTTCTGGAAAGAAATGCAAAGTTACAAGAGAAAAAGGGCACAGATTCAAGAAGGAGTAAAGAACTAGAGCCAATAATTCAATCTGACACAAGTAGGCTTGGTTAATACACTGAAGACATGCCCAGGCACAATTCCTCATCTAACACCTGTACCTACCTCCCTTTCTCGAGCAAGTAAATCCAAGAAAGAAGAGAAGCAGGAAAGGCAGTTGACTAGATTGACAACTCATTGTTTGATAGGGTGAGTTTCCAGTCAAGGTAATTCCCTCTCTGAAGTCTATGTACTTTGCACTATGAAAATGGAATGAAACTCCATTTTCAACATTCTACAAAGTACAAACAGCTATGAAAGGGCTATGATTGATATCACAGTGTGTAAGGGGCTCATCTAAGATACAACAAAAATATGAATACTTTTTCCTCTATTCCTCATAGTAGACTAAAATTAGAATACATATTTAGTCACCCTGAACATGCTACTTTTTTCATGTTTTCATTTTTATTCTATTCCTGAATTCACTTTCTTGCCCTACAACCTCCTTATGATGATTTCACCTCTGCTTTTCTGAGTGTGCAGATAATGGGGTTCAGGATGGGGGTGACGATCATGTAGAACATGGCCACCAGTTTGTCCTCAGTGAAGGTGAAGGGGACCGCATGTAGAGGAAGATGGCAGGTCAAAAGCACAAGAGGACCACCATGGTGTGAGAGACACAGGTGGAGAAGGTTTTGCACCTCCCCTCTCCTCAAGTGTACAAGGATGACTATATAAGAGGACATCAACAAGAGGAAGGAAAGGACACAGATTAATCCACTGTTGCCCAACACAATAACCACCTCCACAGAAGTGCCAGGGCAGGCCAGCTTGAATAAGGGATGGAAATGACAGAAGTAGTGGGCAAATACATTGGAACCACAGAAGGACGACTAAAGAGGGACAATAATCTGAATCATATGATTCACAAGTTGAATTGTTTCTCTATTCCAGCTTCCAGGACTATGAGGAATAAATTCTTGGTGTTTAAGCTACCCAGTCTATGACATTTTGTTATGGCAACCTGAGCTGACTAATACAAATGGGTGCATCTATATATACTGATGTTAAAAATGATACAAAATATATTATTATATTTTAAAAAGCAAGTTGAAAAATAATATGCATAATACTATAAATGTAAAAAAAAAAGTAACTTGTTCATCAAATCCATATGTTCCCAGTTTTTCCCACTAACCCTTTACAACTCAGACATTGGCCTCTTCGAGTTTAGTAGAAAAAGTTCTCTGCTGCTACAATGATCATCAAGGGAAGAAAAGAGGGCCAATTAGTTTTCTGTTCTGTGGCTTCAATGGGTCCTCCTGTTTCTGTGGCCCACATCCAAGCTTTATGGCACAATGTCAAACTTTGGCAACTAATTATACTCCAAGGAGTTGAGACAAAGAGTTAGGTAAAGTTTGAAAGGAGCAAATTACTGCCATTCCTTAGGGGTTCTTCAGGGCTAACGGAGAATGTCTTTCACCTCCTTGAGATTCTCAGGAGCTTCAGGTAAAAAATTAAAGGCATGACTGGAAGCTTCAAAAACTCATCCCCACTAAATGTGCAAGTCATTAAGGAACAACAGCTTGCAGTTCCTCCTCCTATAACCACACTGTGGATCAAAACCAAGACACAACATCTCCCAGCACACCCATTATATCTATAAAAGAAGACACTTAGAAGCAGCTGAGTTGCATGTCAATGCAAAAAAATAAAGGTTATTCTTTCCTGACTACTTCTTCTGTAGGCAGGTGGCTCTGGAAGGGAGTTGGCTCCAGAAGGGAGAAGGATACATCCATTTACAAAATCCCTACTATGTGCCAGGTGCTGTGCTAAGCACGTAATCCATTGGCCTAACCAATGTGGCAAAGAACAGAGTGCTCACCGATATCCACAGGTCTCTTCTTCCTGGGTACACAGTGTAATGCTATTTCCCTACCAATAGAATGTGCTTGAAAATAATGGATGGTGGCCAATGTCACCCTGAACCACCAAAACAGGTTCTCTTAATTGCAAATCTCACAGACCAAACCCAGCCCACAGAAACCTCCCACACATTGTCTTACACTTTCTCCTCCTCCTCTGCTAGCTGGAGGGTGACACTCTGGATGACCTTGAGAGTGTGGGTTAACAGTGGTGGAACCTGTATCAGCTTAGGTCTTGAATGGTGCCAGCCACATTAAACTGTGACATAGATATGAAGCCACTGAGATCTGGGGGTTTCTTGCTTTTATAACAGTTATTTACCCAAATCATACAATTTATTTCACCATCTGGAAAGTACAAATTAAATCATATCTTTTATCTACCCAGCTAATGGCTTGAGTCACACATGCCTTAATAGAGAAGACTATTAGCTCTCACATAATGTTGAATCCAATCTCTACACCAACTCATCCAAGAAACGTCTGAGGAACAGTGCAAAGGATCATGGTCTTCCAAAACCATGCCTTGTCTTCGGTCATTGCCATCTGATTGGTTCTGCATAATATGATGGGCTTAGGTAGAGTACCCACTGCTGTAGGTTAGACTCCATACATGAGTTCCAAGGTCATAGTTCTCTTTTTCACCTGCACATGCTCAGCTACTGCTCCCAAAAACACAATGGTCCAGGTCAGCCAGATCCAGAGGGGCTTCTATCCCCAGGCATATGCTGCAGCAAATCAAACCTCTTGGCTCTTTTCATATTCTTTTATGTTGATGGACCATGGCCAATGTCACCCTGAACCACCAAAACAGGTTCTCTTGATTGCAAATCTCACAGACCAAAAGTTAGGAGGTGTCGGCCCTTCCCTTCCCAGAAAGCTCCCTGCTCTGTATGAAAATTGTGCAGACCAAGAGGAGAGGCACTTTTCACTCTGTCTCAGGAAAGGCATACTAAGGTTCCTACACTCAGTGCATCTGCATTATATTAAGCAGGCTACTCAGGCCCTAGCTGGTTTGGCTCAGTGGCTAGAGCGTCAGCCTGCGAACTAAAAGGTTCCAGGTTCAGTTCTGGTCAGGGGCACATGCCCAGGTTATGGGCTGGATCCCCAGTGGTGAATACTTAAAAATAAAAATAAAAAAAAGAAGGCTACTCAGTTAACTTCTCAGAACTAAGACAATTACTCCTGCCTCTACCTATATAAAGCAGCAGCTAGCAGTTAATCTGGAGTTTTGTATTCATTATCTCATTTAAAGCTGTGAGTGAATGCTATTATTATTCTCATTTTACAGACAAAGAACCAGAGGCTCAAGGTGGTAGAGTGACTAGTCTTCAGTATCCACAGCTAGTAGGTGGTCAGCTAGGACACAAACCAGGTCTATCTGTCTCTAAAGCCTAAAGCAGGTCCTAAGCATCAGGAATCTGGGAGTGGCTCAGCTGGGCAGTTCTGGCTCAAGGTCTCCTGAGAGGTTGCAGTCAAGCTGTTATAGGTGAGGGTGGGGATCTGCAGTCCTATGAAGGCTTGACTGGGGTTAGAGAATCTGCTTCCAAAATCACTTGGCTATTGGCAGAAAGTTCAGCTCCTGACCACAAGGGCTTCTCATGACTGCTCATGAGAGAAAGAGAAAGACCAAGAGAGAGGCTGCAGAGTCCTTTACAACCTAATCTCAGAAGTAACATATCATCACTTCAGCTCTGTTCTATTGGTCACACAGACCAACCCTAGTACATGTGGGAAGGGACTGCTACTCGGAGCCATCTCGTTAGCTGAAGGCCACCCAGATATTTTTCCTTCTTTTTCTTACTTAAATTTCCTAATCTTTTAACCATGAACATAACAGGGGAAAACTACTGACTGCTGTCAACGACACTTCCATCTCCCTGTTGTTCATTTTTAGGCATCAACTCCCTGGTTCCCTTTCCAGTTGCCCTCTTACAGTCTAATCAGGGATTGCTTCCTCAACTCAGTCCTCTGGCGCCACCTCGTGGCCGCAGCCAAACCTGCTGTCCCAGCCGGCGCTGCTCAAATATGGTCTGAAGGCCTTACCTGGCCACAGGAAAGTGACTTCCAGAGGATATAACTAACTGGTAAGG
This sequence comes from Lasiurus cinereus, assembly GCA_011751065.1. Classification (NCBI taxonomy): domain Eukaryota; kingdom Metazoa; phylum Chordata; class Mammalia; order Chiroptera; family Vespertilionidae; genus Lasiurus; species Lasiurus cinereus. Next base: position 13,587,383 of record JAAGEH010000043.1, on the reverse strand, counting down.
GTTAGGGACTCATGTGTTTCCTCGGAGGTCCCAGAGACCTCCCACAACCAGTCCCAAAGGGAAGGGAGGGCTGTCAGAACTTTGGGGAGCCGAGCTTAAACTTCTATTCTCCCTGCCTTCTCCTTCTGCTCCCCCCACTCAGCCAGGAACAAGGAGGTAGGCCCTTGATTCCTTCCACCTGACAGCACAGAATCTACCGTCCAAAGGCTTAACCTGCACAAACTGCCAGCAACGGCTTTGGGTTCACATTCATTTTAAAGAACTTTGTAGCCGATGGGCGTGGCTCAGTGGGTGAGCATGGACCTATGAACCAGGAGATCAAGGTTCGATATTGGGCTGCCCAGGTTTGGGGCTCCATCTCCATTGTGGGGAGGGAGAGTAGGAGGCAGTCGATCAATAATTTTCTCTCATCATTGATATTCCTCTCTCCCTCTCCCTTCCTCTCTGAAATAAATAAAAATATATTTTTTTAAAAAAAAGAACTTTGTAAAACATAACAAATATATTTTAAAGTACATTGAGTCATGAAGGGAAAAAATGCTTAAATTTTCATTAATTATTGTTAACAAGTGCTCTCTATTCATTGGGAGAAATTAGAAAATTTGGGCAAGTAAAAATAAAAAGCCAGTCATCATCCCACCAGTGCATGATTCTGGAGTTGTTCTTAGAGTCTTCTATGCACTTCTCTCATTGTTAAGGGACTACTCTCTACCTATAGTTCCATAAATTGCTTTCCTCTCTTAAATCCCACAAAGGCAATGATCACTGCCTGTTTTCTTCCCAAAAGCACATCCCCAGCGCCCACTGCCCGCCCCTGAGTAGACACAATCAATAAAACCTAAGTTTATTGATCAATGTATTCCTGGCAGTATGTTGAGTTTCTCTGCATTTTGCAGCATCAAAATTATAACCACATTCATTTGTGCAAAAAAAATTAACCATTATCATTTTTCTTAGAGCACTTGCCTCAAGCTGCTCTGCTGAGTGGCGGGTCTGACGCAGGAAGCTTCCCATTGAAGGCTGAGGGCCAGGAGGTGGCAGGCTCAGGGCACCCCTCCCGGGAAAAGTGCCCCCATATGGCCGGCCGGGGTCTCTCAGCTCCCAGCTCTGCTCAGGCACAGGGGCTGTGCGCAGTGGACCCACCAAGGACGCCGTCGGGGTTAGGGGCGCCCACATCCGCACCGTGGACACTTCGCATTCCGGGATTCAACCAATCACGCATTGAAAACAGCACTTTCGCTGAAACCGGTGTGGCCCAGTGGATAGAGCGTTGGCCTGAGGACTGAAAGGTCCCAGGTTCGATTCTGGTCAGGGGCATGTGCCTTGGTTGCGGGCACATTCCCAGCAGGGGGCGTGCAGGAGGCGGCTGATCCACATTCCTAGTAGGGGGCGTGCAGGAGGTGGCTGATCGATGTCTCTCTCTCATCGATATTTCTAACTCTCTATTCCTCTCTCCCTTCCTCTCTGTAAAAAATCAATAAAATATATTTTAAAAAAGAAAACAGCACTTTCCAATCCGCAATGGCGAATCTGCGGCTATGAATGAGAAAGTTGCGGTTGGATGCATCCACAGGTGCGAAACCTGCCCAGATAAAGGGTGAACTGTGTTTATTGTTATTTTTTAAATCTGCCCAGAAGCAGACCCTGCCTTTCAAACCCGAGTTGCTCAAGGGCCAACTGTGTTCCAGGAGCCACAGGTCCTGTGTACCCAAGGCTTGGGACAAAGCTCAGCTCTCGGCCTCCTCGTGCTCGTCCCACGCGGAAAGGTTCTGTGTTTCCCACACTGTCATTCTGGGCAGAGGAGAGCTTAGTAAGGTTCGGGCCTCCAAATTTTGGACCCGCGCTGTTCTTCAGACACCCAGACACCTAGGAGCATCTTTTTCAAAGCAAAACACTTTTTGTCCTCTGCCATTAGGTCTGGAATAACTCCATTGTGGTAAGCTCCAGATCAGAGCAGAAAAAACTGATTACAGCGACAGACCTCGGCAGACCCCGACATACCAAAGGGTGCCATGCCTGGAACACTGGCCTTGTTTCACCCCCTGTGTCACAGAAAACCACTCCGGAATATACTGGAACTGTTACTACCCTGTTTCCCTGAAAATAAGACAGTGTCTTATATTAATTTTTGCTCCCAAAGATGCACTAGGTCTTATTTTCAGGGGATGTCTTATTTTTCCATGAAGAAGAATACAGTACACATTTATTGTTGAACCAAAAAAAAAAGGAAATTTATTACCTGTATACAGTACAGTAGTAGTTGTCATCACAAACCAGCTCACTGGCTGCAGCGCAACCAGAGCTGTTCAGGCAGTGAGAGGTCTCTTTAAATCTGGAGTCAGACGCCTTACGATAGCTTTGGGGGCCTTATATTCCCGGGAGGCCTTATGTTCGGGGGAGGCCTTATTATCAAGGAGATCTTATTTTCGGGGGATGTCTTACTTTTGGGGAAACGGGGTAGTTATTTTGCCCTTGGCCAGCAAACTAGCATTTAGCCATAGGCTCCATATGGTTGGACGAGATGAGGGGGATAGGAGAGAGAGAAAGAGTGTTGTGGGGGAAGAGGGTCCCTCAAAAGGCCTGAGGGACCACCCTGCCTGATCTGCTGAGAACCTTAATGGGGACTTGAGGCCCAGGAGACGGGTCTCCCACTGAGAGTGCTCAGTGTACCCTGTGTTCTGTGGTCAAGTATATCCTTTACTGCCATTAACCAGCCAGCCGGCTGGTGGTCCCCTTCCTTCATCCTGTCCTGGCTACCCCTGTGACTGCTGTGCAGTTTCCACCCAAAGAAAATAGTTAAGGCGAAATTGTGTGTGTGTGTGTGTGTGTGGAGGGGTGTGGGGGGGTGTTACATACACACATACCTGGTCCAGTATTTTTAAGATGAGACAGTGTTAGTCACCCACACATACAGTCCTAGAGCTTTTACCTGTCAGGGTCATCCGCCACCACCTCCCCTGCACGCTCATATCCCAGTCGCCGGGAAGCCTCACCGTGCTCCGAAAGCATGCACTTCCACACCCCATGCCTCCCACGCCCTCTTTATCCTTCTGCTAAAATCCTGCTTAAGATTCAGCTCAAATGCCACCCGACTCTTAGTGCTTCTGGGATCCCTGTTACCTGGCATTTCACAGGGTTCACTTTCCATTGGCACCACACTCACACCTGGCCCGTTCCTCTAGACTGCCCTCTCCTATGGGCAGGACTTCTGCTGCCATCATCTTTGTCTCCCCAAAGTATGCACCGTGTCTGTCCAAAGTGTGCACCTGTGAAGTGTGCACCGTGTCTGTCCAAAGTGTGCATCTGCGAAGTATACACATCTGTCCAAAATGTGCACCTGCGAAGTGTGCACCATGTTTGTCCAAAGTGTGCACCTGCGAAGTGTGCACCGTGTCTGTCCAAACGTCTCTTCTCATTTCCCCCAAAGCCGGGCTTGTGTGGGGAACACATGGGAACGTGCCTAGTGCTTAGTGCTTTCCCTGTCATCTGACAATGACAAGTTGCATCAGGGAGTGAAATGCTCTTTTTCTCTATATTTTCACCATCTAACACACTACAGATTTTATGTCCACATAAAATCCCCTGATCAGAACATACACTACATGAGGGCCGAGACTTTTGTCTGTTGAGTTACCATGGATACCCTCAGTGGCTGGTGCACGGCAGACACTTAGTGTGTCACTGTTGAATGGACTAACTTGGCTCGGGCACGAGGAACAAGAGGTCTCAAAACAAAGTCATCTTTGTCTGCTTAGTGTTTGCATTGAGCATAACAGAAATGGATAAAATAAAAACTACCCCAGTTGCCACATTTCCCAGCAATTCTGGGATTCCCCAAATCCATCCGCAACCAGCCGCCTAACACCTGGCTGGGGACCCTCTGAGAGCGCACTCAGAGCCGCCTCTCAGATGCACACTCAATACTCCCAAGCCTCCTTTCCCCTAAATCTCCCTGGATGTCTGTTTTGGGCTGAATTATGTCTCCCCAAGCACCTCCAAATGTGAATGTATTTGGAGACAGGGACTTGCAACAGGTAATGAAGGTAAAATTAGGTCACAAGAATGGGCTCTAACCCACTCTGACTGATGTCCTTACAAGAAGGGGAGAATGGGTTATAGACACACATAGAGGGATAACCAGGTGAGGACACAGGGAGATGGCCGTCTGCAAGCCACGAAAGGAACAAGCCCCGCCAACACCTTCATCTTGGACTTCTCGCCTCCAGAACCGTGAGAGATAAATGTCTGCTGCCTCAGTCCCCCCCGCCCCAGTCTGTGGTACCTTGTTATGGTTGCCCCGGCCAACTAATGGGATGTGGTGAGTCCCACAGGGAAGTGTGTTTGTGTTTCCGTTGAATGGAAGGCAGTAAACCGAGTGGTAAATGAAACAGCGCGGACACCAAGCAAGAACAGGGGGAAGAAACAAACAAAGACATAGCGTGTTGACATTTTTTTTATATTTGGTATTTGTAAGTCTTTAAAAAAAAACATTTCAGGCCATTTTTTTCCTTTAAAAAAACGAAGTAAAGCAACCAACAGCAATCCTCTGTACAAGTATAACAAACATTAGAAATATGCATCATTCCAAAATAGTTACAAGAAAATTACTGTTTTAGAGTCTACATCAACACATCCTACCCTTATGTGCCCCATGGGAGGTAAAAAAAAAAACAAAAACAAAAAAAACGCTACAGTATGTTGACAACTCGGCTGCTCTGGACAGTCTGAAAACGCAGGACTTGGGACTTCGGAGAAAATCAGCATCAGTCACCCAGGCTTGTTCAGCTCAGTAAGCGCGACCAATCATTCCAAAAGCGAACCAGGCTTTTTCATCTACGTGAAAAGCAAACATGAATCAGCTGCAGGGTGGCCCCCCGCCCCCACCCCGGAGCCCCGAACTTGACGAAGCCCCAATCCCAGGGAGCCAATGAGGCCCCATCTAGCTGTCGCCACATGCTCACGGAGAACACAGCCCAGATGCCATTGCCTCCCCGGTGCCGATCGCCACTCGATTGAACTGTGGAGGCAAAACGGCTTCGCTTGGAGAAGAGATCCAATGACCCAAATCCCCCAAACCAAGGCCCACTCACCCACCCCGGCTGCGTTTCTGTGTGTAACTCAACCGCCATCGCAGGGCAATCCCACCCTCGCCACGGTCCCTCCAATTCTAGCCATTTGTTCCTGGGAGGGTTTGGGGCAAGAGCTCAAAAACACCTTCCTCCTTCCTGTGACCGTCTCCCAGCCCCTGCGTCCTTCACGGTCACACGTGAACCTTCCCTGTGCGATCCCTGTGCTGTAAGCACTCTCACCGGCCCTCCGGCCCCTCCACGGCATCTTCAGGATGCAGAGAGGCGGGGTGACCTCCGTGTGACCTGCCGCTGGGCACCCAGGCCTCTCCAGCTCAGGCCTCCCTCTGGCACGTGGGGCTGCTGGCCAGCTCCCCAGCCCACGCCGGGTGGAAAGGAGAAGGGTTTCTGTGTTGTTGTTTTTTAGTTTCTATGCAATATGGTTATAATTACTGCTGCTCTCATTCATTTTAAAGGGATTGTTGGAGGCGAGCTCTTTCCTCGGACGCTTCCATGGCAGTGACAGGGGTGGGGCGGGGCACAGCATCTCCCTGGGATGGGACACCCAGATCGGACCCATCGCAATGGTTTCCTGACAAATGGGAGTGGGGAGGGGTGTGGCCACAGAGCGGCTGCTTCAGCAGGGACCTCTGAATGAAGCTATGGGACGCTGAGATCTGTATGCATGGGGGGCCAGACCAGAGAGAAGGTCTGGAAGCAATCGGCCCAAACCCGGCTGCACCCCACAACCCGCAACAGTGGGGCTTCCTTGATTCAGACCGACACAGCCAAAGGCCCCTCGGAAGTGGGGTCCAGAGGGCCCGACCTGGCCGGGTCAACCCATTCCTCAAAGGATCTGACATTCACTAAACTGCTTGCTACCAGAGACAGCTAAAGATTCAGCTAAAAAGTGCAATTTCTGTTTGGGAGGTAAGGTTCTCCCAAAACGAGACATCCCCGCCTCTCCTTTTCATTCTTTCGGTACCTCAAAGGGAAAGGGGACAGCAGGCGTAGAGCACTGACCCCTGAACCGAATCAAGGGTATCAGTGCATCGTGGTTCCCCCTTCCTGACCCCAAACACCCAGTCACACGTCCAGTTCAGTTATCAAAGTGCCGGTGAGCTGAGGAGCGAGGCGGGGTCAGGAGAAGGGCTCCCACGGGTCCTCGGGGAGCAGGGCACCCATAGAGGACCCCCATCCCATCTTCAATAGGACACATTCATCCTAAGTTTACAGCAGGACTCAGAGCTGTGGCCCAGGGCCATGGGCTTTCGGGGGGTCAAACATTCCTTCATAAGACCTTGTACACTTCGCTGCCGATCGGAGGATACACTCAACACTTCACAACAGAACCTGAGCCACGATATAAAATAAAAAGAAACACACCCTTTCGTGTTAATGCCTTGAGAAGTTTAAAGATTATGTACCAATAAAATTAACCCACATAAATTCTGAAATTCTTGGTGGATACACACCTGAAGGAAAAAAAAGTTAATCTACATTTTTTTTTAAATCAAAGTAATTACAGCAGCAGTATAGTGAAAAGAGGTTTTAAAAATAATAATTACATCTTGATACACATCCAAACTTTGTACACCTCAATTCAAAGGAATGACTGTTTTTAAGAGTTTTTAGTATCTATATATATATACAGTAGATATCAATGTGTGTCACCGCAGACAGACTAAAGCCAGTGGACTTCGAAGGAGGAGGAATTCATTTGACACTGTTTTCACACTGAAGTGTTCACAGATTGCCACACATTTACATACACGTGTGCACGCGCACACATACACACACACACACATACACACACACACAACCTGAGTAAAACGTTGCTAAGAACCTAGAGAGCATCAGGAATCACCAGTCACATATTGCACCTTTAAATAATCCTTCTTACCAATATGAAATGAGGGGGGAAAGGGCAAGACAGGGACTAGAAAAGGGGAGTCCATCACTGTAAGGTTTCCTTTGCTTCCCTTCCCCTCCATCCCCCCCTCCCCCCGCCCAAATTCTACTCTCACTCAACCAGGGGGCTGAACACACACATCTGTGGGGAACTTGGAGGGGGAGAGGGGGGTATAGAGCACAAAATGACAGGGGGGTAGTGGGAGAGGGACCTCCTCGAATCGAGAATAGGAATGTTACTGAGAAGGCTGAACCTCTGATACTAAACTACCGTTTAAATATTCTGCAGAGTCCAATTATGAGATTCGATACAAAAATAGAGAAATCTTCTGAGTTCTGCCTGTGGAAGCATAATTCAGAAAAAGGCACGTGTTCAAATGGGAAACCCAGGCAGGGCAGACGCCCCCTGCCCCTCCCTGCACCATCATCGTCCACAGTTATGCATCTTCCATCAGCGAGATTCCGAGATTCAGTAGGTAAAAATAGACCTCTGCTATTTAAAATATATTCAACCCAACACGATCCTGGCTTTCCCATGTGGATCATATAAAATAGTTTTGTTTTGCCTAAAAAAAAAAAAATCTATATTGAAAAAGAAAAGAAGAATCACAGCTCGCTTTTCCTGGTTTCCCATCATTCTCAGGGGAAAAGAGAGAAGAACTCATCCCACCAGGGACCAGGAATGCCGCCGATGGCTCACCACCCATCCACAGCCCCCAACGGCCCCAACTTTTCAGCTGCCGTGCGGGCAGCTTCACCCCCTCAATTAGTTCTAACAAAACAGATCAAAGAATTACGAGATTAGACATCGAAAAGTATGTCGACATCGGGGCGCCTTGCTTTGCTGTAGTAGGGGTGGTGGCCTCATTAACTCCAGAGAGATTTTCCTTTGGAATCAGGCGATGTAACCATTGGTTTGTCCAAACGTGGTCACGGGGGCGAGGTTTTCGTAGATTGTCATTGCGGTTGTGTTCTGGTAGATGAGATCCACTTTCGAGTCCCTGTGGGATCGGATAATGTCCAAAACACACTGGTTGAGGAAAATATACTGGTCCTGTCAGACGAGGGGGAAAAAAAGAAGGAAGAAGTGACCACAGGTCCCGGAGATTCGCAGCCACCCTGATTTTCAAACTGATTCCCGCGCCCCTACCCCAACGCAGCCAGGGGTAGTTACTTTCTAATCAAACCTGCAACCTCAGAGAGCAAGAATCTCACCATCCATGATTCTCAGCCAGAGCGGCAGACTCCCCAGACCTCCCCTCAGCAAGATCCCAAGATTCAGTAGTAAAAACAGACCTCTGACACTTAAAATATATCCAACTCAACATGATTCTGGCTTTCACTGTGGATCATATAAAATAGTGTTTAAAAAAAAATGTTTTGGAAAAAAAAAAAAACATGCTCACTTTTTCTGGTTTTCCATGCTTATCAAGGAAAGAAAAGTGAACTCATCCCATCAGTAACCAGGAATGTGCCCCCATCCATTGCCCCTGACAGCCCCACCTTCTCATCGCCATGTGTCAGTGTCACATCCAAGGAATAATACCAGAATCATGGGGAAGGGCAAAGGAAGGATGTGGAGGTGGTAAGGCACACACACATCCGCATCACGCATCATAAAAATTTCTAAAAGATTTTCTTGGCTAGTGAGGATGTGCCGAATAAGGAATAAACTGAGATTCTCAACAGAGAAGGTGGGATTAAGGGGGATGATCGGGGTAGAGTTGGATGGCAGTGTATCAGATCTGTAGTATCCATTAAAAGAGGAAGAAGAGGTATATGCCAATAGGGAAAAATATCCATGATGCTGTAACAGGAAATAAATTGCAGGGCAGTACCATATGTAAAATAGGGTTTCATTTTTTTAAAAATACTCCAGGTCGTGTGTGTGTGTACACGTGTTTTTCTGCAGCTCTACATCAAGAAGCCCATGAAGATACACACAAGCAGGAACATTGGCTACTTCCAGGGAGTGTGGGTGGGGAAGAAAAAAGTAAAAGAGAAAAATGTACCCTGTATCGTCAGATTTTTTAATTTTAATATTATTTTCAAAATTTAAAAAGGGACATGAAAATCATCTGTAAGCAGGGATAAGATGTCTGTTTCTCTCCAAGGAGGAAAAAAAGATAGAGAACCGCTACTCTACATAATTATAGCCAAAAAAAAGAAAGAAAATGTCTTTTCCAACCAACACAGGAGGGCAATTCCACACTTTCCACCACAACCACTCTGCTCACCCCAAAGCACACCGTGTACCCAGGCCTCTAGAACATTCCCTGCTGGACTCCAAAACAGGGCACATATTCCCAGCGACAGCCTGATACAAAATGAACCTGCTGCGCTCATCCTGGTGGAGGCACATCCACCCCGCAGCTTCGAGAAGGGCCACTTCCCAAAATATGTGTTGAGAACACGCCTGGGAAAGGCTTGCCGGGAACGTTTCAGGGACAGCCAGTCTAACAGGGCCATACAGCGGCACTGTGGCCACCATCCTCCCACGGCTACGGACCTGCTGCTGTTTAACCAGCACAAGGCCGGGATACATGGCTATATTCATGCGTAAAGCAGCATTACACTATTTCATATTACTAATATTGGATAGTTTTTTTTTAAGGATGGTCAGAGCTTCTTAGAAACAAGGAGCGAGCCCAGCAAGTGTTGCTCACTGGTTGAGCATCAGCCTATGAACCAGGAGGTCAGGGTTTGATTCCTGTCAAGGGCACATGCCCAGGTTACAGGCCGATCCCCAGTGGGGAGCGTGCAGGAGGCAGCCGATCAATGATTCTCTGTCGTCATTGATGTTTCTATCTCTCTCTCCTTCTCCCTTCGTCTCTCTGAAATCAATAAAAACATATTTTTTAAAAAAAAAAGAAGAAACGAGCAAAAAGGCCAATTTTATGAGTGTTAAATCCGGAAGCCAAGTTCAGGGACCTCCTGAGATTATTGGGTGAGTCGGAGGCAATGGGTAAGGATCCCGTCTAGGGTTGTGGTGCCATCAATGATATCAGTACCATGGGTCACTGTATCGGGAAGCTCAAGCCCATGTCAGTTAAGGATCTCAAAGAAATCGAGTGTTACATCACGGCCAGGAGCCAGAAAGATCCGGAAGGGTGAAACAGTTTAACACGAGTGCGTGACGCGAACAGACAGGAAGCGTGGATGGTCCAACAGATGTTGGCCTCACCTCTGTTTGCACCATTAAAGGCCTGTGCATGCGAAGGTCATACACAATCCCGTACACGTCCACAGAGTACTCATTCTCTATCTGATAGATGAGGCGATCGATGGCGATGAAAGTGCCCGTCCTTCCGACGCCCGCACTGGAAGGGAAGGAAACAAGTGAGTCTCCATGTGTGACCTCTGCTGTACAAGAGTGTGCTCTCCTCCATTACCAGGCGGTGAGGGCAGAGCCCAGCATCATTCACCGTTTGCGCTACTGAAACCTCAGCATATCAGAATGCACTGGCTTGGGACGGCGTCCCAAATCCTAAAGTTCCTTTGGAGTCAAATGCCACACATGAAACACCTTGCCAGCCCAGCTGGTGTGGCTCCATGGTTGAGCATCGGCCTATGAACCAGAGATCACGATTTGATTCCCAGTCAGGGCACATGCCTGGGTTGCAGGCTCGACTCCCAGTGTGGGATGTACAGGAGGCAGCCGATCAATAATTCTCTCTCATTATTAATGTTTCTGTCTCTCTCTTTCTCTCCCTCCCTTTCTCTCTGAAATCAATAAAAATATATTTTAAAAAAAAACACCTTGCTAGAGCTTCTTGGATCCCGGGCCCGGTCAAGTTGCCACCATAAGCTAGGATGGCAAGTTTCATCAATTTATTTCCCAGGGGGCAACACAGCTCCTCCTTTCTTCTGTCCTAAATTCACCCATTCGCTTTAGAGCTCATGTCATTGCTTCGGGGGGCGGAAGGAGGAGGGGGCAAACTCCTTCTGCAAAGGGCCAGGCAGAAAATATCCTCAGCTGTGCAAGCCAGCGGCCTCTTTCTGCCGTTGTGCGTGACAGTCACTACAGACAATATGCAAACTAATGAGCAGGGCTGTGGCCCAGGACAACTTCACAAAAATAGGCAGAAAAACAGATTGTGGCAATAGTGTCACGGGAATATATACTTATCCCCAAACTTGTCAAGTTGTATATATTAAGTGAGGTGCAGTTTTTTTATATGTCAAAAAAATATCTTTAGTGAATGAGTAAAACAAACTAGAAGGATGTGTTTCGATATTGTTAAATAACAAACCAGCATGCTGAAAGAAGAAAGCAGGTTGCAGAATGATGTAGACACAATAAAATCTGGTAAAAGTTTAAAGCTGTAGGAAACCAGAGAGATATATACCTATGCAATAAAACATAAAAGCATGCCAGGGAATAACGCGCATGAACTTGAGGACTACATTCGCCTGGGATAGGAGACTGGTCGGTGGAGACTTTATATCTAGAATGAATTATTAACAAAAAGAAACACTTGTGGTCTCGTGGTATGCTTTATAAATTGTTATTCTTCTCTATATTTTTGTAAGATTGAAATGTTTTACAAGAAAATATTATAAATAAGAAATAGGTTTAAATACATTATAAAATATAGTCAACCTACCAGATTGGGCCCACAAGCTATAGTTCGCCATTCCCTGTTCCAGGGTTTAAGGACTAAGTTGTGGCCCTGTCTCCAAACCTTTCCTGAATCTGTAAATGCCTCCTGCATTCAATCTAGACCTTGCTTTTCAAAAGTGTTCATACTTAGAGTTGCCGTTGAAATCTGTCTCAGGTAAAGGGCCACCTGCCTACCTGCAATGCACCAGAATTGGCGATTCGGAAGGACTCTGCTTCATGTAGTCACGGACAAGATACCGGAAGTTGATGAGCAGATCGGTGGTGTCAGGAACCCCGTGGTCAGGCCAGGATGTGAAGTGGAATTGTCGCAGAGGGTGGCTGTCACTTGTCTGGTTCTAAAAGCCAAGAAAAGAAATGAGAGGTTAGCTCCGTTGCTTAAGTGTTGCCCCGTGTACGAAGGGGACCCGGTTCCATTCCTGGCCAGGGCACATGCTCAAGTTGCATGTTCAGTCTTCAGGCGGGGCTTGTAGGGGAGGCAGCCAACCAATGTTTCTCTCTCACTTCGATGTTCCTTTCTCTCTCCCCCTTCCTCTCTCTCTAAAAATCAATAAAAATGTCTTGTTTTGTTTTTTTTAAAAAGAAGGAGGAGGAGGAGGAGGAGGAGGAGGAGGAGGAGGAGGAGAAAGAGAAGGAGAGGAGAAGGAGAAGGAGAAGGAGAAGGAGAAGGAGAAGGAGAAGGAGGAGAAGAAACTACTAAAGGGTAGATCCTGAGAGCAAAGTGGCCTGGCGACATCAGAAAGGCTATGAAACGAAGCAGCACCTGAATGCTGAACTGCACCAAATGGCTGAAAGGTGGCTTTCATTAGGAGTGGTTACAACTAGAAGCTAGAATTTTATTTTGGTGCAACAGCTAATAAAGTGCTTACACAAACTTCAATATGCTCGTCAACTCCTCCTAACATACCCAAGCTGGAGGGTTGATTATCTGCCCTTAAAGACAAGGGAGCAAAAGTTCCAAGAAGTAAAGTGATGTCCCCAGCACTCGGCTTAGGAGGTAGAAGTCCCTCGCCCTCTGAATGTGGGTTCAGACCTCTTCCCCTTCCCACCACAGCTCGCTGCCTATAGCGTGCTCACATTCACACCCACAACTCCTTAGAGCAGCGGTTCTCAACCTGTGGGTCACGACCCCTTTGGAGGTCAAACGACACTTTCACAGGGGTCACCTAAGACCATCGGAAAACACAGGTATTTACATTATAATTCATAACAATAGCAAAATTATAGTTATGAAGTATGGTTGGGGGGTCACCACAACATGAGAAACTGTATTAAAGGGTCGTGGCATTAGAAAGGTTGAGAACCACTGCCTTAGAGCTTCCTAAAGCCCATCCCTAAGCCCACCTGGGAATGTCACTGACCTAAAATAAATGGATCGAATCCAGCTGAGACACTCAGTGCCTTCAGGGCAAGATCTGCCTCATAATTCATGTCTCCGGAGAATTTAATAACATGGTACGCAAGTAGCAAGCACCAAATAAATATTTAGAATTGCAGGCATTTGAGAAAGGACCTCCCCTGCCCCACCCCTACCCCCCCAAAAAATCTATATCAACAGCAGACAGACAATAGAAAGTGAACCCTGTTACAAGTTAGTTATTACATAGACGAGTTTCCTACCAAGATGGAAGCATGTACATTGCTGGTCAGAACTCCACCCAGGCTGGCCCATTCCTGTCCCTGATTCAACTGTCCTCATTAGGCCCACAGCCAGGCACCGCCCGTACCTGTGTGTGTCCACATCTGGACTGCAGGCATTGCCGTCTCCTTTATGACAGCTACCCTTGGAGGCTTTTTAAAAAATGCCTTCACATTATAAACCCAGAGCATTCACATTCTTCAAAATGTGGAAAACAGTAAGGAAACAAGGCAGAAACAGGGGAGAGAGTTCTGTGAAGTCCCATCACACACAAATGTAACATTCACAAACTTAACCAAAAGCATTCATCCAAAGAAAGCCTGCCTTGACGGGTGAGAGGAAAGAAAGAAAGAGGGAAGTCAGACTTATCAATATTACTTCTACAGGGAGGCAAAGGAGCCCAGGTGAGGGGTGACAGTCAAAAGAAATGCTTCACTCTACCTGTTATGTTTCCACTTCTAAAAATGAAAATATACTTGTGCCTTTCTGTGATTAAAAAGTAAAAATTTTACTAAATGCTATGTGGTCCCCTAGATTGGGTCCTGGAACAGGAAAGAGCTTTAGTAGAAAAATGTGAAATCCAAATAAAATCTGAAGTTTAGTTAACAAAAAAATAATAACAGTAATATTTAAATGATGTGGATAATTCCACCCACAATTCTCTTCCACAAGGGTAAAAGCAACCAAGGATAAGCCAGTCCATTTTAAATGGGTGAAATCTATAGAAATATGCGTGATATTTTAAAGAATTCTCCACTACTTAAATTGCATTATTTATGCAGACAACACAAGTGCATGATAAGAGTTTGGACAGAATGTCCCCAAAAATAATTAAAATATTAGCTAAGGCCAGAGCCTTTGAGAAACAGCAATTAGTAAAGAGTTAATACTTAATATGACACACTGCATCCATGACTTACGGAAATCATCAAGGATAATTCTCATACATTACCTAACTCCACCCCATAAAATTCAACACCACTGAATCCACTTGCAGGCTTTTCTTTCATGTATTATTCATAATATGCATAACATTTTGTCTCCTAGCATGTTCACTTAATTATGTTCATGGCAATTATCCAGTCTACATAGCTATCATTACTAATAGCTGAATAATGACACAATGACTAGATAACCTAGAGTTAGTTCTCCATTTTCCAAAAGCTAGATATTTGCATGGTTTCCAAACCCCCATCCCATTACAAATAATGCTGAGATTCATTTTTATGGATAACAAGTATTCTTCTATATTTTAGATTGATTCTTTGGAATATATTCTCAAGCTTAGACCCACCAGACCAAAGGGAAATGTTTATGCCCTGGATAATAAATCGCAAAGGAGTATGCCCATTTAGTGCCCATCAGAAGCTAATGTAGCTTCCTGACACTGCTTCTATTTTTAAATACCCTTAACCAAAGAGAAAAGACACATAAACTGATTTCCTAAAGTACCTACTCAATTTATTGGATTTGTTTTCATAATTTTGGGGGGTTAGGGAAGCCAGGTATACATGCTCGGGAATCCTATTAATGAAACTGTTCAACAGGAAATGGCTGTTTCTGATGTCACAGTTCCTACTAATGCAAAAGGGCCCTATGAGCAAATCAGCAGGAAGTGGAAAGAAAGGAGTTATGGATGCTGAGCCATGAAGGTCCATTTTATTCAAGAATAACATGAAATGCCCCTTAAGAAAGTAAAACTAAAGGGTTGCCTTAGAGTTTATATAGATATGAATTATTTTATTCTATAAAGAAGAAAGCAAAAACATTTTTTGAATACATAAAAAGGATTGGTTAGCCGAGACCGATTTGGCTCAGTGGATAGAGCATCAGCCTGCGGACTGAAAGGTCCCGGGTTCGATTTCGGTCGGGGGCATGTACTTTGCTTGCGGGCACATCTCCAGTGTGGGGTGTGCAGGAGGCGGCTGATCGATGTCTCTCTCTCTCATAGATGTTTCTGACTTTCTATCCCTCTCCCTTCCTCTCTGTGAAAAATCAATAAAATATATTTTTTAAAAAAGATTGGTTAATATTAACCTAAAAACTATCACCCCTAAAATTAATATATGGTCATTTTATAGGAGA
The DNA here is from genome assembly GCA_011751065.1 of Lasiurus cinereus. Taxonomy (NCBI): domain Eukaryota; kingdom Metazoa; phylum Chordata; class Mammalia; order Chiroptera; family Vespertilionidae; genus Lasiurus; species Lasiurus cinereus. The sequence goes on along the minus strand of JAAGEH010000043.1, from coordinate 13,572,061 downwards.
CCTAGCCATCTTGACTTCTTACTTACATTTTTCACTATGAAGTCTCTGATGGTCCATTCTGGGAGAACAATTTCGGATGTCATTGCCACAGCTACGTCCCCGTAGTTCTTGGACTGCTTGGAAGGCCAGTACTCTTCACATTTGGTCTAGAATAAAAGTGCATTCTTTAAATACCTTATTTATTAAAAGAGACAGAAACATCACTTTGTTGCTCCACGTATGTATGCATTCATTAGTTGATTCGTGTTTGTGCCTGGACCAGAGGTCAAACACCCCACTTTGGCCTATTGGAATGGTGCTCTAACCAACTGAGCTCCCCGGCCAGGGCTAAAAATGCATTTTTATCCAAAGACTGAGGTCACACCATCTGTAATCACTGAAGCCTCTCAAGCGAGAACAGATATTGACAACTGGCATCAGGGACTAAGTCCCCTAATTGGGTTCTATTTGACTCTTAAAATTGTGTGTGTGTATGTGTGTGTGTGTGTGTGTGTGTGTGTGTGTGTGTGTGTTTTAATTTACAACTGTTGCCAACACTTTTAAAATTGAAATATTTCTCAGAGAAATCCAGAATTCTGGCTTCTCTTAAAAAAATCAGATCTGGCCAACACTGAGCACTCATTTCTGCATGAAAATTGAGTTAGCACTAAGCAGCAGCTGTAACTTCTCAGGGGACACAGTCCCACCCAGTCCCCTGTGGCCCCCACAGCAGCCCCTCCATGACTGTTCCCTGAACTAAACTCTGATTGACCCAGAACCATGTGCAGCTGGAAGAAGTGAGATCTGCGCCCAATACCGCCATTGACACACTAAGTGTCATACAAATATAGATACCAGTAAAGAGGATCAGATGAAATCACTTTAGGATCCTTGTTCCTATAAATTGGTAAGTAAATGTGAACAGAAAAAAAAAAGAATCAAAAAACAACTGTTCTTCTAGGGTGGTGAAGACCTTGGGCAAGGGGTGGGAGCAGGCTAGAAGGTATCAATGGGGGAGGGGGAGGATCATCTATAATACTTTCAACAATAAAGATAAATTTTAAAAAGAAAAGATACAACTGCTCTCCAAGAATATCTGCAACCCCATTTGGCAAACAACAATACACACATACACACTCACACATACTCAACTTTCTAAGGTATGCTCTATAGCTGGTAGTTTCCAATCCTGGTTGGTTACTGGATTGACTGGCCTGGGAGATCTGTTTTGCTTTAAAAACCAATGTGTGGGTCCCACCTCCAGAAACCCAGGCATGGAACCTGCATTTCTCCTAAGATCCCAGTTTCTGGGCCATTGCTCCAAGAAAGAACACAGAACTTGAACATACATGGACATGGAGTTGACTTCCAGCTCCAACTCTTCACCAACTGGATTTTTGTTGCCACCTTGTGGGCAAGTTCTTAAACTCCCTGAGCCTCAGTTTCCTATCTATGAAATACTGATAATACCCCACAGGATGATTTTAGGAAAGAAATAACATATATGGAGCATCTTGTGCAGAAAATACTGTAGACTGGCTCCCTTCCCCTTTCACCCAGAATCAGTATCATCCACTTCCCCTGACCTAAGATGAACAAGGGCCCATCTAAAGTCAGCCTCACGGTCTTTGTTCAGTTAAATACATCACTTTTGTTTGTCTAACAGATATTTGTAAACATGTTCCATGTGTGATGCCCACAGTTGAACAGCCCATAATGTTCATGTATATTCATAATCTATGTTCTCTTATGCGCATTAATGGGCTGTTCTCCTGATACCAGAAGTGGGTGCAAAGCCCTACCTTCTGTATCACAAGAAGATGGGAATCACCTCTCATTGTTCTTTGCTACCTTTCCTTCCTCCATGCCCAGCCCCTGCCCCAGGACCTTACACAATCCTGGGCTGGAAAAATATCTGCTATATGAAAGGGAAGAAAAGAACATTAAAAGAAATGGTGTCTGCCCGGCCAGCATGGCTCAGTGGTTGAGTGTGGACCTATGAACCAGAAGGTCACAGTTCAATTCCCCATTAGGGCACATATGCAGGCTGCAGGTTCAATCCCTAGTTTGAGGTATGCACGAGGCAGCAGATCGATGATTCTCTCTCATCCCTGACGTTTCTCTACTCCTTCTCCCTTCCTCTCTCTGAAATCAATAAAAATAAAAAAAATTTTTAAAAAGATATGCTGGCAGGTCCCACAGTGTTACTCAAAGCAGGCATGCTGGAGTAACAAAAGCATCAGCCCCTCGGAACTGTCCAAAGGCAATTCTTGAGGCCCCACTGACCCTCAGAATGAGAAACTCTAAAGGTGGAACCTCCCTCCAGGTGATTCTGATGTACGTTCAAGTTTGAGAACCACTGGTCTAGAACCTAAGTCCTATCCTAATCTTCAAGTAAAAAACCTACAGGAAAAGATTCAGAAAGCAACATCAAGTCCCATTCCTTAGGCACAGAATTCCTGAGTTCAGCATGTTTTCCAATTCTCCTCAGACCCGTTCATGGAAACATGGGATTTTAGTACCAGCAGAAATCTTATCTTTAATGGAAACGGCCAAGGGATTCCAGGCCATCACGAGGGAGGGGATCTGCTGAGACATATCTGGGAAAAAGTCTGAGATTTTTGCATCAAGAAAAGTTTCCAGTGCTAAAAACCACGTTTGAAAATCACCAGGTTGGTCGAGTACCGTCTCACAGACAAAGCTGGTTGCTTAGAGACACGATGCCTGCACCCAACCACAGAGCTGGAGGGCGGAGCTGGGCTGTGAGCAGCAGCATCTTGTTCCGGGCCTGGGACATCTACCCACCTCCTGGTATTAACCAACTCCAGCCACAGTGACTTAATGAACAGAGAATATTATTTGTCTACAAGCAAAGGTAATAATAAAATAGATTTTTTTTTTACTCTGTAGTTTTATTTTATTTCAAATAATATTTTTTTATTATATAAAGACAGAAAATGAGTTTCTAAGAATAGAGGTGCTAACGTTTGGTGAAGTGTGTGTGTTTTTAAAGACAAATGGTGTTTAAGATACTTAACCTTCCACCACAGTAAAAAAAAAAAAGAAAGAAAGAATTAATAATTTATTAAGATATCATTTTTAAAAGATGCTTACCCTTCCCTGTTCAACACATTTGGTCAGCATGACAATGGCATGTACATTTTTCTCCCAAACCATACGCCAAAAATCTTTCAAAGTGTTGGGTAAAGGTCCTTGGGTGGCAATGAAATCTTTCTTGGAATGGTAGCCCTAGAAACGGAAAGTCACACATATTCGATGTCAAAGGAGAGAAAGGAGAGCTCTGAAGGTCATCACCCCAACAAGCCAGTGCTCTGAGAACCTCTCCCCGCTTACAGGCATGTAGTTGGCATTGATGTAGTCATCGGTTGAATGGGTCTGGACTGAAAGTCTGACACGGGAAATATCATCTGCAGATTTAAGAGGAAAAAAAGGTCCTTGTGAGAAGCAAACATTTGAGGAGAGAGACACACAAGAGAGGGAAAAGGGGCACAAGATAGCACAGGGGCCCTGTCACCCCTTGGGGGAACACAGGGTGGCATTTACACATGCGGCCACATTTAATCCTCACAGTCACCCCATGTCACGTGGCACAGAGGGGCTTTCTGGCAGTCAGTGGCAGAATCAAGGATTGAATCCAGGCAGCCTGGCACCAGGGCCCCAGCTCTCAAGCAGGCCACCCTACCTTCTCAGACAACACAAGCCACCACTGTGAGCACCCAGGGAGAGAGCCACGACCCAGGTAACACCCTCAGAAATTTACCTTTCCCTCAAAACCACCCTACTGCCCAGCCAGTATGGCTCAGTGACTGAGCATCCACCCAAGAACCAAGAGGTCACAGGATCCATTCCTGACAGGGCACATGCCTGGGTTGCAGGCTCGATCCCCAGTAGGGGGTGTGCAGGAAGCAGCCGATCAATGATATTGCTCTCTCACGGATGTTTCTATCTCTCGATCCCTCTCCCTTCACCTCTGAAATCATTCAATATATCATTTTTTCAACAGACAGACCTCGCCCAAGCCTGGTCCTGCCACAAGTCACTTAGCTACCCTGTGCCTCATTTTCCTCATCTGCAAAATAAATATCCCACTACTTCTTTTATAAGGTTGTCGTGAGGACTGGATTCAATGGAAGATGCCAAAATACAATGCTTAGCACACTGAAGGTGACTAATGAACAGGTATGGAGGTGGCCAGTTGGTATTTTGATCCCCTACCCCTCTCTACTGCTAGAGCAACAATAGCCAAGGACAGAAAAAAAAGGAAGAGCATGTGGGTAAAAACAGCTTACAAGGCAGAACATTATTATAGCGATTCTTCCCTCTATTATCAGCCAGTTCAGCTGCATATTTAGGTTGACTAATTCCAACAAGCTTCAGATCCTGAAAGTGTAACAAATAAGTTGTCCAGTTAGTTAGTGTTCATATATACTTTAGCTGATAGCCCTCTAGCTTGAATTCCCCAGCTTCTGTATCTCTGCATAATCTTTAGGTATCCACACCACGAGGAATCAAAGGTCCATCTACTAGTAAGTCAGGGGTGGGGAACCTTTTTTCTGCCAAGGGCCATTTGGGTATTTATCACATCATTCACAGGCCATACAAAATTAGCAACTTAAAAATTAATCTGCTCTATTGGTCAAACATGTAATTAACTCACCCCTCATGCCTTGGCAGGGCCAGATCGAATGATTTCATGGGCCGTGTAAAGGTGAAGGACGGTCCCACCCTCCCCAATCTAAGCGCTCACAGGCCACACAGCAGCTGTGTGACCCCAGGGGAAATACAAGAACTGCTGTCCCCTCCAAGCAGGTCGCCTCTTACCCAGAGCTTCACCATAAAATAAAAATGGGCAGTTTTACAATTTTCAGGAAAAACGAAGCAATGGCAAGCACAATATTTACAACCACATACCTCATATTCTTCTGCAAACCCACAGTTGGAGTCAGCTTGCTGTTTCTTAAAGTAGGTCTCAAAATTCTCCACTCTGACTAGCTTGGATCTAAGAAAACAAAACAACGTATTAGGATGTTAGACGTTCAACCAAGTTTAAAACAGAAAAATACAAGTTGTTTTTTTAAAAAGCCAAGAGCTTACTCACTTTTTAGGTCTTCACCGTAGAAAGGGAAAGAAAGAAAAATAGGCCGTTAGAAAAAAAATGACTCAATCCACCATGCCTCTGGAGATGACAGTAAACATCTCCCCAAAAGGAGAAAAATCTATCGTATACTTGTCTGGAGGGAGGGTGTTGGTGGAGGGCTGAGCATCATGTTGTTTACAAAACTCAGGAATGTGCATTCGGAAATTCGGCTTCTGAATCCCGTGATGTAACTGTTTGGCTTTGGAACTCTGAGCAAATTCTCTGCTCCTAGATCTTGATAACCTATATTTTTAATCACAAAATATCTGTTTATTCACGGAAGTGCTGGTAGAATATGGTCCATATGATCTTACTTGCCGTACTAGCCATGGCTGGAAGCTAGCAGGGGGGGGACTGACCCCCACAGATTCCTTGCAGAATAACAAAGCTGGCAAGAGCTTCTGGACAATCGTGGCCAAATGTGTCAGTCAGGAAAAGTGATAGGAGATTCCAACAAAAATTGTCTAGACAGTTCCTGAACAGATGGGAGGTGAAATGCCCTAAATAAAGCTCATAACACCGGAGACTTACTTAATTTGAGAAAAGGACACTTCATTGTTCTTTGCTTCTTTCCTGTTTTAAAAGGAAAAAAAATTAGATTTAAAAAAAAAAGGTTAATTCTGTGCTTTGCCCCTTTCATGTATCTACAAAATGCCTTTCCCTGGCACTTATCCATATACGACACCAAGCTTAACAATCTCAGCAACCAATGCTGCCTATACAGACCTATGGAGGTCCTCTCTTTACACCATCTAAAAGTGTAGATGGATCTTCCTTGAGCAGCTTTGAGGAAATCCCTTGCATAAATATGTATCAGCAGCATTACCTTATTTTAAAGTGAGACTCGCTGTTTCATACTCTGCTCTTATAAAGCCTTTCTGGTCGGTTAATGGGATAAACCAGAAATTACACCCAGCACAGGGGAGGTAGTGGGGGTGCCGGGTGCTCTCTTGCACTCTTAACTAAGCCCCATATGGATGTTAAAACACTTTCTAGAAAGAATTTGGCTCTAGTATCAAAATCAAAAACAGGTACACCCGCTGACTCAGCCACTGCCTGCTTAGAATTTAAAGAAATAATCGTGAATGTGCCCAAAGGTTTAGGCACAGGGATAAATAACTGTGGCAAAGAAAAAAAAAATTAGGAACATGGTTAAATAATATCCATAGAGTTGAATCTCTGTAGCCATTTAAAGTGAAGAAGAAATGAAGCTATCTGTGTCTTAAAGTAAAAAAAAAGCAGGCTGGAAAAGAATATGTATCATATGGTTCCATTTGTGTGTTTATGCATGTATGAAGTTGTGTGAGTTTTGTAATTACATGTTAAGGGTAGTTTCATATGCAACATTATGAATTATCTATTTTCTCTGCTCTTCTTTTGCTTTGGTTTTTGTTGGGTTGTTTTTTTTGACACAGCATGTATCACTTTTATTTTAACAATTCTATCTAATAAAAGAGTAATATGCAGATTGATCATCATTCCAACACACAAGATAACTGCCCCCATGTGGTCAAAAGATCCTGCCTCCATGTGGACACAAGATGGCCACCACAAGAAGGCCAGCAGGGGAAAGCAGTTGGCAGGGACCAGGCTTGCAAGGGAGGGCAGTTGTGGGCGACCAGACCAGCAGGAAAGAGCAGTTAGGGGTGACCAGGCCCACAGGGTAGGGAAGTTAGGGGCAAACAGGCTAGCAGAGGAGCAGTTAGGCATCAATCAGGCTGGCAGGGGAATGGTTAGGGAGTGATCAGGCTGGCAGGCAGAAGCAGTTAAGGGCAATCAGGAAGACAGACAGGTGAGCAGTTGGGAGCCAGCAGTCCTGGATTGTGAGAGGGATATCTGACTGCCTGTTTAGGCCTGATCCGGAGGGGTCCCAGATTGAAGAGGGAGCAAACTGGACTAAAGGACACCCCCACCCTGTGCACGAATTTCATGCACCAGGCCTCTAGTATATAATAAAGCTGGTTTTGACCCCTCCCTTGAAAAAAAAAGTGTTCAGAATCTATTGCAAAACACTGGACCATGAGCACTGCCTGTCAACTCGATGGGGCAGGTGGTGACAGAAGAATCTGCGTAGCCCCACTAGAAACCCTGGGCCAGGAGGAAAATCCTTTGGCCTGATGACAGCGATGCATCCCAGCTGGGATGCAGGCGTCACACAACACACAGCCGTGCAAGAGGGTATGCAAGAGCAAAGACCAGCTTCATGTTGGTTCCACACTTCCTACACTCAGCTCCTTCCTGGCAATGGGCCCTGGGAGACCTGCCTCCCATGAGAATGCGAGGGAAACACCAATGCAGGCACGCGGTAAGCACTCAAAACAGAGCCACGGAGCCCCTCACACGGCAGTTGTACGGATGCTAATCACAGCATACCAGGCGCGAGCACTTAGTTTATCTAATGCTCTTCGGTGTCATGAGTTAGACACTGTCACCCACCCCCTTCACAGAGGAGGACAGTAACGCTAAGCCAGAGACAGGGCCGGGAACCAAAGTTAGCTGGCTCTAAATGGAAATCTCTTCACACCTGGAAACTGGTTTGTGAACTGGGACGCACTGTTTGAAAGGAGCGACCTACACGTGGTGTTTACCCGGGGCCCGACGTCAGGGCTGGGATCGGCTGTAAAATCCCCCAGCTCGGGGTGGAGATGAAATAAGACTATTCATACAATCGAGATCCTGGGGCTCGAGACACTCTTCCCTCCAATTGTGTAACCGTGAAATTTCCCATAATACAACGCTGTCTTAAAAACATAGTCCATTATTGTTAATGTAAGCAACAGTCACCTTTTCCTCCTCCAGAAGATGAACCCTCCAACAGCCACGATCATCATGGCACCGAAGATGCACCCGAACACAGCTCCACAGATGACACCTGGGAGAAATCCAAAGGGGAGGCACCTTCAGGGGGTGCTCCCCAGCCACCGGGGAGCCCTCAACCCAGAGTGTGTGTGTGTGTGTGTGTGTGTGTGTGTGTGTGTGTGTGTGTGAGAGAGAGAGAGAGAGAGAGAGAGAGAGAGAGAGAGAGAGAGAGAAAGAGAGAGAGACAGAGAGAGAGAGATACACTAGGTTCAAAACTTTGGGGCCTAAAACTAGTCATTTGGGTTATTGGTCCCCAGCTCACCACTAACAGGAGGGCCTCAGAAGCTCCCTGCTGCCAAAACCAGTTTGGCTCAAAGGATAGAGCATCGGCCTGCAGACTGAAAGGTCCCAGGTTCAATTCTGGTCATGGGCATGTATCTTGGTTGCGGGCACATCCCCAGTAGGGGGCGTGCAGGAGGCAGCTGATCAATGTCTCTCTCTCATTGATGTTTCTAACTCTCTATCCCTCTCCCTTCCTCTCTGTAAAAAATCAATAATATATCTAAAAGAAGCTTTTATATAAATATATATAAGCTTTCTATATATATAAAAGAAGCTCCCTGCTGCTTCCCCAGGTCTCCAGGTCTGTTTCCCCAGCGGCAAATTTAGGGGCCTGGCCTAGCTCAGTGATTTTCAGGTTCCAACCCACGGATCTCTTTCTCCAAATGAAACTGCGTGCAGCAGCCCAACCACTCGAGTTGAGGTAGGTTGGGAGTGGGGAACATCTCGGGGCGCGACTCTGTTTGGTGAGGCAACCACCGGCACACTTCTCACCGCTGAGACCAACAGCCACGGAGGAGCAGAGGTGCCTACAGCTCCGCGCTCAGGTGACAGGAACCCCCGGCTCCCTGCGGCAGGTGGGGAGACTCCCAGGACTTCCCTCCTGGGGCAGGAATTCTTTCCTGCAGTGAGCAACTACCAAGTGTGAGAACCAGACAAACTGACCGGCCAGTGGGTCCCTCTGACTCTGGCCTGGAGGGAGGGGACAATTCCTGCTTGGGTCCCTGACGCTCCTAAATCACTGTGCTCTGTGTGACAAAGGGCAGAAGCACCTGTAACAGAGTCTGACACCAAATGTCAGGGCCACCCCTAAGCCACAGGGAGTCACTGCCCCTCTCGGGGCCTTAACACCCTCATTTCTCAAATGAGGTGGACAAGACGATTCCTGTGGCTCCTTCGAGGACTCTAGGCACTGAGTCACCCTGGGTGTCTGGCACGTGGGCACACAAACACCTGCAGACTGAAGCGCAGCTGGCATTCCGAGAAGGGGGCGAGGGCCGTGGGGACACCTCAACTTCTGAGAAGAGAAACCAGGCACCCCAACCCTCCTGGAGCCTTCCTGGAGGCGTATGGACACCCAGCCTTCTGTGGACACCGGCAGCCACATCCACCAGATAGCTAACAGCACGATGGTCTTCCTCTACCTGGGTCCTGGGGCAAGGACACGGCCTCCGAGTAGCGGCTGAAGGACACGTAGCTCCCGTTCCCGTCGATGAGCCCGCTCTCGGGGCTGAAGGTGATGTTGGTGAAGCCGGCCACGCAAGCCCTGTGGGGTGACCAGAGGAAAAGGAGGTGGCTGAGCGTGCCCAGCTCGCAGGCGTGGAAAGCTCGGCGCCCACAGAGGACGAACCGGGAGGCCTCACCGATAGGAGCCCAGGGGCTCCAGCTTCCCGTTGTAGTAGCCGTGGGTGTTGGACTCGTTCCCCACGTCGATCTCGTATTTCAGGACTTCCGACGGGCCCTGCGAATGCGTCTGTCTGTCTGTTGTTATGAGGTACGTCACGTAAGTCGCCGAGGACCCCCTTTTGAAATCTCCATAGGTGTAGCTCAGATCCTCGGCAGACGGGATAGCTAAGAAAGGCACACAGAAGGGAAGCCGTAAGGAAATGCTGCAGAGAGACTTAGGTCTCCCACGGTCCACCTAAGGACAGCGACACAGAAAGCCAGTGATGAGAGCCACCACCTCTCGAGGATGCTTTCCATGCCAGTGCTTTACTTACAGGAACTCATTGAGCCACCACCGTACTCTCATCACATCGGTTTACCATCCCCATTTGACAGATGGGAAAATAAAGGCACATATAGTGACATGGACCCAAGGCCACACCGCCCACATGGTGGAGCTGTATTTCTAGCCCAGACAATCTGCATTGAGCGTGTGGCCTCATCCATCACATGCTGGCCATGAGGCCACATGGCCTCCCTCTTTCAGCAGAGGCCTGAGTGTGGAATTTGCTGAAAACCTTCAGAGCAAACTGACTAGACATTGGAAACAGACTCAAAACAAAAGGCAGAAAGACAGGGAAAGATCTCGATGTCACTGCTTGAGATTTTGCCGCGGGTTTATGCCAGCAGCGAGTTCCTTGTCCTGCAGGACCCCAGAGCTGGCGGTGTGCTTGCGCTCCACCTCCCTTGATGTGAGGACAGAATCACAGGGTGGTATCACAGGAGCTGCCCTGCACCCTTCACATTTAAAGAACCATCAGAAACATGGCCTGGGCAGGCTGGCTCCATGGTTGAGTGTCAACTCATGAACCAGGCGTTCCATTCCCAGTGAGGACACATGCCCGGGTTGCGGGCTCAATTCCCAGGGAGGAGCACGCAGGAGGCAGCCAGTCAAATGAGTCTCTCTCGCCGAGACCGGTTTGGCTCAGTGGATAGAGCCTCGGCTTGCGGACTGAAAGGTCCCAGGTTCGATTCCGGTTGGGGGCATGTACCTTGCTTGCGGGCACATCTCCACTGTGGGGCGTGCGGGAGGCGGCTGATCGATGTCTCTCTCTCATCAATGTTTCTGACTTTCTATCTCTCTCCCTTCCTCTCTGTAAAAAAATCAATAAAATATATTTGAAAAAAAAATGAGTCTCTCTCATCATTGATGTTTCTATGTCTCTACCTCACTCTGAAATCAATAAAGATATTTAAAAAAAAACAACAACACAACTTGGCATTTTCAACCGGCTTTGTGCAAAGCACCCCCACGCAGCTAGCAGACACCCTAGCATCATTCCATTCTTACTCCCAGAGAGTGTAGTGGGACATTTAAGGGAAAAGCAGCCTTTCCTCCACCTCCTCGCTCAGCTATGCGATGCTCTTTGCAAGTTCCCACTACAAATGCAAATCATGGTGTCTGCTTTCAAGACAAAGTCATGCTGTGCTGAGGGTTTGTGCCTGTGCATTTGCATGTGGGGGGTAGAGGGGAGAGAAAAAGGGGAGAGAGACACAAAGACAGAGAAAGTTGCTAAAGACACCTTCTCCAACCAAAAGGTAAGACCCTGTATTGTAAAAGAGATGAAAAACCTAGATCAGAGGTCGACAAGGTACAGTCCATGCACCAATCTGCCAGCAGCCTGTTCTGGTCAATGGCATTTTGTTAGAACAACCCCTCTCATTCTTTCTGTATCTTCTATGCCTGCTTTCACAGGAGCAGAGCTGAACAGTTGCGACAGAGATGTAAGTAAGGCCTGCAAAGTTTCAAATATTTGTTGTCTGGCCCTTTAGAGGGAGTTGGTCAACCCCTGACCTACATCATCAGGCACACAGCCCACCCCCTCCCACCTCATCAAGTGCCAAGCATGGGCTACAATATATTTGTATCTCTCATGTGCCTCAGTGGGCACAGAAATGGGACCTGCCGAAACCGGTTTGGCTCAGTGGATAGAGCATCCGCCTGCGGACAGAAAGGTCCCAGGTTCGATTCTGGTCAAGGGCATGTATCTTGGTTGCAGGCACGTCCCTAGTAGAGGGTATGCAGGAGGCAGCTGATCGATGTCTCTCTCTCACTGATGTTTCTAGCTCTCTATCCCTCTCCTTTCCTCTCTGTAAAAAATCAATAAAATATATTTTAAAAAAAGAAAGAAAGAAATGGGGCCTGGTCAGGGCATCACTCACTGGCTATTCACCCCACAATGACCTCCTTACCTTCCCCTGTGGTGAGGATGACAGCGTAGGCTATGATGGGCCCGTGGCTGGCTTCAAACCCACTGAACTTGATCTTCACCGAATTGTGACTGACAGACGTAATATTGGGAGACTCATCTGGAGGAGGGGGGTCTGAAACAGAACAACACAAACATGATCATCAGCATCAAAACCAAAAATGAAACAATTATCAAGCACAGAATTGGCAGTGCCCGCAAATCTTGCCCTGGCTCTGGGCACAGTGTGCTGGGCTCACACAGAGCAGAGGCAGGAGCAGGAGCAGGAGCAGGGGAGGAAGGGGTGGGAGCCTTCCGAGCTCACTTACACAGATTACATGTGGAAGCGATAACATTTTAAATACACCTAGTTCAACAAAGTGCGATCCAAATTCAGTGCAGTTATATTCCTTTTTGACATTTTCTTAATACGCCTCCTATGAAAATCTGAGTTGTATTAATTGGTCCTAATAGAACATATCATAGGACACATGGGGGTCCCATTATTTCCTGTTGGACTGCACAGCTCTAGGCCTGGCTTCAGACCCTCTCGAGGAACTGACAGCAGTGGCCACTTGGAGGCAGTGTCCCGTGTCTAACTGTCAGCTGTGGATACTCCCATCAAGGCTCCCACATTTCCCAGCCGTCGTGCCTTTCAGCCCCCCAGCCTCCCGCCCCCAGACTGTCAGCCGCATGCCTGTAACCCACCTTCCCTCTCACTGCCATTTCCTCCCTACGCCCCAGGGCCCTGCCTGCCTCGCTCACCGTGGTGGTTCTCACCCCCGCACCCAGTGGGCACCCAACAAATGTCAGCTATAAAAGCCACACCCCTCAATCTCCCTGATTTACCACCTGGCCACGCTTCCTCCCCCTCTCGGAGAAAATACAACTCCACTTTTATTCAAACGAAACATGTGATCCGTTTGTACATAAAAGTCCACCCGAGGAAAGGGAGCTACAGATCCAAGAGTGGGAGTCCCTGAACTAAATGACAGCGGTGACTACTCGATCCCATCACACATTCTTCAGCTTCGGAAACCACCAGCTCTGACGAGCTCCTACTCGCCACTGTGCTCGCCCTGGAGATGCCCAGTCAGACACGGTTTCTGTTCCCCAGGAGCTGATACCCACAGAGGAGATGCATCAGAAGACAGAACTACAGAAAAGTGCCCGCAAGATCCATTGTTTCTGTTATGTTCTGGGGTGCTGCAGGGCCCCCAAAGGAATGGGACCCAGGACAGCCCTGCACGGCTGTGTACGCCACAACTCCAGGGAGCCCCACGCATATCGGAGTCCTTGTGAACGGTGTCCCCGGGATCAATGCCATGCACAGCCTGAGCAGCCACACAAGCCGCCCGCCCTTAAGTGTCTTCTACATACAGTATTACCTCATCCAATTTGCACAACAGTCTTTGAAGGAAAGTGTTATTATCCCTTTCACAACTCAGGAAGGAAAGCAAGGCTCAGAGAGGTTAAGTAGTTTTTCCTGAGATTACACAGCTGGTAAAAGGCAGAAGTTAGAATCAAAACCCAATTCTGCCTTTCTAAGTCTAAGGCTCTGTCCCCAGAATCCTTCAACCACTTTCCCAGTCAGAGTCCCAGAAGTAACAGGCTTTTTTTTCCCCCTTTACAATTACAGCCACTCATTCTTTAGAAATTGTCTGGAAACTTTCTGACACCCTAAAGGAAACATATCCAGGAGTCTAATGATACAAAGCAAAACAAACTCAACCCGGCTGATCTAAGACTTAACATTGGCAAAGACATGGAGAGCAAAAAGACAGATAAAACTGAAGCGAAGAGAGAAGCAATTTTCTCTCAGAACAACAACAAAACAAAGATGGGCATGAGAAGAGTAACTGTGGGATCCCCCGTGCACCTATGCAGGGAATGGTCCCATTTCCCAAAACATCTGGGGAGCTTGTTAAGACAGATTTTAGGGGCATGTGAATCTTGACTGAATGTCTGAAAATAGTGAAAAAAGTATCGCTACATTTTTATGTGCGATAAAAGTAATGTGGTTGGTTGGCAGGAAGGAAAAAGGAGTCCCTATCTTGAAGCGATACATGCATACACTTGATTTACAAATAAAATTCTAGTATGACCAGGGGCCTGGCCTCAAAATAATCACATGAGGTGGGAGGGGAGGAGGCAGAGGGGAGGGGAGCGACTATAAAAGAAACAAGATTGGCCAAGTGCTGACAAGTGTTCAACTGGGTGACAATGGACACATGGGTTTCTTTATACTTCCTTGTACTTTTTTTGGATACTTGAATATTTCTATAAAAATATCTTTTTAATGTAGTAAAGGAACTCACTATTTAGAAAATGTGGCAATGAAATATTCTGCAAAGCAAAGGAAACTTTGGGGACATTAAACATGAGTCTCTCTTACTCTGCTTCTTTAGACTGGGTTTCTATAGAATTGGGTTAACAATCTGTGCCAACAAAAACAAATATTTAAGCAAAAATTTAAACACACACACACACACACACACACACACACACACACCCCCAGCAGAATTCCAGGCCACACTCACAGACCCAGTGGGCCAGCCTCTCCGGGGGTAACCGCAATGCCACCAGGCCACCCTGCTACCATGAAGCCCACCTGTGATGCCCGTGAGGCAGAAGTTTTGGACGGGAGGTGCCATCTTGTTACAGGAAAAGGCAGTGATGTTGATGTCATACAAGGTAGAAAAATTCAAATAGGTGACTTCCGTCCTGTACTCGGTGCTGTCCTCCGAGGAGCAGCCCTCCAGGAGTGTCGTATTTTTCCAGTCTCCGCTGCTCACCTCCAGCTGAAAGCCTGCGTTGGTGCCGGGGGGGCAGGCCCACTTGAGCACCAAGGTTGGCATTTTGGGGACCACTTCACAGTCGAAGGAGGCTACTGGGGCCGGGTCTGCAAAGCAAGCACAGCACAGCGTGAGACTCCGGGGCTCTGGCCTCTGCAAACACTGACCCCTGGGGGGAGCAGCAGGAGCCTGGTCCACCCGTGACGAGCAGGCAGGCGTGCTGTGTGGTAGAAAAGGCAAGGCTGACCTTGAATGGGGCGTTACTAAAGTGGGCGATGTTAGGTTCGGCATCCAACCGCTCTGAGCCTGGGCTGCAGGACTTTGAGGCTGACATGAAACCAAGGCTCTCGGACACCAAACTGGAGGAGACCGGGCTAGCCACGTCATCACAAGATGGTGGCAGCAACTCCTTCACCAGCATCATCGCATTTCGGGGATTACTGTCCCAGTTTGCCAATGACTCGGCTAAGGCTTAGAGAGGCTAAGGAATTTGTAGAGGATGACGTGGCTACGAAGTGGGGAAGCCAGAACTGGACCCCAGGCTTTCTAAGTCCAAGTCTAGGGCATTGTCTATACACACAGCATGCTGAATGGTCAGTGGTCAATGGTATCCGTTTCTTCATCTTTAAAATGAGGTGTTACCTCTCGGAGGGCCGATAGAATTTTATGGAGAGCCGACATCAAACTGATGTGAATGAACAACTCCATGTAAATGCACTAGTGATTTGATCATCACTACTTTAATGTCACGGTATTTTTTAATTCTATGCAAGACACTTACTTACTGCAACTCACACATTCTCTGCCTGTGGCCTGGCAAGGTCACCTGCCCAAGGCATATCTACCGCTCCTGTCCCATCCCCCGCAGTCACAAATGCTCATGAATACTTGTCCCCTGCTTGAGGGCTGCAATAATTATAGCTAAGAGAGGATCTGCAATGGAAGTCACCCAAATACCAAAGGTCAGAGTCTAGACCAGATGGAGCCGAGTTAGGAAAGTGGCTCAAAGCTGCAGGGATTTCTTTAGCCACGCCACGTGAAAGGTCAGAGGTCACTGAGGTTCCAGCTCCTACACTACCAGGGATGAGTCTCCTTCCTTCTTTTTTTTTTTAATATATTTTATTGATTTTTTTATAGAGAGAAAGAGAGAGGGATAGAGAGCTAGAAACATCGATGAGAGAGAGACACAGATCAGCTGCCTCCTGCACGCCCCCTACTGGGGATGTGCCCGCAACCAAGGTACATGACCTTGACTGGAATCGAACCTGGGACCTTTCAGTCTGCAGACCGATGCTCTATCCATTGAACCAAACCGGTTTTGGCTCTTTTCCCTTCTTAATCAGCCCGAGCACACTTGAGTGGCTTGGTCTAAGGAACGGAAGGTGTGGGTGCAAGCAGAGTAGCGAATAAGGTGGTTCAGGGACCACAGTCAGAAGCATGAGGCGAGATCTTCACAGCTGACTGCAAAGCAGTCCCTGACTACTCTCGGGAAACTCCCTCCGCTAAGTGCAGGGTTCCCTTCTCTTCATCACACCTTTTGCAGTGAGAGAGAAGGACCAAGAAAGGCGAAAAGCGGAGCATTCTTTTTAACAACTTTTTCATCTTCATAGTGTAAAAGCCAAACTATACATTACAGTCTAGCTGTCATCCATGCCCCAGTCATTACCTCTCGGGTCTCATCACCACTCCTCACCCTCTTACTCCTGTGGACCCTGCCACCCCGGCCTCCTGCTTTCCTTCAACACAGCAGGCACAAGCAGCCTCCAGACCTTTGCACTGGCGGCTCCTCTGCCTGAAAGGTTCTCTGCCCTCATGGCCACATGTCTGGCTTTTCTTCCTTCCTTCAGATCTGTTTTCAAGTCACCTTTTCACGGAGGCTTTCCCTGGGCACCGCTGAATAAACACCTACTCTCCCCCTTCCTTGTGTTTCTCCCTCTCCTTGGCAGTCACCACCATCTAATAACTAATGTGTCATGTCTGTGATGTCCCCACCAGAATGTAAGTTCCAGGAAGGCTGGGACTTAGCTGAGTCGTTTTAAAGTGCCTGGCATATAGTAAGTGCTCGATAAATATTTATGGCGTGAATAAATGACGAGGGCACCAAGAGAGCACTAATAAGCTGATAGGATGCCTCCGAGAGCTCACTGTCTATTATCACACGCACACACAACCTGATAAAGTGTGGGGAGGACCCACCTGCAAGGCCGGCACCCAATAGGAAGAGGTCCAACAGGCGCCTGGGGTTACTCACCTGTACAGAAGGACTGCCAGCCAGGTGCCAGTGACTCAGTGACATCCTCCACGAGGGCGAAGATCTTTACTGTGTACCAGGCGCCGGGTGTTAACTCGGTGACTGTAGCATGGGCGATGCCAGTGCCTGTGACTATTTCAGTGGTGTTGCTGGAATTCCCATCTTTCTCAATGAGAAGGCGGTAGATGTACGTGAGAGAGGCCTCATCAGAGTTCCGCCACCTGAAGGTTGCTGATGTGGTGTTGGTACTTATTTTAATGTCAGACACATCGCTGGGCCCTCGATTTAAAAAAAAAAAAAATTAGCTTGAATTCCAGGACTCTTTTATTTAGTGCATGTAAAAATAACCTCGCTCCTTTCGAGAAAGAATGAATAAACCCAATGTTTGCTCATTCAAAAGATGGAAGTCTTCTCAAAGAGACATTCAGAAAACAATTACACAGATTATATCTCAAAAAGAATAACTTTTTGCATGCTTCTGTTGATACTTCATAAGTGTCCAAAATTTTCAAGATATCATTTCCTATCTGGTTTTGAAATCTGATTAGTGAAAGAAAAATATGTGCTAAAAAGATGTTATCAACTACCATCTCTACCATGCACTTATTATGAGCAAAGTGTCTCCCTCGCTGCTGCATGCAAAGCTCCTCATTGGAGCAGTATCTCCCAACACCAACGACAGGCAGACCCTCCCCTCATCTGAACTCCCAAGGAATGAACGGGACAGGTATGTTCCCCGTGCTTATGGGATCGCTTTCTGCTTTTAAAGACAATTCCAAGTTCACTAGGCTCGGCACCAGTGCCCCAAGAGAAGAACAGAACCCTTGCTGATATTTTCAGCTTAAAGAGCTTCACATTTGACCAATGCCAATGCCTACTTCCCACCCTCCAGGTGAAAGTCAGGGAGATATCCCTTTAAGAGGGCGTCCTAAGACACTTACGTGTGTACTGCGCAGTGAAGTTGGAGACCCCCCGCACACCGTCCACTTCTGGAACGATGGTGATGTTATACAAGGTGCCCGGGACCAGGCCCCTGAGAGTGATGGCTTTGAAGGAGCTGTTCATCTGGGTAGAGCCATGCTCAGACTCCAGCTGTAGATGGTAGATGTTGTCAGGGGCGTTGTCGGTGCTCTGCCACTCTAACCCCATTTCAGTTGCGGTGACATTGACCACGCGGATGTCGAACACTGCGGCAGAGTCTGGTTGGAGGAAGGGGGAGAAAGTCTGTTAATGACCATCGTAACCTCCGGCTTGATTTCAAAGCGTCTGTCAAGGGAACTTGTTCTTTCATCATCAGTCTCCAGTGAGTTCACAAAGCACCAACTCCAAAACATGGGTGAGAAACACACACACTCAGTTCTTTCAAGAATGTCGGCTCCCCCATAACACAGAGGCACTTACCAGTTCACCCCATCGGTTCTCTGGTCCTGTGCCTGGGTCATAAAAGTGCCCCCTTTGGGGGTCTTGTAGTAAAAATCATGTTCAGTTTCCTGACCCAGTGCTGGCGACCATATGGGCTCGGCTTGTGAAAATTCACCACACCGCGCACTCAGGATGTGTGTGCTTTTCAGATGTATGTGCTTTTCGGGTGTATGTTAGTCTCCACAAATTGTTTTTAATCATTCCCTCACTTATGTTATTCTCAACAATTCGATTTTAATCATTCCCTCAAAAGAAAACATCTTCCTGAAACACAGTCAGCATACCAAAGAGAACAACTGAGATGGAGAGTTGATATTTACTAAGTGGGAACACTTGAGACTAGGGTGGGAAAGAAGGAAAAAGCGCACACACCCTCCACTCTCAGAGTTGGGAACGAGAGGTGAAAGCGCCCACCAGAGCACTCAGGCCCTGTACTCTGCTCACCTACCTGATGCAATAAGCCAGTTACAATACGAATGCAAAGATCAAGGCTTAGAAATAACTAAGCACAACTCAGGAGCATTAAATACATTCACAGTTGTTGTGTAACCATCACCATAAGTTATCTCTACCCCAAACAGTTCATCATCCTCAACAGAAACCCTATCCCCATTAAACAACAACTCCCCAACCCTCTCACCCCAGCCCCTGGAAACCTCTACTCTACTTTTTGTCTCTATGAAATTGCCTATTCCGGGTACCTTGTATACGTGGAATCCTACAGTATTTGTCCTTGTGTGTCTGGCTTATTTCACTTAGCACAATGTTAATGTTCTCAGGGCCCATCCATGTTGTAGCATGGATCAGAATCCCATTGCGTTTTATGGATGAAGTATAATCTATTGTATGGATATGCCACATTTTGTCTATCCATTCATCTGTTGATGTGCGCTTGGTTGCCTCCACCTTTTGGCTATTACGAATCATGCTACTATGAACACTGGTGTACAAGTATCTATCTGACTCACTGATTTTTATTCTGAAAAGAAGTGAAATTGCTGGGTCACATGGTATTTGTTTTCCTTTTTCAAAATTGCCTTTAATGCTGTTACACTGATTTTCCCTAATAATAATAGCAGTTGTCCAATAATAGAAATGGTAATCCCCTAAAAGTCTACTGCCGCCTTACAACTCTCATTGATTTCCATTCACTATAAGCGCCTCAATTACTTCACAGCTGCACCATTTCAAAGTATGAGTCCATACTGTGCTTAAAACCTGACCTCAGAGCCAGAGGCCAGTGCACTGCCCTGTCACTCTGGGCCAGTTACTTAAACTTGCGGAGTCCCCATTTCTGACTCTGGAAAATACAAATGATAATGGCACCCACCTCATAAAGGAAAATTTTTCCGTAAGGCCACAGAATAACTATTTTAGGGTTTGTTGGTCATATCCATATTCTCTGTTGCAATTACTCATGTACAGCACAAAAGAAGCCATAGAGTACATAAATAAGCAAGGCTGTGTTTCAATAAAACTTTATTTACAAAAACAGGCAGTTGGCCAGATTTGACCCATGAGCCATGACTATCTGTTGACCCCTGATGTAAACAATGGAATGCCAGGAAGATATTAAAATTATCCTGTAGAAATATTCATATGACAGGAAAGAATGCTTATAGTAAACTGGTATGTGGAGAAAAGCAGGTTACAAAACCACATGTACAGGATGACTTCAGTGTATGTCACATAATATATATGGATAGATGTGTGTGCGTGTGTGTGTGTTTGTGTGTATGTGTGTGTGTGTGTACATGTATACCTGTACACATCTTTTTTCTTAATGTGTGGGGGGTTTATTTTTTTACTTTTTATTGATTTTGAGAGAGAGAAAAAAAATCAATTTGTTGTTCCACTTATTTACGCATTAATTGGTTGCTTCCTCTCTGTAGCCCTAGCTAGAGATGGAACCTGCAACCTTGGCATATCAGGATGACAGTCTAACCAACCGAGCTACCTGGCCAGGGCCTCCTTGTGTATATCTGTAAATTATAAAACTTCATACATCAAAAGTTACCAGTGATTATCTCTGATTGATGGTTTATGCGTGATTTCTTTTTCTTGTCTGTATTTTATAGAATGAATATGCATTTCTGTCATTGTAAATGTTTTGTAAAGACCTTTCTTGGATAATAAAAGAAAAACAATAGGGGGAAAACCTGGCATCTCTAAAAATTATACTGATGTTCTTTAAGAACCATCACTGCTTCGCAGACAACACAGCCTATTTGCTTACCAGTTGTCTTGCAAACTCTCTGGTAATCCCCTTCAGTCCCATTTGGCCCTTGTGGAAATATTTTAAAACAGTAGTTGGTCCCAGGGTTTAAGCCACCAATGACGATACTAGTTTCACTGGTTGATTCCTCCTGAGTTTTTCCAGTTCCGTCCTGTGTGATGAGAATCTTAAAGGAGACCGAGTCATCGCTGCTCCAAGCTAAGCTAACAGTCCTTGTGGTGACACTCGTCACTCGGAAGTCAGAAACTGGACCAGGATCTGCGGGAAGAAAGAAGAGGACAAATAAGGCTCTAACTCCGGAAAACAAGGTGACAGAACCTCACAAAATATTTACAACGAGGCCAGCTGGCCCTGACCTCTCTTTTTCTCTTCTTTGCACTGCCACCTACAACGCGAACCCCCTCAGACACTGGTGTTTGGCCTCTGAGAGTACGCTGGGCTACAGGAGCGCAGAAACTGTTTGCTTAGCTTGTTCAAGGTTAGTTGCAGGAAATGAGAGGAGGCTTATATCCCTGAGGTCAACGGTTCAGGGACCTTGGCCACGGCTGGTGTGCTTCCTGGGAAGGGGCAGACCTTGGGTGAAAGCATTGATGTGGGATGAGCCAGGACCCCTGGGTTCCAGTCCCTGCTCCGCCACTTGCTGGCTCTGCGGCTTTGGGCCAGCTGTTCAGCCACGCTGAGCTGCAGTTTTCTCGTTTGTAAAACAGAGATCCTCCTGCCTACCTCGAAGGCCACTGCTAGCCTGATACTGTGATGGTATCACCCTACAACACCCCTGGCAGGCCGGTCATTTTGTTTTAAATTATTGGAGCCTCTTCGGACAAAGAGCTTTTCATGTGCTGCCTGTCATCTGATCTTGAAGGGACAGTTAAGCAAACAAGGAATGAGACACAGCTGAGCCCTGCTTCATTATACAGCAGCATCTTGGGGACAAGGGGACATGAATATCCAGGTAATTTGTCTCCACGTAGCAATTTGCTCCACGTCTCTGTCGCACCGGAACGGTCATTACCGGCACAGGCTGGGGTCGAGACACCCCAGCTGTCTAACCCCACCTCTGTCATTTGCCAGAGGTGACACCTGCCAACAGCCCCTCTCTCAGCCTTGGCTGCCTCATTCACAAAACAGCCTCGAGGCATCCAGGTCACAGACAGGGCTGTGCAGAGTAAACAAGACAGAGCGAGGAAAACACATCACACAACGTGGGCGTGTGGCAGGGTCGGTCAAGGATCACCGGTGTTGCATGGCAGATCCTGAGTATAAAAGGCCCGTGGACTCACACGCTCGGCCCGGCAGGGCAGGAGCAGAGCCTAGTACTGGGCCTGGCGCGTGGCAGGGAGGCAAGAAAGGCAATGCGTGCACTCACGGGTGTACACCTGGAGGAAGCCCGCTATGCCCGCAGAGCCGCCCTGCAGGAGCGGGCGCACCGTGATGTTGTATAAGGTGCTCGAGCTGAGTGGGGAGAGGACCGCCTGAGTCTCGTTGACAGTGCGATCGAGATTGAGGGAAGCGGGCTCCCCGGCAACGTGTATCTCGTAGGTGTAGGCAGAGGACGCGTCACTATCATTGATTTTCCAGGTCAGGATCATGCTCATGGCAGTGATGCTGGTAGGTTTCACGTCAAAAACCTGACTGGATTCTGTGAAGACACGAGAGGAGTTCACAATAACCAGAATGGCCAAGGCAGAGAGAGAGAGAGAGAAAGAGAGAGAGAGAGAGAGAGAGAGAGAGAGAGAGAGAGAGAGAGAGAGAGGGGCACGCAAGGCTGTCATCAGGCATGCCCTCTAGTCTAAGAAATACTCTCAGCGATGGTTCCTTTCTATCCCACACTGTTTAACCACAACACACACACGTGTATGGGGTCCCAGCAAAAGTCAGGCATCTTCTTCTATGAAGAAGCAACCTTGCCCACTGCAATGGCATAGCTGCTCTTGGTTCTCGTGTGATATGGTGGTTTCCCTCAGGGGCAGCTACAGTGGACAGTGACTGTGCATTCCCTGTGCAGCCCCTTTTCCAAACAGCACTCCATGCCCGCTGGGTGGGAAGAAGCGCCTGTGACCCATGTAGAAGCTGGGAGACAGCATCTCCCTTCTTCAGTACAGAAATCCAGAAGCGGGCATGTGACAGCTCTCCAGCTTTGAATCCTCAGAGTGTCACCAGATGCAGTGCAGTACAGCCATCCAGAGTTTGCCTGGATGCTAATCCATGTTCTATCCCGGGTCCTCCGGCCTCCACCCTCCATTCTGTGGGCCTTTCAGAAGAGATACACTTCTGGATAAGATAACCAGAGTCAGGTCGTGCAGCCTGCCACAAAGCCCCTGAGAACTGCAATGCTGTGATGTTTGTTCCTTAACCCGCAGAGCAGGCCACGTGCTTTTCCAAGTATTTGTGTCTCACTTATCATCTAGAATGAAACTCCCTGAGGATAGGAACTGTGCTTTTGTTTAGCCGCTCACCAGCGCCAATCCAAAAAGCCTTCTCATACAGGTCAGTCTACAGGGTGGAGGTGCTGATAAAGGAGAGATAAAAAGCAGCAACGTGCACAAGTTTTCATACAAAGAGCAGCATGCTGTCCAGCTGGTGTGGCTCAGTGGCTGAGTGTCGCTCTATCCACCAGGAGGTTTGATTCCCAGTCCGAGCATATGCCCAGGTTGCAGGCTTGATCCCCAGCATGGGGCGTGCAGGAGGCAGCCAATCAGTGATTCTCATCATTGATGTTTTTATCTCCCTTTCCCTTACTCTCTGAACTCAATTTAAAAATATATATATATTTTTTTTTATTTAAGAAAGAGCAGTGTGCTTCCCAAGGTCAGTCCAAAAGAGGAAACTCATTCTCTTATCTCACGGAGAAAATACTTAACCAACACTGACTAAGTGAATATCAGTTTGTAAGAGAAAAATATTACACCATTTGACGTTGGTGTAATATCGGCTCATGTGCAGAGAAATGCAGGAAAACCCGAGGCAGCTCCCAGGGTCTGCACAGAGTGGCTGCTCTCTGTGCTTTACTGAGCTCAGAGAAAGAAGCATCTTGGCCACAGAGCTAAGAAGAACCTCAACAGGTCTGCTCTGTCTGAAATCTCTTCCAGAAAACTCCATGTAACAACAAAACTGCTTGTGAAGCAAGAGGTAACTCAGAATCACAGAGGACAAAACTCTGCTAACAACTAGCTAGAGCCATATAAAATAAGTAAAAAATATAATAAAATAAAATAAAAATTACTGATTTTTCACGGAGAGGATGTGAGAGGGACAGAGAGTTAGAAACATCAATGAGAGAGAAACATCGTTCAGCCACCTCTTACACACCCCCTACTGAGGATGTGCCTGAAACCAAGGTACATGCCCCCAACCGGAATCGAACCCCGGGACCCTTCAGTCCACAGGCCGACGCTCTATCCACTAAGCCAACCCGGTTTTGGGGAGCTGAAGCCATTTTATGAAATCCAACATACGTGTCTTGAACTCTGTGGTGCTGGGATGACCTTCCTTGCCGGTTGGTGCTCGAGGATAAACAGTGGCCTTGTACCACGTGTCAGACTTTAACCCGAGAAGCAGGACTTCCGTGTTGGTCGGAGGAGAGGCAGAGGGTGGGTCTTCAGGTTCGAGGTGGCACTTGTTCACAGGAGCAGCGGGGCTCGTGCGTGTCTGGGTGGAGCTCTCTGTGCCGGTGGCATCTGCTCCCAACACAAAAGGCAAAGGTGTTAAAATTCGACAGAAGCACATGCCTGTCTTTTACTGTCCCACAGGTGAGACTCCCCAGTACCTGCTGCCCTCCTCCCCCAGGCAGAGACATCTGTACCTGAAAAGGCCCCGATTTGGGGCAGATGTTTCACTCTGTACTTTTATCCCAGGAAGCAGCATAGTTATCTGTGCCTCTCTGTCAAATTCATCTATTTGCATCTCTCTCCCTGCTTTCAGGAAATCACCTTCTCCCCTCCAAATCCAGATGTGCTTTCCCCAGGACAGCCACCAGCTGTCAAACATAGTTCATCAGAACCCACTCAAGCAACTGTTTCCATGGCCTAACCCCCCTGCTGACAGGGGCTGAACCAGGGGGACTACTGGTGGCCATTTCTGCTTGAGTTGTGTGGAGAAATACTCTGAAACAAAACCGATAAAAAGAAAGGAACAGGATGAAGCAATGAGCGTCACCCTGTAACTTTCTTTAAGGCCTGGCTGCCCGTGGTGGGGAAATATACATGAGCCAGTAAGTTGCTCTTCTAGCCCAAGTTATGCTAAGTCTGGTTTCTGTCCCTTGCAATCAGGAATCCTAACACCCACTTTGCACTTCTGTATCCTACGTATAAAATGAGGGTGAAATGTTTGTTCTTCTCAATTCACAGAGTGGCCCAGAAAATGCTCTGAAATCTGCAAATGACGACTCCACTGTCAGTGCAGGACATGTCTAGGTCTGCCTCAGTATCCCTTTTCTCGGGGGATGTGGGAAGCTCCTCCAACCGGCCAGTGTGGCTCAGTTGATTGGGTATTGTCCTATGAAACGAAGGGTTGCCGGTTTGATTCCTGATCAGGGCACATGCCCAGCAGCCGATGGATGTTTCACTGTCACACTGATGTTCCCCTCTCTATCTCTCCCTCTCTCTCTAAAAATCAATTTTAGAAAAACTTGCAAGTAGATGAGAAGCACACTCTTGTAACTCACCTGAGCCATGTTCTCCAACCTGAAGGTCTCTCTGTATATTGGTTGAGTCCGAAAAACACGAGGTGGCCTTATATTTAACCCCTGGCTTCAGGTCTGAAATGTTGACTGCTAAGTTTTGATTCAACTCCTCATGGCTTCCCATGGCTTCTAGGAGCATCCGGCAGGTGGCAGTGCCATTATTATTCTTCCAGGCAAGTGCAACCGCCGTCGCACCCGCAAAGGCAACACGAAGGTCAGACACTGGAAGAGGCTCTATTTTAAAAACACACGATGGGCATTGATGGAACAAGATATGCGTAAGAAAGCTGATGTTTCAATATTACCCACTAAAAACACTTCCTTTATATCAGAGTCTGGTGCAATCCCATCATTGCAGAGTAGGGGAAAATATATATCGTATGCAGAAAGAGAAGAGAATAAATCTGACATCCAGAACATTTTAAAATCTGTAATAGTCCCCCAAGACAGTGGACCAACAGTGACTTGACATTCTTCTAAATTGTCCCTTTTAAACAGCAGCATTTAATACATCTGTTTTTTGAATATCCGGAACAGAGCATCAAATAAAGTGATTGTTTGCTATGTCTAAAGGTCTCGAGTCGAGACAACACAAGTAATATCACTTCGTAATAAGGCATTTCTATGAAGGAACGCATCACTGCATTCTGAACCCAAGGGGGTTTTTCAGAAAACTTTCAATCTGTGCTATCCCCTCAACGTTCTTTCCAGCACCTGATTTGGCTCTCAGAGACATCAACCAAACCATTTCGGCCGAAATGGCATCCACTCCCCCTATCTCTATGGGAACATGGAGCTGCAGAGAGGCAGGTGACTTGCTCAAGAACACACACTTGGGGGCAGCAGGAAAATCAGAACCCGGGGCTCCAGCCTTAACACATACAAGCACAGGTATGTTGTGGGCAGAGCAGAAACCCTGCCTGCGGTCTGCAGGAGGCCAAACCTGAGGCACCGAGCCCCGTCCAGCGGGTCCACGGTGTGGTTCTAGTCTTCACATCAAAAGTTGCTGATGCAAAGATTTCTAAACTGGGCCATCTGTGTGCCTTTTTCTTTTTTTAATGGAACACCAACAAACTGGCCAGCTGAATGACATTGGGTACCTGTTACGAGCATCATTGTGCCACAGAAGTCAGGAATCATGCCCCTCTGGGTTCCCACCACTTGTAACTCTGGGGTCTCACCAGAAACCTAACTTCTCAGCTTTACAGTTCCATCCACTGTAGCCCTTGGGGTTACCAGGAGGACAAAAGTCATGGAATAAGGACAGCTAAGCACACAGTAGATGCTGAGTCAACAGTAACTGAGGAATGCAGCCTGTCCTCAGGCTGTAAGGCAGAGTAAGGGTTCTCAGCTCCCTGCTGGCTGGCCGCTTCCTGCTAACTCACCACCTTCTCTTCCCCGCTCTTGCCAATTCTCTGTCCCCTTGTCCCCGCCACCATTTCTAAATTCTGTCTTCTTTTTTCTCCTTCATTCTCTTCTAGCACCTTCTTTTCCTCTCTTTCACAATACAGAAATCTTTATTTAGGGCAGGGGGCTTCCCTCTAAAACTGTGCTCTGAAGAGCTCCAGAGGTTTAATGGAGGGGCCTCAGACACCCCATCCCTAAGCCCCTCTCTCCCTGGTTCTTTTTTACTTACTGGGCTTCTGAGAAAGATTTTGCTTAAAGAAATTGTTTCCCAGCTGAGAAGAAGACAACTGGAAAACCATTCGTTTAGTGTTTGTCTGCTCTGTGTGCACAAGGCGCTGGCCCAGGCGGTCACTTCAAGCCCTGGACTCCAAGAGGTCAGACTCCTGGCTTCACCAGCCAATGAGATCGCACCCCCCACACCGGAAAACCAAACAATGAGCCTCTTTTTTAAAATGTGTGCTTCTTCTCAGCTTAAAAAGACCTTCTCACCTCTGTTTTATATTTTTGGTTCTTTTCAGCTTAAAAAAAAGAGAGAGAGAGCTAAATTTGCAGCTATAACAGGTGGCTCAGGATATTGACATCTAAGCTAAGTACAAATCTAAGCTCAAGCAAATGTCACTGGGCACTTTCATTTGAAACACACATTCCTCTATAAAATTTACCAAAATTTCATTCCCCAAGAAAAAATTCCCGAGAATATAAACACAACGCCAATTTTCCTGGGGAGCTTAGAAGAAGCCTCATAATTAGTGACACCATCAAACACATTTCCAATGGGGTCGCTGCTCCCAAGTCCCAGCAGAAACATATTAACCAATTTAAAAAAAAAAAGATTTTTACAACCAAGCATTTGGAATTACTTAAAACATCCCGAAAACAAGGGGCCTTAATATTGAATGATCAGGTGACCAGGGCTTTGAACAATACAGAATCCTTTCTCCTCTCCCACAGTCAATGACAATCTCTTTTCATTGGGCAACTTGAATGGATAAGGCTCTAGCCTATCTGGCAAGAAGGAATGATGGTTCATGATCATTACTGGGAGCTAGTCATCTTACCTGTTGCGATATTTAGGAAACTGGCATTTCCCCAAGTTCCGTTTATTCCCGGAGTGATGGAAAAGGTGTATAAAGGCGTTGGACTTAAGTTGGGGTTATCAAGGCCTCTTTGGTTTGCACCAAAAGTCTGCTGCCTGCTTTCCGTCTCATCCTTTACTTCATAGTCATAATGAAAAGCAGCTGAGTCATTGTTTTTCCCTACCAGATTCACACTGGTGGGACTGATGGAAACAACTTCAATGTCAGGCACAGGACTGGGTTCTATTTCGATATCGTTTCCAAAGAAAAAGGAAAGAAAAAAAATTATATTTGCAAAAGAATTACTAAGTGTACCGGTTAATAATGCAGATTTTTTTCAATAGAGGGAGTTATACATAAGTTGATATATATGCGATTTGATATGTATGCTATTTTGTGGTATTGACAACAAGCTTCAAAATTTCATGTCAATTTTGCTGAAGGTATTAACATAATAGGTATTTTTACACTTAAAAATGTCAAATTTTGTGCCAAATAAAGAGCATTTGTAGGAAGTTTTAATTCATTACTTTACTGTGAAGAAAGGTGCTGCTGAATACTTCAGGAAGCTTATGGTGAACATGCTCCATCTCAAACTACTTGTAAACACTGGTTTAAACCCTTTAAAAGTGATGATTTCAATGTGAAAGACAAAGAACATTCAGGTCAACCAAAAAGGTTTGAAGACCAACAATTACAAGCATTATTGGATGAAGATGCAAACAATTTGCAAAAAGATTAAATGTTGTTCAACAAACAATTTCCAATCGTTTACAAGCAATGAGAAAGATTTTAAAGGAAGAAAAGTGGGTACCATATCACCCGAATGAAAGACAAATGGAAAACCGAAAAGTTCATCGGTATGAGAGCAAGGCCTGATCTATAGACTACTTTCCAGAAGTGAATTTTGCAATCATATGCATACATATAAGCATGTGTGTTTGTGAAAAGGGGAAAAAAAGGCTTTAAAGCATAGACAAAATGACAGAGGTTGGCTATCTTAGCTGTGACTTGAACAAGAGCTAAATCTATATAGAAGCTGCTACAAAAGACCTCAGATGCAAAGTGAGTCTATCTCCCCATTTACAGAAAACAACCACATGTAGTGAGGCATCATCTCGTACAGAAGTATCTGGTAACTTTTTGCCAAACCCTGAAATCAGAGGAAGCTCCATAACCTTCTGGTATGAAGATGACAAGGGACAGAATCATATAGAGAAGAAAGAACTGGTCTTAGAATCCAGACCTGGACATATGGACCTGCTCTCCCCCACCTGAGCTGTGTGACCTGAAATTAATCCTTTCAAATCTCTTCTTTGTTGACAGCTCCAACACACTACATTAAACACAAAGGATGGATTATTAAGGCACCATGACATGGTAAACATGGTCACTGGATATGGACATATAAAAAAAATCTGTCTTGCCCAGCCGGCATGGTTCAGTGGCTGAGCATCAACCTATGAACCAGGAGGTCAAGGTTCAATTCCCGGTGAAGGGCATATGCCCAAGTTGAGCACTCCATCCCCAGTAGGGAGCATGTTGAAGGCAACTGATCAATGATTCTCTCTCTTCATTGATGTTTCTCTCTCTCTTCCTCCCCCTTCCTCTCTGAATGCAATTTAAATCCTCGAGTGAGGATTATTTTAAAACTATGAAAGTTATTACAGTTATTAACTATAACTTCAAAGTGGATGCATACTAATTATATTCAAGACTGAGGAATAGCATCTTGCAACAGAAGAGGAAGCACAGACATGGGACCCTTCTTCTCGAGGAGGTAGGTACTGACCCCAGAAGAGAAAAGATGGTACAGGTAACACCACCTCACCATGTATGTAACCTTCCAATGTCAGCATGGAGAGTGGGCCTCACCTGGCCCTGCGGAGATGCAACCGTTTATACAATCCGTGAGAAGGGGCAGAGAGGAAACAAGAGAAACGAAAAGACACAGGCAGGGAGGAATCTAAGGCCCACAAGTCAGGACACTTCATGCCTCCACGCCCCTCCAGACTTGAGCTTCCTCTTGCTGGAGAGGCAGCTTATCACTATGGTGTCCATTACGGTCGATGCTGAGGGTGGTGAGGGGGGGTGGTAAAATGATAACCACGGGCACAGTGGTGGAGGCAGCAAAAGCAGCAGCCCTGTGTGGGACCATGTTCCTGGCACCGTGCCAGGTGCTGTACGTACATACATTTGCACCTTCACGCTTCACAACCACTTCATGAGGAAGGCTACGGATCTGTTTTAAAGATGGAGAGATGTGTTGAGAACTAAATTCTGTTAGTTCGTACAGAGATTCTGAGAACTTTTTAGGAAAGCAAGTTCTTGTGTTTCGATGGTTTAGAAAATAAAGCACTTTTTTAAATATGTTTTTTTAATTGTGTGTGCGCCCAGCCGGCGTGGCTCAGAGGTTGAGCCTTGATCTATGAACCAGGAGGTTACGGTGCGATTCCCGGTTGGAGCACATGCCTGGGTTGTGGATTCAGTTTGGGGCATGCAGGAGGCAGCCAATCAGTGATTCTCTCCCATCACTGAAGTTTCTATCTCTCTCTCCCTCTGCCTTCCTCTCTGAAATCAATAATAAAAATGTTTAATAAATAAAATGTGTGTGTATAGCTTGTTGGTGTGGTGTGTTTTGTTCTGTTTTGTTTAGTTTTGTTTTGTTTTTTTAATAAAGATGAGGTCTAAGAGAAATTGCCCAGAGTTCAAAACCGACAAAGCCAGGAAGCTGACCTGGGCCTCTGAATCTACACCTGTGCTCAGCCATGGAAGTACTGCTCGAAGACCAGGTGGAAAGAGGGTTGGAGCAGCTCTCAGAAGAGTCAGGGTACCCTGCAGCCAGGCAACAGGGCCAACAATGGGGAGAAGAGAGATACAACAAGTTTGCATCTGACTGTTGAAGCTCAAATAAAGAGATCTCATACACACGGCCGGTATGAAGACATTTACATTCTCTAAACCCCGTCATCCACCCCAAAGGAAGAGTCTTGCTCACTTGTCCACACTTGGCAGCAGGTAGAGCCATTTGAGTATTTGATATAATAGTTTGTCCCAGGAGCCAGCCCCGCAACTGAAATAGTGTTGTCACTGTTCACTTGGAAATTCCGTGGATTCTGGTGGCTCACATCAGTCACGGTTACTAGTGAAAGGTTTTCTGGTGCTTTACTGACAAGAATCTCAGTGGCGGTCGATGTGACTGTGCCCAGCTCACAGGAGACATCTAGTACACAGAAGAGAAAAGCAAAACGCAAACTAATAAAATGGCACATCCACCATATACTTGCTATACAACAGGTGTTGTTGTTTTTTTATTATACATTTTTAAACATATCATCATTCCTTCATCTTTCCTTGAAATATCACCTCTATGCATAGACGTTTTCTTCTTTCATGCCAGTGATTCGAATCTGCTAGAGGTACAAGCTTATTCACCAAGCTGATTAACAAGGCAGAAAAAGCAACTGTAGGATTCTTCCCATTGTTTGCACAGCCTTGGTATAATTACTGTTATTAACTACGATTTCTTTATTAGAAGGTTTCAGTGTGATCTGTCCCCTTTACATGGTGCTCTGAGAACAGTCTAATTATTTTATCTCTGTGGCTCACAGACTTTAGGATTTTACCAATCACAGAGTGGGGGGAAGTGCCGCCCTTTTGGGGGGGCCATTTGCAAGGGGGTGCCTTTAAATAATTATTTATTTTTAATTACAGTTAACATACAATATTATATTCATTTCAGGCATACAACCCAGTGATTAGACATTTTAACTTACTAAGTAATCACCCAAAAGTCCCCTAATTTTGAGGACAAAAGCTACCCATTTTTCCAAAAAGGTACATTTTTAAAAACTACCAAGTACTATTATCTTTATTTCTTATTGAAATGTTTTACAACCAAAAAAATGTATTAAGTACATAATCCCAAAATAGGTAGCACTTTCAACTGAATATAGTTAGCTTCATTAAAAACTCATTCTCGCCCTTGCTGGTTTGGTTGGTGGAGAGAATGTCAGCCTGTAGACTGAAAGGTCCCAGGTTTGATTCCAGTCAAGGTCGCATGCCCAGGTTGTAGGCTTGATCCCCAGTAGGGGGCCTCCAGGAGGCAGCTGATCCATGATTCTCATCATTGATGTTTCTATCTCTCTCTCTCCCTCTCCCTTCCTCTCTGAAATTAATAAAAATATATCTTTAAAAAGCTTATTTCTCATATCCTTATTTTTCTCATTTTACTATAGACTAGGAAGGCCTTCAATGGACCAACAGTAGAGTTAGTGGGTGGGACCAAACCCTCCACATGGAAGCAAAGTACACAAAAGGCTGTCGAGTTTTCTATAGAAACCCTGTATACCATTTTAAAATTATGGGGCAATGTAACATCTCAAGAAAATACTTATGAGATCACAGCACATAAAACAAATCATACTGCATCGTGGTATCATAGTTTCAACTAAGTTGTGTGGGGTTTTTTAATCCCCCATGGACATAGGTTGGAAAAAAATCACAGAAAATATAAATTTTTTATTTGTCCATGTTGTACAATGGATTGAATTGTTTCCTTCACCAGCCATTTCAACCCCCATGACACATTTAAAGAACAATTGAAAACTGAATTTTCACCAATTCACATTCTCTGTGACTTTCACATCGCCATTAATGTGCTGCGTCCATCAGAGGGCAGTAACAAACAACACAAGAGTGGAAAGAGAGGTGGTACTTACTATTACAGGCATCTATGCACACAATCTGTAACAGAAAAAGAAAACGGAAGTCAGCAGATTCACTCAGCCTCGGAAAATGCAAATGAGAAATAAGCAGCTGAGAATTTAATAATGGGGTGGGGTGCTAACAAGTCCATTAAGCTAAGGCCTGCTCGCCTAGGTTAGGGTATAGGGACCCTAATTTTGGGAACTCGGTGTACCCGTGGGTCAAGGACAAGCAATGGCTTCACCTGGTTGGATATACAGAGGCTGACGGGCTGTTGGCTTGCCAGTGTTTGTCCTCGCAGATACATCCAACACTCCCTCCTGACACTCTATCAAGAACTGAGTTAGAAGGACCCAGAAAGAAAGTCCAGATTCTCTGCCAGAAAGAGAGGAAGGCAGGACCAGGCCACCCTTCCCTAGGTCTCAACTGCAGGGTGTAAAGCCAAATGTGGGACCGAAGAAATACAATGGGCTTGGGGTTTTCATTGTGCAAAAATTCATCTTCTTTTTTCTACCAAGAGGTGGCAGTAATCTTTTTTTTTTTTTAATCCTAAGGCATGCAACTTTGGGAAGAATGAAGGTTTGAAACACAGGGTTTTTAAGATTGTTTAATTGTCAGTGTCTTCATCTGTCATCTTTATATCTTTGGAGGTTCTGGAAGATATTCATCATGATCCATAAATTACTTCCCCATGCTTTAAAAACCTAAGTTGAGTGTTCTGTGGTTTAATAAACACGCCTTTTGTGGCTAACAGGATTTTTCAAAGCAGGGTCATCATGAACAGAAAAATAATCAAAAGGGACCCTAGTGGAAAAAAATGTCCCCCAACTTCCCATCACACTAAGAATAAAATTCAAACTCTGAGCCACAGCAGAGTCCGATCAGGCCTCTCTGATCTCCTCACCCGCTCATGCCCTCGCAGTGTTACTGAAACTGGTTTCCCCTTTAGAGCCTTACAGATTTATTAGCTTCTCCAAAACACTCTGCCCAGACCTTCCCATGACACAGCCTAACTGTCACCTCTTCAATGAGTCCTCCAACCAGCCAATGGAAGTTAGTGCCCCTCACTCTCCATCACATCGCTAGTGTGTTTTCTCCTCAGCATTTACCTCAATTACTCTGCGTCTCCTCCAACCAAAGTATATGCTGCATGAGAACAGAAGCCTCATCTGTGCCCTATGCCTCAAACCGGTGCATTCAGCAGGGACTCAATCGATGCCACTGAAGACAAAAAATGAGCCTCTCATTTTAGTGAGGAGGCAGACCCAAAGGTCCAGAGATGGGGAAAGATTAGCCCCAAGATTCCAGGACAAGGACAAGGCCTGACAAAAAGCACTATGGGAACCTCTGCTTCCAAATGCATTCTGAGGATAAAAAGGAAAGGAACTCTAGCTTGCTAAGCACCTACTGTGTGCCAGGCACTGAGCAAGCCTTCCTCTACAGCCAGTGTCTGAGCACACGGTCATGGAATCATGATTAGGAGCATGGGATCTGGAACCAGACCACCTGGAGGAAATCATTCAGTGTCACTATTTACTGGCTATATGACTTGGGCCAAGTAGCTTGACCTCTGTGTTCCTCGGTGTCTACATCTGTAAACAGAGATGATAATCACAGCTGCCTTGTTGCAGTGAGGATGAAATTAAACCATCTATGTAGCTGCTATTGCTATCATCATCACCTTTCAAACTTCAAAGCAACTCCACAAGGTATTTTCACCCCCATTTTACCAATGACAACACCAAGGCTCAGATTCTAGTAACAAAAACAATGAGCAATCTGAAACTCATAATGTCCAAAATATTTCTTTTTTTAATATATTTTATTGATTTTTTACAGAGAGAAAGGGAGAGGCATAGAGAGTTAGAAACATCGATGAGAGAGAGAATGTGGATGTGCCCACAACCAAGGTACATGCCCTTGACCGGAATCAAACCCAGGACCTTTCAGTCTGCAGGCTGACGCTCTATCCACTGAGCCAAACGGGTTTCGGCACCAAAATATTTCAATAATTGATCAACAACTCAGTTACAAAGGTGGGCATTAAGGCCCAGAGACAGCAGGTGGCTTACCCAAGAACACACAGCTGGTGAAGAAGCACCAAAGCCAGAACCCAGGTCTTCACCTCTGTCTTGACCTCAACCACTCAAGCCAAGCTTCTCCAATGCCTTCTCTCCTAAGATTCTGACCTGACCTAGATGGAGTACTCATAGTTTACCTCCCTTCTTGCCACTCCTCTACAAAGTCCTCTGCAGATGACCCAAGGCTTATGTAGTCCCCCATAGCTGGGTAAAAGGAGCAACCCTCCTACCCTAGATGGTTTGGCTCAGTGTTAACCTGTGGATTGAAAGGTCCCGGGTTCGATTCCAGTCAAGGGCACATGCCCAGGTTGCAGGCTTGATCCCCAGTGGGGGATGTGCAGGAGACAGTCAATCAATGATTCTCTCATCATTGATGTTTCTCTCTCTCTCCCTCTCCTTTCCCCTCTGAAATAAAATAAAAAATAAAAAAAAAGAAATATTTTTTTTAAAAAGGAGCAACCCCTGAGATGACGGAGAGAGATAAAGCTCTCTGACTTGGCAGGAAGACATACAGACATATGAGAAAAGAGTATGAGACTGTTTCTCAGTTCTGCCAAGGACTTTGGTTACTTACACACCCCAGGTGCAGTAGAAACCCATTGGTCAACCAGATGGCTGGGCATTAACTGTACCTCAAAATGCCCAACACTACACAGTAGAGTCTTCTCCCTCCTCCTTTCTGAGGAGCTGACCCTTGGTGTTGATTTTCCCAGCCTGTCCATAGCTGCCCTCTCCCATAGACAGGTATGTTCTTTTTCACACTTCCTTTAGTTATGCTGATGAGCCAAAGCTCTCTCTCCTCATCTTAGGAACCACCAGCAGTTCCCCAAATTGGACCCCACAGAAAACAAAACTATTAACAATGCCCTCGAGGCCATCCCAGTTTGGTGTGATCCACTCTGAACATTTGATTCTTCCTACACAACACCTACTCACAGGGAGCTCACTAGCTGCATTTACCTAAAACTTCTAAATTCTACCCCCAACTCCTGTACATATAAACATTCTCCTACAAACACACCCAAATGGACCCATACATAATTCCTTTCCCTCTCTTTGAATCCTTCTCTGTATGACTGCACCATTAAACCTGTCTCCCGTCTATAAAAATCAGAATAACCTCTGACTCCTCCCTCCTCCATCTTCCTGGGTGCACTCAGTGGCCATGTTCTAAAAATGCTTTCCTGCCCACCATACTTTGACTTCCCACTTCCATACTGTGGCTACCTTAAACCAACTCCTCATGATCTGTAGCCCTAAATAACAGAATCAGACTCACCCTAGGGCTGATAAGAACTCAGACCATTTCTTTATGTATGTATGTATGTATGTATGTATGTATGTATGTATGTATGTATTTGATGCTCTCAGGACACACAGAGCAGGGTTATATCCGCTGCATTACATTTCTGTTCCAATCCTGGCAGAGCACTGCAGTGACTCCATCTATAATCCCTCACTTGGAACCTAAAAGGCCAAAACTTCCATTTGTGAACAGCAAAGGTGAGCGCCAGGCCCTGTTCCTTTATCCACATACCTGGCTGCCACTCACCTAGTCCCTCCCTTCAATGCACAGTGAAGAATAAATAAAGGGCTAGATCAGGCTTTCTAAAATATGCCAGTATTCATCAGGATCCTGGCGGGGACAGGTGACAGACACACTCAACCAGGGTAAGTGTGGAAAGTTCAAAAGGGTCTGTGTACCGGGTGTGGGTGGGGTAAGGGAAACCAGTAAGAGACGGCAAGAATCCTGAGATAGCTGTGGCTGGGTAGTTCAGTTAGTTAGAGTGCTGTCCCGATACGCCAAGGCTACAGGTTCAATTCCAGTCAGGGCACATACATGTGTCAACCAATGAGTGCATAAATAAGTGGAACAACAAATTGATCTCTGTGTGTGTGTGTGTGTGTGTGTGTGTGTGTGTGTCTCACACTTTCCCTCTTCCCCTCTCTCTCTAAAATCAATAAAATCTAAAAATAAAAACCCTGAGGCAGCAGCAATGATAAAGGACAAGGACTTCCTCTCCCACATCTCCAGCTGGGTCCTCCTTCTGGGCTTACGGCCAGGAAGCTGGAGGCCAAGGGCACCCAGCACCCACTGATGCGGAAAAAATCAGGCTCCCCCATTAGGCAGAGCAGGGTGGAAATGGATAGGCAAGAGTCTGCAGGGCCACAGGGAAGATCCAGGGCACAGAGCTCAGGTCACATCACTGCTGAGGAACCGGGACTCTGGTAGGTACAGCCCAACACAGTGATCAGGAACTTCAGGTTCAACTTGCCCTAATACTTGTGAGCTCTGGGTCTTGAGGGTCTCACCAAGCCATCTGTCTCATCAATTATAAAATAGCCAAAGGATGCATGCAATACAGATCCCACGGCTGAGTTCTCTTGAGGTTCAAGCAAGACAAGGTTCCTACATTCCCAGCCTTAGCAGCCTTCTTCCTGCCTCATCAAACCTTCAACGCTGTCACCCTTAATTCATTTGATGGCCTTCTGTGATCCCTCCAGCCCCTAGGAGCTCTCTGAGCCCCTTGCCATCCATGCCTTTTCCTGGAGTTTGCACTGCACCAGGCCCTGGGGTAGGTGCCAAAGGTACCGAGGGCACTTATGGTTGTGCTTCTGACTCACCAAGAGCTCACAGGCAAGAAAACCAAAGAGCATGAGCATGCAATGTAGACAGTCAGGAACTACCAGCTAAAAAGAGGGGAGAGGGGGAGATAACTTGGGGAGTCTGGGGGACAGATAGCTTGAAGGTGATACATAGAAGAATGGTAGAAAACTCCACCTGAAGAGCAACTCCATGTGGAAATTTAATGCTGTTTCGTTCTACCTGTTATAATATTAATTAAGCCCTAACTATTGTCTAATCACTGCACTACAGGTATTATCTCATTTAAGTCTTCCAACAATCCCAGGAGGCAGGAACCTTGTTTATCCCCATTATACAGATGAAGAAACTAAGCCCTGGAAAAGTTAAGCTCCAGACCCATCATCTTACAACTAATGAGGTAACAGCTCAGGTTTCCCTGACTCTGAAGCCTTGGCCTAAAGCAATAACCTGGTTTGTCCCTGGACAAATCTCAGCTGGGCACAGGGAAGATCCAGGGCACATCTACTATCATCTGTATATGTATACTGTTATTATCACATGGGACCCAAAGGTGATTTCAGTGCCACCTGTCACAAACCCTCACCTGGCATGGGCCTTGGGAACGGGTTCTAGAACCCACTTAAATAGACTGAATTGAAAAGGTTTCTGTAAAAGGAAGCAGCTTGAGGCTAAATTCACTGAGGAACCTGGATTTAAGCTAGTGGCAAACTTCGGGCTTTCTATTCTACATGATCAATTTTTAGAGATGGGTAATAAGTGACTGCATAACACAATGGGTAACAATAGACTCTTTATCCTTCTAAAACCAAGCCCACACACCATA
Organism: Lasiurus cinereus; assembly: GCA_011751065.1. NCBI lineage: Eukaryota > Metazoa > Chordata > Mammalia > Chiroptera > Vespertilionidae > Lasiurus > Lasiurus cinereus. The sequence continues at coordinate 13,534,064 of JAAGEH010000043.1, read as the reverse complement.
TGACAATAGTTATTTTTACCCACTGACGTAATTAACCAAAATGTGAACCGCTTCAAGCAATTTTTAAAATCAAGTAGCATTTTATGGGATTTGGAACATGCACCGATTTCAATTCTGAAAGGCCATCATCGTTCTTCCTAGCTCTCATTTATCTCCCTTGTGAAATTATCCAACAGCTCCCTATAAAACTGGCCCCTGGGAGGTAAATCATTGATCAGGAACACAGTAGACGGAATGGGCTCTCCCACTGAACCAGAAGCCAGGCAATAAACGCCATTATAAGAAACTTCCCAGAAGGCAGTTGTGACATTGTACAGTGGCCTGAGCACCTGGCCTCCATGTCCACCCTAGGATCCAAAAGGCAGAGGACAGGAAGGCTACCAGGCAGCATGGCAAGCTACCCACAGCACAAGACACTGGGCAGAGCAAGGAGAAAGGGGCTAGCTTACTGCACCTCATTTGCAAATAAATGAGGCTGTCATCAAAAGGAATCATGGAGAAGGGTGGGCATAATCCATAATTCTGCATCCCCAAAAAGCCGGGCGAGGCTTCGATTGAGGAGATGAGCACCAACCGCCCTGGAAACCACCAGCTGGCTCATCTCTTCCCTCTTGGGAGCTTTTGGAGGCATGATGAACTCTTTCAAATGCACAGAGAAAAAAGTTACCAGAGGGGCTATTTTGGTGAGGCTATGTGAACTTGAGATGCAGAACTGAGGATGACCTTGGGATCCCAGGCCAGAAGTTTCCACGGTATTTTTAGCAGAACTATTTTTCCAAACAAATCTCATTGAGAACTATATACACAGATTTCTATATTCCATACATATCTCTACATATATAAATGTATATGTATGCATATGCATACTTGGATAAAACAAGTCTTGTTATTATATATTTATTTTAAAGTTCAAGTATGCTTAGCTTTTTAAATATTTTTATTGATTTTTTTTATAGGAAAAGGTGGAAATTTATTGGGAAATAAGCACAGACTCCCACGTGGGGAGGGGAAGAGAGTCCCACTAAGTCCCTTTTTTCTTTCTTTTCTATTTTTTTTCAAACTTCATATACAATTTTTTTTCGTTCTGAATTCTATTTTTTTAATTTAATAAATCTTTGTTGTTCAGATTATTACAATTGTTCTTCTCTCCCGCCCATAGCTCCCCTCCACCCAGTTTCCACCCCATACTCTGCCCTTACCTCCTCCCTCCCTGTCCTCATCCATAAGTGTACGATTTTTGTCCAGTCTCTCCCCGCACCCCCACACCGCTTTCCCCCTGAGAATTATCAGTCCACTACCTTTCTATGTTACTGATTCTATTATATTCACCAGTTTATTCTGTTCATCAGATTTTTTCTTCACTAGATTTTTAGATTCACTTGTTGATAGATATTTATTGTTCATAATTTTTATCTTTACCTTTTTCTTCTTCCTCTTCTTAAAGAATACCTTTCAACATTTCATATAATACTGGTTTGGTGGTGATGAACTCCTTTAGCTTTTCTTATCTGTGAAGCTCTTTATCTGACCTTCAATTCTGAATGATAGCTTTGCTGGGTAGAATATTGGTTGTAGGTTCTTGCTATTCATCATGTTGAATATTTCTTGCCTCTACCGTCTGGCCTGCATAGTTTCTATTGAGAAATCAGTTGACAGTCGTATGGGTGCTCCCTTGTAGGTAATTAACTTTTTCTCTTGCTGCTTTTAATATTCTCTCTTTGTCTTTTTCTCTTGGCATTTTAATTATGATGTGTCTTGGTGTGGTCCTCTTTGGATTCCTTTTGTTTGGGGTTCTGTGCACTTCCTAGATTTATAAGTCGATTTCTTTCACCAGGTATGGGAAGTTTTCAGTCATTATTTCTTCAAATAGGTTTTCAGTATCTTGCTCTCTCTCTTCTTCTGGCATCCCCATAATTCTGATGTTGGTATGCTTGTGGTTGTCCCAGAGGCTCCTTACACTATCTTCAAATTTTTGGATTCTTTTTGCTTTTTGCTTTTCTAATTGAGTGTTTTTTGCTTCTTTGTATTTCAAATCTTTGACTGATTCTTGTAGTACTCTAGTCTGCTGTTAGGTCTTTCTATATTTTTCATTTCAGTCAGAGTATATTTAATTTCTAGTTGGTCCTTTTTCATATCCTCGAGGATCTTGCTCATATCCTCAAGGGTCTCACTAAATTTATCAGCCTTTTCTAGAAAATTATTAAAAAACCTTATAACCATGGTTTTGAACTCTATATCAAATCATTTGCTTTCCTCCATTTCTTTTATTTGTGATCTATTTCTTTGTCTCCCCATTTATGCTGCTTCCCTGAGTTGGTAGAGTGGCTTTGTGTGCTAGGTGTCCCATAGGCCCAATGGCTCAGCCTCCCCAGTTACCTGAAGTGGACACTCTTGGTGCACCCCTTTGTGGATTGTGTATAGCCTTGTTGTAGTTAAGTCTTGATTGTTGTTGGTATCACTGGAAGGAATTGACCATGAGGTCAATTGACTATGAGGATCACCTGTTTCCATGCTGGAAGAACTTCTGTGCTGGAAACAGCCTTATGAGACAAGTCTTGCAAAATTGCAAAAACCTCTGTGCTCAGCTTGGATGGAGTAGAGTCTCAGGGCACAGAAAACAGCCTTGGCTTTCTGTCGGCTTTGCTCTATGAGGTTTCAGTGTCCCTGGGTCTCAGTGTCCCTTGATAATCACTGCAAGCACCTCTGAGAGAAAGCGGCCCTCAAGTTTCACGTGCTGCCAGACAGTCTAGATTCCCCCTGAATGAGTCTGGATTTTCAGGGTCTCGCCTAGAACTGAAGTTCAGCACAGTCAGGAGTTTCCTTCTCCCTCCTGCTTGAGAAAGCCAGCCACGCATTCAGCCACCAGTCCTCTCCACGCACATCTCCATATCTCAGCCTTTTGCAGTTCCTCTGAATCTCCGTGTGCCCCTCTATTTACTTCTAGTTGTAGAATTTCCACTCCGCCAGCTTTCCTGTGGTTCTGGATGATGTCCATTTTGTGTTGTAGTTGTGGTTTTGAAATAAGTTGTGTGGGGCAGCAGTTGAGGTGTTTACCTATGCTGCCATCTTGGTTTTTATGGGTTTTTAGAGAGATTTTGTTTTTTTGTTGTTTAAATATTTTTATTGATTTTTTTTTTTAAGTAGAGACTAAGGGAGGGAGAAGGTGAAGCATTGATTTGAGAGCAGAGCATCAACTGGCTGCCTCCTGCACACTCCCTACTGGTAATTGAGCCCACAACTCGGGCATGTGTCCTGACTGGGAATTGAACCAGCAACCAGTTGGTTCATGGGACAATGCCCAACAATTGAACTACATCGGCAAGAGCACCTTAGTGTTATGTTGAATATAATCGCTAAATAACTAAGTTAAGACACTGGTGTTCTCCAATGTATGAAAATTTGCTATAACACATTTCCATTTTACTTTTTTAAATATATATTTTTATTGATTTCAGGGAGGAAGGGAGAGGGAAAGACAGAAACATCAATGATGAGAGAGAACCATTGACTAGATTCCTCCCACATGCCCCACAATGGGGATCGAGTCCATAACCCAGGCATGTGCCCCTGACTGGAATCAACCTGGAACCCTTCAATCCACAGGCCATCACTCTATCTACTGAGTCAAACCAGTGAGGGCCAGTCTCCCAATTTTCAAGATTTTAGGAAATACTATGGCAATCTATCACATTTTACACCTTAATTATACCATTTTTAATTGTCAATTATATTTCAGAAAAGTTGAAAAAAAACCACAATGGGGGAAAATAGGATAGTATTTTAATGGAGATAAATAAAAAAACAAATAAACACGGGGTAAAATAAAACATGTCAGTGGGCTAGATTTAGGCAAGGGAGCTCCAATTTAGGACCCTCCCCCAGATTTATTATATAATGTGGTAAAGGGCTTAGACAGGGACCTGGGCCTGCCAACTTGGACCCTCTCTTGAGGTCCCTGTGCAGGGATTTGGGTTGTATTTTCAGTGTTGGGAGTCTGGTTCAAGTTGCTGAATTATTCTGGGACTTAATTCCTTCATAAAGTCAAAGGATTTTCAAATTATCTTCCTCAGATATGTCAGGAAGTCCACATGTGGGTTTTTTTGTTATTTTTTTGTGGGGGTTTTTTTTTTGAGTTTCATTAAAAACATGGTCCTCCATTCCAATTTGGCTCAGTGGATAGAACATCAGCCTTTGGACTGAAGGGTCCTGGGTTCGATTCCAGTCAAGGGCATGTACCTCGGTTGCAGTCTCCACACCCAGCCCTGGTCGGGCCACATGCAGGAGGCAACCAATCCATACGTCTCTCTCACATCGATGTTTCTCTCTGTTACTCCCATTCCCTTCCACTCTCTCTAAAAATCAATGGGAAAATATCCTCAAATGAGAAATAACAAAAATAAAACAAAAATGAAGAGATTGGAGCATTTCAAAAATCCTGATTTTTAGTTTTTAAAAACAAAAACAAAAAAGATGAAGAGTTCTGGCTTTCTTAACTGACCACAACTAATTGGATCTGTCGACACCCCCTTGCAATGGGTAAGTGCTTGGAATTCACCCTCTGAATACTGTCACCTCAATGCTCAGACCAGATGGCAGTTGGCAACATGGCACCCTCATTGCTCACCCTCTCTCTCAAATGCGAACATATGAAAGACCGAGACAAGGCACGGCTTTTCATTATTTGGCCCATTCCATTTATTCATGTTCCCAACTCCTCCTAAGTGTACCTGGTGATCAAGTTCATAGGGTGCCATTATTAATGAATTGTTTACCCTCTGTTTCTCTTGGAGGAAGAGCTCTCTGGCCAAGGTCAAATGTGAACAGTGTGCCTACTGTGAATAAGAAATGCATCATTTGCCTTCCCCTAAATTCTCTGCTCATCCCCAGACCTGCCCCCATGCCATCACCACCTCGAAAAAAATGCAAAATGGGGTTGAGAGTTCTGATGCTCCAGTTGAAGACTTTTACTTAACCTTTTTGAACCTGAATAATAAAACCACTCCATAAATCCCACCAATTCCCTCCTACACTACCCATCCACCTCAGAGGATGATAAAAATAGCTAATAGCCACCACTTACTCAGTGCTTTTATGTTCAGGGCTGTTCCTCATGGAACCCTCCCCACCTCTACCCTACCACCAATTAGTAAGGAGTCAGGGCCAGTGACCTCGCTTCTTTAGATCTGGCAGCTGTAAGTTACCGTCTACTCTGTAGGCTTGATATAAGGGGGGTTAAGCAGCACATAGTAGGTGCTATATAAACAGCAGCAAACATGAATCATCGAGGTGGGAGAGCACAGGAATCAGAGGTCATGCTCTGGAATCCAGCCCGATCAGCTACATGAACCTGGTGAGCCCCTCATCCTCTCTCAGCAGTAATCATAGCGGCACCTACCTGAGCAAGGCTGAGATGAAGCACTGATGAGTACTGATAAGTAAGATGAGCTTGGGAGTGGGGAGGGAGAGGATGAGTGTTTGAGAATTTTCATAACAAAAAAAAATTATAGCAATCCTATCAGGTAAATACCATTCATATATATATATATATATATATATATATATATATATGATTACTATCAGGTAAATACCATTCATATATATATATATGATTGCTATCAGGTAAAAACCATTCATATGTATATATGATTGCTATCAGGTAAATACCATATATGGATATATGATTGCTATCAGGTAAATACCATATATGGATGGTATTTACCTGATAGCAATCATATATACATATGAATGGTTTTTACCTGATAGGATTGCTATGACAAGTTTTCAATGACATAATCCATGGGAAGCACTTAACTAGCATACAGTGAGTGCGGCACAAACGGCAGCTAGTGTTACAATTATTCCCACCAGCAGAGGCTGGGACAGGAGGCTGACAGGTGACCCGCAGGGAAGGTGAGCTGTATTGCAACAAAACTAAGAGAAAGCAGAACTGGAAGGAATTTCTGCTAACACAGAAGCAAGAACTTGGGTTAAAATTCTCAGACGCTGCGTGCTTGTCTCCCGCTGCCCATCACGGCCAGAGCTGCCCCGAGGCCATCCGGTATCCACCCACAGACAGCAACACTCTCTGCAAACCCACCATCAACCCCACCCCCACATTGCCAGAGCACCTCCCGAGTTTAGCTGAGCGCACAGAACCCAGACCCCCGCTCCTCCCCACAGGACAGAACCATCTCGGGTGGGCTCAGAAGGCACAGGTGGTGTGAGAGGCCAGTCCTTATAAAGGTTTTTCTGCCTACAATATCCCTTCCGATGAAAAAGCACGGCACTCAAATATCCAGACAACACAAGAAATGTCCATTGTTCTCCACTTTTAACAATAACTTAAATACAAGCACCACACAAAGCGTGTTCCACGGCAAAGCCACATCATCCTCCACACCAAGAGCCTGATCTTTGATAAAATGGCACTTTGGCAAGTCACCTGGAGCAGGTACTATCAACCCAGGGCCTGCACAAGATAAACACTTTTATTTTATATCCAAACAATGAAACGAGGACCAGGAGTCGGAATACACTGGGTTATTGGGGAGCTGGTTTAGCGGAGCCCCCCCGTTGACTCCCCAGGACGGGGGAGGACAGCACTGGGAAGTGATAGATGGTTTGGAATAACCCATAAAGCCTAAAGAATTCTTGCTCTAAACCAGAGGTTGGCAAATTGTTTCTGTAAAAGGCCAGACACTACTGGCTTTGCACGTATCTTGGGCTTTGCACGTCATATAACTCTGCTGTCGTGGTGTGGAATCAGCCACAGATAACACACCCATTAATGATCACAGCTGTGTTCCAATAAAACTTGAATCGTACATATTAAATGTGCATTTAATTTTTAACTGTCATAAGACATATTCTTTTCTTGATTTTTTTCAACCATTAAAAAATGTAAAAACAAAAACAAGAAAGTACTTAGCTCACAGGCCACCCAAAAACAAGCAGTGGCTGGATTTGGCCTTCAGGACCGTAGTGTGCTGACCACGACCCTAAATCACATAGTTCCCCGGGACAGAGCCGCAGGCAGACCCACTGCAGGTCAGCGCCTGAGCCTGTGGGCTGGGGCTGGTTCCGTGTCCTGGTTCCCACAATTACTAGCTTGAGCACTAACCTAAAGTTCCATCTTCTCGTCTGAAAATAGGGACCACAGCAGTCCCCTCCGTAAACATGTGAGAGAATTAAATGAAACAACGTCTGACGCAAAAGCAAATGTTTAAGAGAAGATAACTCCATCATTGTTGCCATTGTTTCTTCGCTTTTGGCTAGATTTCAGTCGATTCCGTTGAAAATCACAGGATCTCAGATGCTAATCTGAATTTCCAGTTGGAACACTTCGGCTCCTGACACATGGAAAGGAACAACCTTTTTCTTAATGAGTACAGGGCATAAAGAGATAAAACAACCTGCAATAATGGTCCATGGGGGACAGAGGATGGTGCCTGGCGGTCTAACACATGGACCAGAGACTTGCTTTCTCGGAGCGGCATCATCTGGCACCCATAACACCTGCAGTCTGACCCCCTCTCACAGCATAAACAGGAGCGGAATCACACACTTCATGTCCAATTTGCCCAGCACCTGGCCTCCCCTGTCATGTGCTCATGCAGCACTGGCTGGTCCGTGGGTTTTAACTGGATCTCCAAGGCCTAGAACAGCCTGGCCATTGCTGGGTAACGCTGAATAGATGTGCGTGGAGTTCGGGCCTTGAGAACAAGCCATCAGGATAAGTGTGGTAAGTCACAAAGGAGGACACAACCTCAGGGATGATCTGTGCCAATCTGCCTCTATTTAGAGTTGAAGAAACAGAAGCCCAGAGAGGCATAGGGATGTGTCCCACCTATGTGGGTCTGATACTCACTCATTCAGCCACGCTTTCAGTGACTGAAACTATTGGCCAGGCCCTGTGATCATTAGGTACACAGTCTCCAGTTGCTGAAAGGCTGGAAAGGGAGACAAAGACATAAACACCTGACATTTTTCTCTCCTTTTAGGAACCATTTAATTTGGTGAGATTATCAACATGTTACGTTCCCCACTTCACGTCGCCTTCTGAACTTTTCGAAACACACACACACACACACACACACACACACACGTGTGCTTTTTTCCAGCAGATAAAATCGATGCCTACTCTAAAGGAAAATGTGAGTCATGTAAGAACTCACGACTCAGTCACATTTTTCCAGGTATCAACATACCTCAAATTCCCCGAATAATCTCTGCAGCCCTCCCCTACTCTGGCTCATGCTGGTTCTACTACCTAGAAAATGAGTCCATGGCTCCTTTGCCCAACAACTTGGCCAAACTCAATTCCCCAGCACAGCCTGAGCTTTCCACTGTATTGTGCTCAAGCCCCCAGCCTCACCTCTTACTGCTCCTTACTTAACTGTCTCTTTCACTAGCTGGAAACCCCTTGAAGTTGGGGACTATATAACTCACACCTAGCACCGCGCCTGAACTGGCTGATGGCTGGAAGGCTGTGCGCAGGGTGGCAGGTGGAGCGCATGAGGGTGGGGACAAGGTCTAGACAAGAGAATTGGGTTGGGTTTGGACAGCAGGAAAAAACAAAAGAGAACATTCGCATCAAAGAATGTGAGAAAAAAAATAACAATGGCAAGAAAGTCCACGGAAGTGGTTCTCACACTTTGGTAGGTTTCAGAACCATCTGGGGAACTTGTTAAAAATACGAAGGCCCAGCCCTGTCCTACTTCAACCAGCCTGGGTCTCTGGATTCTTTATCGGTCCTGACTCAACCTCCAAAGTTTGAGAACCACTGACTTAAGGTATTTTAAAGGGACAGTGAGACAAGATGATGCAAACCAGAGACTCCCTCTGGTCCGAAGTAGCCACAACCTGCATGCTCCCAGGAAGTCCCTGAACAACTGCAGGGGATGAGCTGGGAGGTGGTTTGGTTTGAGGAAACCCAGAATAAACTTAAGACATCCTTTAATGGTCTTTAAACAAGGGAGGGGCCTCATCCTGAGGATTCCAGGCTAAAACCAGACTCTATTGGGTGGAGAAGGTGGCCAAAGGGAGTGTTTTCCTGGGACACATTGCAAATTTCTGGTGGCTTCTTGCAATGCTCCCTTCAACAAATCCAGCAAACCAACAAATCGTAGGGATTAATTCCCTCGGCCTGTGTAGGAATTTAGGCTAAGAGTGATTTTCCTCACAAACCAAGAACTTGAACCGTTTTCCTATCAAGGCCAGGAGACCAATATTCCATCACTCCACGCCATCTGTTCAAACAGTACATTACTGTTTGCATTTGTGGGTCCCTTACTTTTCCTTCTGTGCTTTTAGGGAATGAAAATCCACACATGAGAGACATGAGAGATATAAACATATTCTGTAAACAGCAATGAGTTGTGCTGGGTTCCAGCCAGACCTACAGCAAATGAGTCAGCATTTTGCAGAAGAAGAATGGATGTAGATGGCAGCCCGGGGTTCAAATCTCCACCACTAGGTATAAAACACTGTTCATTACCAATTCTCTGGAAACTTTAGTTTCCACATATTCAACCTGACTTCCCGGGGTTATGGCAAGCAAGAATATCCATAAAGTCTTATACAAAATAAATGCCTAATAAATGTGAGCTGGTTACATCCCTAAGGTACACTGATCTTCAGAAGTAGCAAAGTTTCGCTTTGAATAAAAGATATACAACACACCACAGGCATGTTATACCCAGTTAAAGATAGTTATTGACTATCAACAATAATTACTGGATTGTACAAATAAATTGCATTACCTAAAAAGTCACCCTCTCCCAAAGTTTGCATTAACAAAGAAAAAGCTAAAATTCTCGAAGTCTCATAAGTCCAGTCCATCTTTCTTTGCCATCTAATAAGACACTTTTTATTTCCTTTCATGGGCTGAAACTTCACTAAAAGGCAAATTGTCTGAAGGCATGCCTCAGAGACAACAGGACTCTGTGTGTGCTCAAATAATCCCCTGTTCCAGTTGACTGTTTTCTATTTTTCTGAATAGACACTGTACAGAATCGGGAATCAGAAACGGTCCTGTGATCTCCCTAATTGCTTCCACAGACAAGTCCGAATGGGTAAATTTTTTCAAAGACACAACTGACTCAAACCCCAAATGCTCCTCAAGTAGCTCCCAGCCTTCTCTCCCATAATGGCGTGGACCCCCCTCGGCCAGCCCTTATCCCCAGGCTGGGCAAGAACCCAAATGGCAGAAAGGGCTCCCCCTCCGGACAAGACCCATCTCCACCCACTGAAGGCCGGCACTCAGAGAGGAAGGCCAATAAGTCAGAGACAGCATGTTCTTGGGCATCTGTCCTTGTGTTACCCTGAAGTTGACCCCAAGTCTGATCCAGAATCTAACACTGGGGAGTTGCTGTGTTACCAAGAGCTTCTGCACCCCACAACCATTCTCACCAGCCATGTACAAGCTTCACAGGCACACCTCCATGACAGTAGACAAACCAGCCCACATAATCTCAGATTTGATTATGTCAATAGCAACTGGGGTCTCAGTCTTCCCAGCATTTTCCTGGAATTCTCCAAATTCCTTCTATTAGCTCTGCAAGGAAACAGGCAGGTCCTATTCATGAGAAGGTAGGGCCTAAGGAGAGACTCAAGTGCTGTCAGTGAAGAGTGTAAGTTCCAAGTTCCCCACAGGTTTGACATCAGACAGATCACACTTGATTCCAGACATCAACCTCTGTTGAAATTATTTCCCTACTCAGTAAACTTAATATGCCAGGGACATCCTATTGTAGTGCTTAGTGAGCTTGCTAACATAACTTCATTGCCCTCTTTTAAAAACACCGGTCATCAAAAGCTCCAGAAAGGTCACTTGGGCAAGCTCTTTTGCCGGCACTCTGTTTGGGGTCTAGGAGTGAATATTACACTCTTACGTGTTTTCACAAATTAAACATCAGGAAAACCATTTTATTGGGTCCCCACTGTGCAGAGGGAAATTTCCCTGCTTGCACTGTGGCTTCTGGCATCCTGCCAAGTGTCAGACACTGAAATGTGAATGGGATTAAAAAGGATTAAGACAGAGTAAGTGCTATTAACAGCTCTTCCATGGCGGGCATCTCTCTTCCTCGGGAGGCGATGACCCCCCAGGGAAAAGGAAGGGCTGAGACGGGAACGGAGCTCCTGCAACACCACCTGCTCGCTTGGGATGGCGAGGTCAGCGGCAAATGCTGGGGTCCCTCCAGCCACCGAGAGAGCCTGTCAAAGGTCTGCACCGTTCATCTTGACACATAATCAAAGAACACTGCACCCTGGGGCAGCGGGGCTGCAGGAGCCATGAGCGAGCATCGCCTTCCCTCTGTATTATTTCAGAGCAGCCAACTCCTGCCCAATCCAATCTTAGGTGAAACCCACATAAAGCCAGAAAAGATGGCCAACATCATTAGCAAGCCTTAATTTTAAAATTCCAAATCGTTGCATTGGCTTCCTCGGAAGCATGGATCTATTTTTATAAACGGCAACCTGAGCAAACGTAAACATCTGAAGTCACGTGCTGCACCGCATCCATTTCTGGGTTTCATTCGGTTGCACAAAATCAATAAAAAGCTGATTCAGGGAGATACGTAGCCGCAAGTGGTGAAAGTTGAATAATTCATCTCAATTAAACCGAAATCAGCGGTTTTATTCCTCGGGGTGTCATCAAAAGTTAAGCTGGTGGTACTGAGGAGCATATGGATAGATTCCGATGTTAAAAGTTGTTGTTTTTTTTTAACAGCTTAAAGACATAATTATAAAATCTGAAACTTCTAGAATAAAATAGAGGAGAATGTCTTTATAACTTCGGGATAAGGAAATATTCCTTTAGCAATACCCAAGAGCACAATCATAAAAGAGTGATTAATAAATTTGACCCCATTCCAAACTAAAAACACCAGTTTCTCAAAAGTACCTTAAGAAAAGTGAAGACAGTCACAGAGAGAACATGGAGTGCATCTAGCCAACAGAGAATTAATCCTCAAGATACATAAAAATTGTCAATGAAGCAATACGCTAAAATAAATAACCCACCAACAACGAAATGATTAAATGACCTGAACAACGTTTCCCAGAAGAAATACAAGTGACCAATAAAGCTATACATAGCTGCTCAAAATAAAGCCCCCAAAATATAGCACTTATACCGACTGGATTTGTACAAATTAAGAAACTCTCACTGCACGGGAATCAGGAACCCTGAACAGGAACGTTCACAGCAAATCGTGTGCAACAACCAACAAAAGTGGGAAAAGCCAAACACCCACCCTTGGGGAGAATGGATAAATAACCTGCAGAGAAACACACCAATGAATAGCTTATGCCCATAAAAGTGAATGAACTGCAACAACACACACTATGAAATATTAGACAAATTAGCAAGTCATAGAAAACAGTGTGAGGTACCTCTTTAGTAAGCAAAAGTAAAAATATATTTCTTAGGCACACATATATTCTTAAAAGTTTTTAATGTTAACCCCTAACTGTTTTGGCTCAGTGGCTAGCACGTTGGCCTGCAGACTCAAGGGTCCCAGGTTCAATTCCAGTCAAGGGCATGTACCTTGGTTGCAGGCACATACCCAGTAGGGAGTGTGCAGGAGGCAGCTGATCGGTGTTTCTAACTCTCTATCCCTCTCCCTTCCTCTCTGTAAAATATCAATAAAGTATATATTTTTTAAAGTTTTTAATGCTGAAAATAATGAACACAGTTCAGGAGAGTGGGAATCTGGTTGGGGGGTAGGCAAGGGATAGGCCAAAAGGGAACAAAGGTAAATGAAATAATTGGTGGTGGGTTAATAGGTGTCCACTTGACTACTGTACTTGCAATTCAACGGTGTATTTTCAGATTACTAAATATTACACAATGGAGATGGCTAAACCCCTGGCACCTTTTACCGAGGAGGCCTTGGCTTTGTTGCGGATTGAAGATCACAGGTGGATGCCCTCATCTGAACTCTGGAGTCAGTCTTTGGAATGTGTCTGATAAATGCCCTTTGATTTGATCAGCATTTCATCAGATGCTCACTCTGCAGGGAGGGGGTGCCTGGGCATGTTTCCTAAAATGCTGGATATCCCAAGCGGGATGCATCAGCAGCATAAAGACTAGGCACTGCCACATGCCCACAGCCATGCAGAGCCCAGGTGGCAGGATTGACGGCTCTGGGGAGTGGATACCCCACGGGCGCCAATAGGGAGAGCTGGGCCCCCAGACCTCATCCACACAGAGCTCGTGTTCTTTTCCAGAAAGAAAGGTTCATTCCTGGTCACATGAACCAGACTTCCAGAACACCTGTGCTGTGGGTCAGAAACAAGGGCAGCATTGCAGAGCTCAGGAGGACACCTGCAAGACTAAGGCAGGTCTGGGCATGGGTCTGGGGACCAGCTTCAACCACTCATGGCTGTGAGGACATTGGAGGTGTTCAAGGCCGCCCTGATGGCACAGACTTGTCTCTGAGGAAAGCCACTGTGTTCAGCTCTGGTCACTGACACGACGCTGAAGCCTTCTGCTTATGGTGACTTGAGGGGAAAGGGCAGAAATTAAAGCTAGGCTGCCAGTCTCTGATTGGGTGCTAGAAGCTTCAAGAAGGGCAACCAGTGTGGGCTCGGGGTTTGGGAAGGAGAAACCACCTTAACTTCATTCCAAAAGGGGATGGAGGAAAGAGTGTGTCCGGAAGAAGCAGAAGGTACAGAGCATCTGGGCCGTGAGCCTGCGTTCATGAAAGATGGACCAGGTGGCAGATACTACCTGTGTGGGACAGCAAGGACAGTGACATGCTGTGTCTGTCCTCGGGGGCTGCCCCCAAATGACACAGGGCCATTCAACAGACTGTAAATTAAAGAGAGTTCCCTTGGTTCACTAAGACTAGGGGCGTGGCAAGGGGTGGAGGGGTACTAAACACCTGCTTTGCTTTAAAATGTGTTTTCCCACATTTCTCTTGAGTAATAACAGCCAACGTTATTGTGAGCTGGCTGGAAGGCAGCTCTAAGGATCTTCTCTGTGAAATCCAGGGTAGACAAAAACTAGCCCCATTTTACAGACGAGGAAACAGAGGCCCTGCCCATCAGTGGCTGCGACAAGGCCCTGGAGGTAGGAAGTAGCAGAGCCAGGCCTGGAGCCCCTCTGCTCTCCACCCTCCATAAAGGTCACTTTCTTTTACAGCCCATCACTACGGGTTAAGCATTTCACATCTGCTATCTCAGTAAATGCTCACAACAGCCTTAGAATTAAATGTATACATCTCTGTAGGAGAATTTCTATCTGTACAATATGACATCAACTAAATTACCGTAGGCCATTAAAACAATACTGAAAGAAATAAAAAGAATCCTTAAAAGACACACACCAAAGCATTAATAGTGGTCTCCTCGGGTAGTAGGCTACAGGCAACATTTTCTTTAAAAGATATATCTCTGTATTTGCCATCATTTCCACAGGGGGGATGGCTTCCTTTTATGTAAAATTAAGGGGGGGAGAGGGAGTTTTGTGTAATTTTGTGTCACGCGCATTTGGGAATGAAAAAGAACCAATATAGCCCTAACTGTTTTTGGCTCTGTGGATAGAGCATCGGCCTGAGGACTGAAGGGTCCCAGGTTCGATTCCAGTCAAGGGCATGTACCATGGTTGAGGGCACATCCCCAGTGAGAGGTGTGCAGGAGGCAGCTGATTGATGTTTCTCACCAATGTTTCTAACTCTCTATTCCTCTCCCTTCTTCTCTGTAAAAAATCAATAAAATATATATATATTTTTTTTAAATAAAAAGAACCAAAAATAAAAATGTCAAAAGTGATTCTCAAACACAGCAGGCAGCCCTGCTGACTGCACCATGCACTGACCAGGGATGACAAATAGAGCTCCGCTGAAATTAAGAGATTCAGTGTGTTATCTGAATAAATACTAGATGATAAACTCTTGGCAGAGTGACTAAAGCAAAGCATGTTGGCTGACTTGGCTGAGGCCAATATACCATAAATTTCCTTAATATGACACCTCAGGATGGAAACTGCATTTGCTAAGATCGCCCCGAGCCAAGCACAACAAGCCTCAGCATAGAAGCCACATGTGACTCCTGCCCTTGTGCACAGATGGGCCCATCACGGGCACCTACTCATCCATCCTGCAGGACACGGAGACCTCAGAAGGCCGTGCTCGAAGGACATGTGGACAGACCGCAGGACTGTCCAGAGACAGAATCCCAGGAGTGAGGGCCACCGCCTCTGGAAGACCTGAGCGAGAAGGTGGGCACTTGGCAAACATTACGTTACCCCGGTCTCTGCGACAAGCCTGTGGCAGCAGGCCAGCGCGTTGCGGGGCCGTTTGGCAAGTTACCATGCTTCCTTCATCTGTGAGCATCTGGAGTCACTAATTCGCTCGAAGAGCGTGGTACGGTACGGCTGTGGCCGGGCCATTCCATTCCCACAGATAATTTATGGCAGTTATTACAAGACTTTGAGAGGGAGCATGGGATGTTCTTTGGTATTTAAGTCTAACAGTATGTCATGAAATATTCGGCAGGCTTGCCATCCTGTGTTCTCTCTGTTAAAAGGCTGCCTCTCGCTGCCCCAGATGTGAAAGAAAATGTTTCTCATGCATCCTGGGTCTCCAAGCCCGAGGCAGGTCCCCTAAAGAAAGGGGAGAGTTGCCCTGGCTGGTTCGTTGTCCCATGGTTCACTGTCCCATGTGCCAAAAGGCTGTGGGTTCTGTCCCTGGTCGGGCCACATACTGGATACATGTGTATGTATCCATGCTTCTCTCTCAGGTGAGGGTTAAAAAGAAAGAAAGGGAAGAGCACCCAAGCTGTGCACATAGCATGGGTTTCTGGACAAACCCCTTTATCTCACCCTCCCATGCCTGGGGCTGGGGGCCAGGAGGTTCCAATTACACGTCTGAAATTGTTCGACAGAGGAAGAGAAAGATTAGCAAGAGAGGGCTGAGAAATCAACTGATGTTACTTAGAATCACATACTTGTGATAAATGCAGGGACCGAGCTAAAAATAAAACCCTCTGACTGATGTCACTCACAGTCATAAGAACCTGTTTGTGTGTGTTGGGTTTTTTTTATTTTAATCACATCAATTTATTACTAATTTTGGTCTTCCCATTAGTTCCCTAAATAAAAACAATGAGTTTCTCAGTAGTAGGTACAATAGCGTTTAAAGAGAACTTGGACAAAATAAGATAGAAATCATAAATAACCAGAAAGTAAATGAGGCAAAATTATCTAGTATGATATGTGCCCTAAAGTATATTAATATTTTCCCATAAATTTTTAGATTGTTAAAGTAAAATTATCTTAATCTAGTATGTTGTAAATCATTATAAAAGATGATAATCTTTAAAAATTATGAAAGATTTCAGATCTCATTAATGCAGTTAGAAATGTTAGTTATTATGTTACTGGTCAGTTTTGGTCTGTATTTGTATTTTCTGGGCATCCTCGGGTAGAATTTGGTCATAATTAGTGCTATACATCTGTTTTTTAATATATTTGTATTGATTTTAGAGGCATGAAGAGAGGGGGAGAGACAGAAACATCAATGATGAGAGAGTCGTTGATAAGCTGCCTCCTGCACATTCCCCACTCGGGATGGAGCCTGCAACCCAGGCATGTGCACTGACCAGGAATCAAACCATGACCTTCTGGTTCATAGGTCAATTCTCAACCACTGAGCCACACTGGCCTGGCAAGAACCTATTTATTAATAGAGGGTGGGGAGACCAAGAGAAGAGGGTTTCCTTTCCTCTTAAGCCAAAACCTCTCCTAAACCAAATCATCTCATTAAATCCTCATGCTAACTCCTTGGACAGGTAACCCAATTTCACAGGTAAGAGATCAGCTCATAAGTGGCAGGTGTGCTTGGCTCAAAACCAGTGCTAATAAACATGCTGTCTGGGTTTCAGCCCTGACTCACCTCAGATTCGCTGGGTGACCTTGGGCAAGTCACTTGCTTTCTCTGAATCTCAGCTTCCTTACCTTTCAATAAAAGGGATTATGCCTTTACTGGTTCCTAAGGTCGCTTCTAGCTCTGATTAATTTTATCTACCAGAGTTTGGCTTTCATAGGTCACTGCTGTTTCAAACATTAAACACTCAAAACTTTAAGTGTTGACCAGGGGTCAGGACTTTTTACTTTGCCAAATCAATGGTATTTAACACCTACTGTCATTCTTGTTTCACAAAAGGAAATATTTTCTCCCCTAAAATATAGGAAAGACATAATCTGATAAAAAGACAAACTTTTTTTTTAACTGATTTTTTTACAGAGAGGAAGGGAGAGGGACAGAGAGTTAGAAACATCGATCAGCTACCTCCTGCACACTCCCTACTGGGTATGTCCCTGCAAGCAAGGTACATGCCCTTGACCTGAATCGAACCCAGGACCTTTGAGTCCACAGGCCAATGCTCTATCCACAGAGTCAAACCTGTCAGGGCGAGAAGACAAACTTTTGAACTGAATTAGGGTCATGAGAATCTCAGTACATTAGTCCTTTTTTTCTCTCTTTTTAACACTGACCACTGGAAACTTTTCACAGGCCACATGGCAGCCTCCAGGCCAGTGTATGGGAACCAGTGTCATACGCATTTCTATCCATGTTACTCCTTGTACATGCAATCCACTGCTTGGCACCCCGGGAAAAGCAGTGCCTTTCAGTTAGAGAATAAACTGGTATAAGATGAGTTGTACAAATCCATTGTCAAGAGTGCTGTAGAGAAACAGCATTGATCAAAACAGTAATGTACTGCTTTAATTTTAATGTTATTTCTTTTTATTTCTATGGAGGCAGGCAGGATGCTCAGTGCTTTGCATGCACTGGTTCATTTCATTCTCCCTGTTCAACTTTTGCCCATTGTCTATGAAGGTGTACATTTCTCCAGGGGCACAATGATACGGAAATATTTTCAGGTTGGAAAGGATAGATTTCCATAGATTTCATGGCTCAACATGGAGAAGTACATGCCGTGTCTTTTAAAAGCACTGTTGGTCTGAGAAGAGCGACCGTAATTTATAGAGGAGCAATTCACATCCTGTGTCTTCCTGCAGACTAGCTGGTCAGTCGGGAAGGACAGGTGGCCCCAGGCTTCTGACCTCAGTTGCACACTAAATCCCAGGAAATGCCCACGTGAGGCTGCTTCTGTCATCAAGGACTAGGGAGTGAGGAAAAACAGCCCCAGGCCACAGGCTGGAGACAGGGTGAGGTCCGGAATCAATTGTAATTGAACCTCCACCACAAGTCACCTGCCTCGGGTATTGAACCGAGAACTTCCATTGGGCCATCCTCAAGATGCCTTAATCCCTGTGCTCCCGCCTCACAGGCAAACCTTGTTGGGCTTTAAGACTCATGTTTTCCCTGAAACCTCCTCTCACTGTTTCAATTCTCACTGATCTCTTTCAGGGGGGGAAACAGAGCTAACATACAGAGAAGGTACCAAGAATTGAGAATGAAAATATTAGAAGTGGGGGGGGAGGGGCAATGGGAAGATATGTACACATGTAATACATTAATAAAAAAAAATTTTTAAGGAAAATATTAGAGCCAGAGAAGACCCAATACATTATCTTACCACCCACCCCCAGACCATAGGCCCGAATTGTTACAAATGAGAAAAGCAAGGCCCAGAGAGACAGCAACTTGTCCAAAGCCATGGGGCTAGAAAGGCAACATATCATTCTGACAAGCGCCTCCTGACATAGGGATGCTCAATGAACAGTCATCACCGACTTACCTAGAGAAGAGCCCTCTCTGATTCACAAGATTGACCATCTCTTCCACAGTCCGTGGGCTCCGTCTAGTTCAGTGCTTCTTAAACTACTTGGTCTCAGAACCCATTTATGCTCTTGAAAATTATTGAAAGCGCTTCTTTTTATGGAAAATGATATTTTCCAATACAAAACAAAAAAAGTCCGGGAGAGGAGTGGCATTGTTGTAGATGGTGCTAGTCTCCTTGGTGTCTGGCTGAGGAACAGACAACTGGATTCTCACATGTGCTTCTGTATTTACTCAATTACAAGATGTTCTGGGGGAGAGGGGCTAAAGCATATGACTAAATCCTGGCCTCACACAAGCATGTAGTTGGTAAAGGGCATACTTGCATAGCCACTCCAGTAATTGTGTGTAATTGTTTTGGCACGACACAAAAATGGGACAAGCGGAAGGTAGTTTTTTGAACATTGGTTGCCATGTGGAATCAGAAACTATGTCAGAGATTTTTCATATTTTTTCTATATTTTATTGTTTGAATGTGCTTTTATTGATTTTTTAAGAAGAGAGAGGAAAGGAGATGGAGAGAGAGAGAGAGAGAGAGAGAGAGAGAGAGAAAGAGAGAGAGAGAGAGAGGTGAGAGAGAAACATCAATCAGTTGCTTCCTAAACACACCTTGACAGGGATTGAACCCACACCTGGGTATGTGCCCTGACCAGCAACCTTGCGGTGCATGGAAAGACAGTCAACTGAGCCACCAGGCCAGGGTGAGATTTTTTCATATTGTTTTACATGAAAATCTATGCTACTTTCATTGCACTTGGAATGGTTCTTTTTCACCCTGTGGGGCTTTGCACCATCATGCATTGCTTATTTGGAAATACTGCTTCTCTGAGATTTGCATTTGTGAGAGAATTAGAATGAAAAGGTAAATAACAGTTAAAATTATTATGAAAATAATTTTGACTATGCATACCCCCCGAAAGGGTCTTGGGAACCCCTAGAAGTCTGAAAACCACTCTTGGAGAATCACTGGTCTAGATCAGGTCAGAGAAGTTCACGTTCATTTATCCCACCAGTATTTCCTAGACACCCACTATGTGCCAGCAACGGATCCAGGTGCTGAGAATTCCACAGCGAAGAAAACAAAACCCTGCCCCAGAGCAGCTCACGTTCTCAAGGGGATGCAGGCCATGCACCAAGAAGCGAACACAGACAGCAGTGAGGCTGGTGAAAGAACGGGAAACTGCACCAGACATGTGCACATGGGCATGTGGTTTGCCCAGGAAGCTTAATTCAGCCAGCCTCGAATTTGCTAATGTAAGGGTTTCACAATAAAATATGGGGCATTTTAAAAAAAAAAAGCCAAAATACTTGTGGACACAGACAGCAGTTGGGGTGACCTGCCATAAAGGAGTTGAGAGCTCACTATTGAGGATGAATTCCTTTCCAATTGCTCTAGGAGGAGTAAACCTCAGAAGTCACCTCTCTTACAGATTCCTGGCCTCCAATGAGCTGACCACACCCTACCTGCTTACACACACGATCTCTTCTGTAACCCCCTGCAGGTACAGCCCATTCACTTACACCGTCTTGCATGAGCCCCACGTGACTCCCTGAGAGGTGCCCTGGCGTGGCTATTATTCATCTCTTTTACAGATGAGGAAACCGAGTCTGAAATAGGCTCACCTATAAGGTAATGAACTCGGAACTTGAACCTATACCGATTCTGACCAGTTCCTTAACCTCTTATGTTTCTTCATGTACGGAAAAGAAACGGGATAAAGCATTCAAAACAAAGGGTTAAGCTTAGTTTCTTCCTTCAACAATGTCCTGGTTTTCATAATCCCCCTTCTCAAAGAGCAAGTCAAAACTGAGAAGAAGACAAAGAGAGCTAGGGCCCAATGCTGCCTAGGCATCAGTATTTGGAGCTACTGGCTTTATAAATGTTTATGGAGACCCACTGTGTGCCGGGCCAAGCTCTAAGCAGTGGGGATGGAGAGAAGAAAGGGAAAGACCAAGTCCCTGTGCTCCTGGAGCTGAGGCTCCAGTGGACTGTGCTCAGCACAACATTGGCTAAGACAGCGGTCACCAACCTTTCAGACCTCCCGGACCACTAATGGTCCGCGGACCACCGATGGGCGCCCGCTGGACTGAGACACTTGGCGCTATTTGCCCCACATGAACCAAGAGTTAACTCCAAAACTTGAACTTGCTGAGCCTTCATCAATAGCACCACACCAACAACAGAGTCCTGTGTTCAATCTTGGCCACGAGAAGAAATACCAGGAAGCTTTATTCCTCTGACCTTTCACCCCACCCATTTTACAGATGGAAAAGCAAGCCCAGCACCCCAAAGCCACTTCTGCTGTTATCTTACAAGGAGCCAGAGGCGTGACAGGAGCAAAAGCCAGCTCTCTCGTCTCCCCCAGAAGCGCCGGCTGAAGCCTGGCCCAATTTTCCCTTTGTAACATCCCAGGAGGTCCCTTCAGCAACGCACATGCATTTGTGGCAGCGAACCAACATGCAGGCCCACCAGGGAAGTGACTATTTCAAGAGGAAAGTAGCATATATAGCAATAACCTTCAGCAGCACAGCCAGCCCCACGACATGGGCCAACCTCAAACCCCACATCACGCTTCCTCTCCTCCCAGTTCGCCTTGCCAACAGTTCCCACCAAGGTTTAAAAAAGAAGTTGAAGTTCCCTTCTGCCTGACTGGCCGGCACATTCCACTGACTCAGACTGTTCTGGGCACCACGGAGAAGACACTGTTCATTTTCCCTGGGCTGAGAACTGGCCCACATCCGGACCTGTCACTGGCAGGAGGGGGCTCTTGGCGTCTCAGCACAAGCAAATGAATGGAGTGCTATTTTTAATGTTTGGTTCCTGTCTGTATTCCAGAAGGCTCAGCACCTGTGCCAGAGCTGCTCCAAGTGTGGCTTGCAGACCACCGTCAGAAATACCTGAGTGCTTCAGAGAAAATGCAGATTCTGGGGGTCCCATCGCAAAGCTAGAGTAACCCCAAAGGTGAAACTCAGGAGTCAGAATCTTTTTTTATTATCCTATCATCATCATTATTATTATTATTATTATTATTATTATTGATTTCAGTGAGGAAGAGAGAGGAAGAGAGAGACAGAAACATCAATGATGAGAGAGAATCATTGATTGGCTGCCTCCTGAACACCCCCTACTAAAGATCGAGCCGGCAACTCAGGCATGGGGAATCGAACTGTGACTCCTGGTTCATAGGTTGACACTCAACCACTGAGACATGCCATCTGGGCAGGAGTCGGAATCTTTAACAAGCTCCTCAAGTGATTCTTTTGCAAAAGAAAGTTGGAGAACCATTGACCATTCAGCTCTGCATTCATTCATTCACTCAACCTGTGGCAGATCCCCCAGTAAGCCAAGCTCTGTGCTTGTGAAGTGGGAATACAAAGATAAATGACACATGCTCTTAGCTTGAGCATCCTAGGGAGACACAACACAGAGTGAAAGGCTAAAGACAGAGCCTGAGGAGCCATGGAAGCAATCAACTCTGCCTGACGGGTTAAGGGCAGCTTCCCAGAAGAGAGGATCTTGAAGCTGAGGCCAAGAGGGTGGGAAGACGGATGTCATAGAACAGTCATCCCTGCCTTGACTGGCCTTTGGCATTCCCTCCGGCTTGGCCAAAACCAAGATGGTATTCCATCTGCCCTCACCTAACCCAGGATTCTTCTGACTTCTCGAAGGCACTCCCTCACTTCCATGAATGAACAGAAATAGAGGAAGGATTGAACACAAGGAAAACAGGTGCCAGGAAGCTGCTCAGAATAGTAGATGTGCACCTACTACTGGTTAAGAACACGAGCTCTGAAATGAGACCAACTACGGTCTGGTTACCATTTCCAGTTATCGGCTTGTGGGCAAGTTAGCCTTTCTAATTCCCACTTTCATTACCTATAAAATAGGGACCATAGCTACTTTCCAAGAGTGCAGTGAAGAGTAAGCCAGAACACAAAGCATCTAGCACTTAGCCTGGCAATGTGGTACAAAAAGAGCGAAGAATCGTTTAGCAATAATAAGAAAAGGTCTGAGATTAAACCCAAGTTCCATAACTAACCCAGCTTTGGGAAAATCTCCCCATCTCAGACCTTGGGTTTCTCACCTGCAAAATTAGATGTTTTAGAGAAGACTCTTTAAAAACTCTTCAAGCAATAAGACTCCATTTTTCTAAAGGCGGTAAGAGACGTCAAGTCCCCAGACTGGATGCTCATGTTCCCACTGACTCACACTGTCTGAGACGCCCAGTCAGTGTCCCTAAGGTGGGAAAAGTCGTACCTTTTGCCTGATCAGAGACATGTCTCGGGGCATTTTGTTTTCCTCTTGGACCTTCCTTTCACCCCATGCTTCTTCTTTGTATCTTTTCATACACGAAGAGCTCTGTGGGTGATATCCACCACCCCCCAACCCCCAAACAGGCACGGGACAGTAGGGAAGTTGGCCTCCAAGCCTCCTCCTCACTCAGGGCTAAAGGGAGTCATCAGCTTCCTCTCTCCTGCCCGAAGGCAGGGAAAAGAAACATCAACAGCCAAACAAAGAGCTCCAACAGCTTGGGTCGCACACAAACCCGCCCTTGAGAAGCTGCAGCTGGGCAGAAGGCAGCCTCGAAGCAGCTCCCCTCTCCCCTGCAGAACAGTCACCCCCACAAACCCTCAGTCAGTCTGTTGGGGGCCTTTCAGCTTCACTCTCATCTTGTCCCACCCCCTTAGCAACCGACAAGTTGTCCTTGGTCTAACCTTGAAGAACCTACGTTGAACTTGGAACCACTCAGCTGGTCTGGCTGTACTCTTAGACAAGCCGAGTGCCCCCTGTCATGAAAGCACAAACCTCTCACCCTGCTCAGCGATGCCCACACCCACAGCACCACCACTAAGACATGGAGTTACACCGAAGAGAGAAGTGACTATGCTGAATCTTCCTTGAAAATGTCCCTTGATCCTGCCTTTCCCTTCCTGTCCATTCATACTCTGACTGGTTGGTCTGTACCAGAAGGCAGCCAACATGCTGTAAAGGGCCGGAGAGTAAATATTTCAGCCTCTGCAGGCTTCACGGTCTCTGCTGTAACTACTCAAGGCTGACATGCTTGTGCGAGAGCAGCCACAGACCATTCAGAAATGAATAAGCAGCGCTGTATTCCAACACAACTTGACTGTGGACACTGACTTCTGAATTTCCTATAGTTTCCGCATGTCAGGACATGTTTCCTCAGCTCTCTGGCTACCCAGAAAGAGGTGGCAGACTGTCATAGCCTACACTCCTGTCATCTCATTCCCAGACCTCAGCAATATTCTCCTCCCTGCCTTCCTGGCACCTCTTACCTTTGAAATCACCCTGCTCAATCCTACTTGAGCAGATCTATCCAATAACTCCACTTTAATCATTTCATTTCCTTTTTGAAAAAGGCTAGACATATTGGCTGACATTTGAGGCCTGTCTCAATCAAGACACCTTTCCATCCGTGTCTCCTAATAGCCTGAACTAAGCCCATTCCCTTCAGTTTTGCAAATAAATTATATCCATCTTTACAGATTAGACTCAGATCTCTTTTCTGATCACCTAACCCCAATTTATTCTCAATTCCTATAGTGTTTGTTTATACAGTACTAATCAGCCTTTAAAGGGCTTACATTTTGCAGAGATAGATGTGTACACCAAGAACTACTGAAAACTAAAATAAACATTCTTAAGGATGCTCACAAGGTCATATTGGAGAACAAAGCAACCAGCTGAGGGAAAATTGGGAGAAAGCTCCATAAAGGATTTAACTCTTAAAGCAGGTGAGTCAAGCTTCATCAAGCCAATAAAATGCAGGGGTTTCTGAAAGAAGCATTCTCAGATGGAAAGGTTTATTCAGAGGATAGGGGTGCAGCAGGGGGTTGTAACCGAGCAGGTGGCAAAGTCAGATCATGAAGAGTTCCTTCGCTCAGAAGCAAACTCAGTAAGGCTGTTGGGGGAGGTCTGATATTAGCTGAAACACACAGTAGGCCTTCAATAAATACACATAGGGACTATCACAGGAACTTGAGGGTTCCATTTCTCATTCCTGGAAGAGACAAGTTACTCCAAGTCTCAAAAAGCCAACAGACAGAGCATCAAAGGGTCTGTGGTAGGAGATCACTGGTCTTTAATCTGCCTGTCCTCTCCTTCAGCCCACACCCACAGCTCAAAGAAAAGCTGAGGGTGAGGTCTCCCCAGGCTCAAGCCCCATTTTCTGCCCTGTAACCTGCAACCCTGCTTGGCCATCTTAGAAAATGTTGCACATAAGACTAGACCTCTGTCCTACGCCTTTATAACTAGGACAAAACAGCAAAAGAATTTTTTAGGGGAAAAAAAATCAATTCTTTTCCACTAATTGTAATTCACTTTCATTTTTTCCTAATGATATCTTGACTTTTTTTGGAATTACACTGGCTTATGTTTGATTCTTCTAAAGAAGCAGATGTTTCTGTAACCACCTCCCTTTCCCTTTAAGAGGATTATAAAAATAGAAGTCCTGAAAAACTCTGAAATGCAACTGACACAAGGTCTTCCATTGACACCAACTCCTATAGACTTCAGTGGTGAGCAATTCTCGGTTAAGGGGGCTTTGAAGTAAACTCTTTGAAGTGAGCGTGGCACTTTCTCAGTATAAAGGAAGTAAAAATGGAAGCTAAAAGATGAGAAGACGGAAATACAAAGATGAAAAAGGAGAAGAAGGTCCTTTTGAACACAAGAGCTCCCAAATTTCATCCCTTGACGGCATAACACCAGGTCTGATTCTATGGAAATTGGCTGAACATCTATTTATAACCATATGTACAAAGCACTGTGCTTGAGACCATTGGGAACACAAAGAAAAGTCAGCATCTCCTTCCATATGATTATAATTTATTAAAACAGGACATAAACTTATTTATGTAACAAACTCTAATATAACAAATATGAAACCATTAGGAACACGGAAGAGGCAAGACACCAATGCTTGCATTAGGTGCTCCAGCTACATATACTGTCTCATGAAAGTCAGCTGGTTTAGGGTCTGAGAGCATAACTCACTCAAGTTCACTCCACAGGTAAACACACAGGTGGAAACTTGAAACAGGTCAAGGCACATATTCTTCCCACAAGTTAGTGCCAAGAAAAGAAAAAGTATGCCTGGTCAGGGTCAGGGGGAAAGACCATAAGAGGTTTCATGAACAAGAGGCCTTCAAGATGGAAACCTGGTGACGGGGACTTCGATAGACATAGTGGTGAAGGGAAAGCACCCCCTGCAGAAGGCTCAGAGGGAAACAATAAGCACTCAGAGGGAAACAATAAGCAAGCTGGTTGTACTAGAACTTGACTTACCTATAGGGAAGTTGGGATGGAACAGGACCCATGATAGAGGGAGTGGCATGCTGAGGTGAAATGTGGCAGAAAGTAGCAGCCACCAAAGGCTTTAGAGAACATAAGAAACATGATCGTACATCAAAATATTCTTGAATTCTCTGAAAAGGGTCTAAAAGGCTAGAAAGTGACTGCTATTTGCAAACAAAAGATCAGAGGCTCAGAGAATCAATGAGTCTCAAGTATTCTCTATGTTCTCCTCAAGTTCAACTGTAAACCTACTTTTGGCCCACCCCGTATGCACGAATTAGTCCTATGTTCCAACATGCCAATATGAAAGACCGTGAAATCTCTTTTTTAATATATTTTTATTAATTGCAGAGAGGAAGTGAGGGGGGAGAGAGAGGAGAGAAGGAGAGAGAGAGAGAGAGAGAGAATGATGATGATGATGATGATGATGATGATGATAATCATTGACCAGCTACCTTCTGCACATCCCTTACTTGGGATTGAGCCTGCAACCTAGGCATGTGCCCTGGGCTGGAATCAAACCTTGGGACCTTTCTATCCACTGAAGCAAACCAGCTAGGGCCTGAAATCCTTACTGCTGCAAAAATAACATGGTAGTAAGAGGTGCCAGGAAGGCAGGGAGGAGAACATTGCTGAGGTCTGGAAATGAGAACTCATTTAAAGTACTTTAACACCTTTTCCTAGGTTTCAAAATTTAGAAAGCTTTTTCCTCTCTGATTTAAAAACAATTTCATGTTTTAAGTGTAAATTTGTCCTCTAAAATATAGATAAAATGCTGCAAGCTGGCTTAACTACAGTATCCTAGAAGCTTGCAAAGTGAATGGGTCAACTGAAAATGCAAGAAAAACCATTTAGACACTCTCAGCTACATCAGTTCATTTTATATCACGGGGAAATTTTTAAATTTTAAATCATAACTTGAACCATCACCCAGAAAAAAAAATGGAGAAGAGAGAAATTGAACTCGAAAGTGAAAAGATATTAAACATCCTTTTTTTATTATTATTTGAAACGAAAAATGATAAAGGGGTTCCTTTCACTATAAGGCCAAAAGTCCAAAATCTAAATTTTCACATTCCAGCTGATGAGTTTATACTGAAGAGGTGTCATCAGAAAATATGATCCACAGGCATCAAAGGAGAAGTCATTTACCTGACAATAGCAACAAGTCACTATAAACACAGACATGTTATCTGTCCATTTTACAGATAAGGAAACTGAGGTGAATGGTTCATGAGAAAAACATCAGGTGAAGCCATGGTGGGAGGTCTGACTGCCCTGGAGCATCTGCTAAAGGTCACCAATGCATTTCCAGAGAATCTAGGAGGAAATCAGACCTCCTGTGGATACCCACATTTTAGAAGAAATGTTGTCAGCAAGGAATGACCGCAACACATGGGAAATGGCTGAGATGGCTGGGGGTGTTTAATCCAGAGAAGAAATGCCAAAGGGAATGAAAAGGATGTGTGCAGGTCCCCTGTGTGTGTTTCCAGGGGAACCAAGCAGAACTAGCGGGCGAGAGGTGCAGGCAAGGAGACCGCCCACTGTAAGAACTTTCTGACCAGGAGAACCACGTTATCAATGGAGCACTTTCTACAAACAAATGCATCCCTGAAATCAGTTCACTCATCCAAGCACCAGCATCAACATATTTTTTATATATATTTTATTGATTTTTTACAGAGAGGAAGAGAGAGGGATAGAGAGTTAGAAACATCGATGAGAGAGAGACATCGATCAGCCGCCTTCTGCACGCCCCACACTGGAGATGTGCCCACAACCGAGGTACATGCCCTTGACCAGAATCGAACCTGGGACCTTTCAGTCCGCAGGCTAATGCTCTATCCACTGAGCCAAACCAGTTTCGACAGCATCAACATTTTTTGCCATAGCTACAAACCACCCATATTTTTATCTATTACTTTTCTTTAAATTGATCTACATATTTTACCAAAATAAATTTAGCTTCTCTCTATGCGATACTATTCAAGAAACCATGAGATTCAATGCTCTCAGGGTTTTTCCCAAATACATACAAAACAGATGACTGTTAAAATAAATATTCATCTGTGTAGCATCTAAAATCAATCTCTCACGCCAGTAGTCTTATGACCACCACATTTAGAACCACAGACCAGAAAAAGTCAAGCCAAACAGAAGATCCCTGGCTACTGAATTAGACAATTCCAAGTTAAAACTCCTGATTCCCTCTGTGCATTTCCTCACCTGCAAGTGGGTATGACACAGAGCTATGCCTATGAGGGTAGTTAGGAGTGTTGAAATACACCCGTACTCAGCATAGTGCCAAGGACCTGGTAGTTTGATACTTCTTACCACCTCTCCTGGTCTTTTCCATGTTGTTTTGTAGGAAGAACTCAATCAATGGCCATTGTTATTTCACTGGTTATTATATGGTTAACTTGTTATAACCATACCAGAGGCCCAATGCTTGAAATTTGTGCAAGAGTAGGCCTTCCTTCCCCTGGCTGCTGGCACCGGCTTCCCTCTGGCACCCGGGACTCGGGGGCTTTCCTCGCAGCCCTGGCTTTGTCCTGAAGGATGTCCAGTCTAATTAGTTTTTATTATTATAGATGTTATTTTATCTGCTCAGAACCTTGTCAGGGGGTTCCTTCACTGAAAGGAGGAGAACTAGATCATCTCTATTCCCTCTTTCTAACTTGCCTGCAGTTCTAGTGAACCAATAATTACACAACCCCAAGAAAGCCAAATCCCTCTCCCCCTCAGAAAACAGATAATAATGTACCTCCATGTCAATTAGCACCCTCATGTGACTTTCCAACCAGCTAGCATAAAACACTAAATTATCAAATTAAAAAATGCTAAAGCCACTTTTAATTATATAAAAATAATCTGGCCCTCCCTCCAAACAATAATAATGAATGGTTCTTGCTGCTGGTGGTAAATGGCCAGGGGATTAAAAAAAAAATGAAATTTACATTAAGGAATTTTCCACACAGAATAATACATAAAATAAAAATCTTTAGCAAGGGCATGTTTGTATTTAAAATCAGATGGTCAGCAACAGCCAAAACAGAAAGCCCAAGTTGGGTCCCACCATATAAAGCCTATTATGTGGGTGAATTACCCTCTATCTGCTGAGGGAGAAGGGAAGTGAAAGAAAATCATTTGAATAGTGAGCCTGAGCTGGCAGATTCAAATCTACCGCAGCCTCAATGAGTCCCAACTCCCATGTGCCATTTTCCGCCATCTTCGCAGTGATCTAACATGGAAGGATGTGGGTTTTCCATCCCATGTGGCCCCTAAATACAGCTGATGCCTGAGCAGAGGTGATACCTTTTCAACCTTGGAGAAATAACTAGCTGATGGTGGCTTACTGAGATAACATGGACGACAAATACCACTTTGGGAACAGTATTTTGAGATGACCCAAGACATGATTTTCATTCGTGACTTTAACTAACAGCATTTCTGCCACAGCCCTGACATTCGATCAAGAGTCAATGCTCCAACTCTGACGTGATTCCACTAGGCATCATTAATGGTGATCTTGGGCCAAACTCAAAGTATCACGTAGTCCATTTGCATTTTCCCACCATCATCAGGCGATGTGGCATTCCACATAAATAAATTAACCGAATACACTTCCTATCACAGCCATTTGGAATTATTCTCCACTGGTGTCAGCTTTTTTTGCATCGGCTATGATGACTTCAAAGTTGGGTTTCGAGATCAAGCCCCCTTCAAAGCTGTCCTGGAATGCCCCCTGGGGCAAATGTGGGATGAGAAGGAGAATAAAAAGAAGAGCAGCCACTCTCAGATATGCCAGGCAGTGTGCAAAGGCAGTGCCCACGCCTTCTCTCACTTCATCTTCGCGGGGACCTCCAAGGGTAGGACTCTCATGGTCTTCATTTCACAGGGGAGGGAGGAAAGGGACCCAGCCAGCACTCCTGGCGAAGGTAAGTGGCAGGGCCAATGTAATGCCTGGCTCATCCTGGCTCTCTGTTCCCACCTCAATTCTGACCACCCGGGTCTCATCTCCAAGTGCAAACTCCCTGCAGACAAGGTCTATGCGTTCTCATCTAACTGCCCGCAGCAACCTACACACTTACAAATCTGTACCCACGGATTTATGAATGTTTATTAGTGCTCTTGCTGCCTAGGGCAGGCCATCTATTCAATCAGTAGTCAATCTCGCCATGGCTCAGAACCTGGTCAGGTTCTGTCTCAACGATGCCGCCTCTCCAAGTGAGGGATAAAGAAATAACAGAAATCTGTATTTATCACAGTCTCGTTTTCTTAAACTGAATGCTCTGCGTTTAATAGTATTGCCCTGGTCATCACTTATTCTTCTGAGGATGCCCAGTCATTTTATGAGCAGCCAATCCATCCTGTGCCGGATGAGTAGCCCCCAAGCCTATTGAGATAGAGCCTTTTATGTGGTCCCAGGGGCTACAGAGGTGTTTAGGCACTTGCTCGTCTAGTTCCCACCCTGGCTATCTGTTCTTATTCGTAAGCCTCTCCTAATTGCCCACTAATCTGCTGTGGGAGAGAAGGACTATACTTATTGGACCTTCTTTAAAACACAAATTAAAAGACTCTCCTCTGAGGAAAACATCAGTGCAGGCTTTGGGGGACCTCTATTTTCTCGGCTTGTTCAGGTTTCTCTTTCCTGGGGTTGGCCTCTTGGCACAGAGCTGTGGTTTGGATCATTGCTATTACCTGACCATTGCAGCCCAGAATAGAGAGCAGAGCTTCCTAAGATGATGTTGGTTCCCTTCATTGTCAAAGTTCCACGTAAAATCACAGAGGGCCCTTCCCCAGGGTCTGAACCTTTCTCTCCCGGACAATAGGATGCAGAAAGTGAAAGCAGATCCCATATGCACATCCTCCCAGGGTACGGACTTTTCAAGCACAGGCAGAGTCCTGCATTGAGGAAGTCATCGGCACCATTGGCCAATGCATTGCTTTCCTTTCCTTCCCCTCATTGTTTATACAATAGTGTCTCCTCCAGGCTGGCGAAGAGGTTCTATAACTGCCCTGAGGCAGGGGGAAGAGGCTGGTTTTATTCACAGGAAAGGCAGTCCTTTCCAGAAGGCCTCCCGATCCCTTCTCTCTCTGGAAAAGAAAGAAGTGGGGGAGGAAAGCGATGAATCGTTCTACTTCCTTCTTCCCTATATCCCCACCACAAGTTTCAGATTTTCTAAACAGAAACTGGAGATTTGCATTATTCTGTCTCTGCCTGAAGCCTAGTCCCTTTTTAATTATGACCCTGGAAGGTGCCCACAACTATGTCCGTGACCATCTGTCAGCAATACAGCCGGAAGATTCACATACAACCAGTCCCTGCCATTTCCCCAGGAGGCAGGTCACAGTGGAGACAGATTTGGGTTCAAGTCCAGGCTTTTCCTCAGCATCACAATGTGCCCTGCAGTAGACTTGGCACCTGAGCTTCCGTCCTACCACCTGCAGGATGAAGGTAGGGGCCCTCAGTGTAATCATATATGTTATGATACTTAGTGTATAAATACATAGAATTCCAAGTGGAGAGTGTGTAGGGACATCTCCTGCTAACAGTCTGTTCTATCGAGGGGCATTGGGGTGGAGTAGCGGGGGAAGGATTCTCCCTTTCTGCTTTTGTGCATCTGTATTATTTAACTTGTTCCCGTGGTGTTTATTGCTTCTGAATTTTAGGACGAGAATTTTTCCCCATAAAAAAAAGTTTTCATTTTTGAGAAATAAAACGAGGGTGATAGTTCCTAACCCTGCCTGCAATATGAAGTCTAGTATGGTATAGTGGTTCAATATTAAGACATTGGAGCTCAACCACCCGGCTTCACATCCCAGCCATCTGTTAGGCAAATGTGCGCCCCGGGAGTATCTCTTTACCTCTCTTTGCCTCTGTTCCCCCCTCTGTCAAACAGGGGTGATAACAGCACACCAGAGTGCTGTGAGGGTTTAAGTTAGAATGTAGGAAGCTCTAGGTCACAGTGAGCCTGCCACTGTTATTGTTTATAGAAGAAGGCATAATGGTGCTTTGTGATCTGTGGTGGGCTCTGTACACATAGATCACAGCATCACAGATCACCAAAAGACCCTTTAACAAGTTTAAAACCTAAAAGAAGATATGCAATTTACCGTCAGGGAAGAAGACTTAAACAGGCGGTTCCAGAACTTGTCTATGCAAATCTGTGTAATGGGGGGAAGATGATAAGAGAATGACTGCAGAGTAGGGCCTGGGGTCCAGGGAGGGACACCTCCTCCAGGGGCCACACGTGTTCATGGGGCCTGACAGGCTGGGAGGGATGAGGGGCCTGGAGGACTGGGAGGGACAAGTAACTAAGCCCCGTGGCAGAAGCAGGTCTAAGGCCCACTCGGGACAGATGTTCTTTTAAAATCTGGCAGCCCAGTGGGGTTCATTCTCCACCCCTTGCTCAGCAGGACAACATGCTAAGGATCCTGGAGAAGCAGGAGGGTCCAGGAAGCCTCACCTGACCAGGCAATGGCTGATTGTCTCTGCAGCCACATCTCCCACTGGGCTGCTGCTCAGTCTCCACCTGCCTCTCCAGCCCCGTCAGTACCTCCCACCCCTCTACAAAGTCCCAATCTTTCTCCACTCTCTAAATGACCCCAGCCCCACAGAAAACAGACTTTCAGTGCCCAAGAGAGGGGCTTCAATAATGTCTGGGCTTGGAGAAACCAATATGATGGCATAGGTAAACACCTAAACTGCTGCCTCACACAAAAATTTCAAAACTACAGCTAAAAGACAGAACAGACATCATCCAGAACCACAGGAGAGTTGGCTGAGTGGAAATTCTACAACTATAAGGAAAGAGAGGGCTCACAGAGACTCAGAGGAGCTGCAAAAAGCTAAACAGGAGAAAGACAAAACCTCCCGACTGTGCTGATATCCACCTCCAAATGCACTGAACCCCAGTTTCAGGTGAGACCCTGGGGACCCAGACTCATACAGGTCCCTGGAGTGCACGGAAACCCAGGGGAGCAAAAAGGCGGAGGTCTGGAGCACAAGTGCACAAAGAGGGCTGCAGCAATTACCGAGGGACACTGAGACCCAGGGACCACATAGGGCAGAGCTGACAGGAAGCCAAGGCTGTCTGCTCAGCCCTGAGACTCTGCCCATCCAAGCTGAACACAGGCTATTGCAATTTTGCAAGTCTTGTCTCATAAGGCTGACTCCAGCATAGAAGTTCTCCTGGCATAGACACAGCTGATCCTCACAACCAATTGGCTTGGAAGTCAATTCCCCCA
The DNA here is from genome assembly GCA_011751065.1 of Lasiurus cinereus. Classification (NCBI taxonomy): domain Eukaryota; kingdom Metazoa; phylum Chordata; class Mammalia; order Chiroptera; family Vespertilionidae; genus Lasiurus; species Lasiurus cinereus. The sequence continues at coordinate 13,500,743 of JAAGEH010000043.1, read as the reverse complement.
GTGATACCAACAACAATCAAGACTTAACTACAACAAGGCTGTACGCACAGTCCACAAAAGGGTGCACCAAGAGAGTCCACCTCAGGTAACTGGAAAGGCAGGGCCACTGGGACAAATAGGACACCTAGCACACAAAGCTACTCTACCAACTTAGGGAAGCAACAAAAATGCAGAGACAAAGGAACAGATCACAAATGAAAGAAATGGAGGAAAACAAATGACTGGATATAAAGTTCAAAACCACGGTTATAAGGTTTTTCAAGAATTTTATAGAAAAAGATGGATAAAGTTAGTGAGACCCAAGAGGAGATGAAAAAGGACCAACTAGAAATTAAACATACACTGACTGAAATAAAAAATATTATACAGAGACCTAACAGCAGACTAGAGGAACACAAGAATCAAATCAAAGATTTAAAATACAAAGAGGCACAAAACACTCAACTAGAAAAGAAAAAAGAATCCAAAAACTGGAAGGTAGTGTAAGGAACCTCTGGGACAACCTCAAGCGTACCAACATTGTGGGGATGCCAGAAGAGAGAGAGAGAGCAAGATACTGAAAACCTACTTAAAGAAATAATGACTGAAAACTTCCCCCGCCTGGTGAAAGAAATAGACTTACAAGTCCAAGAAGCACACAGAACCCCAAACAAAAGGAATCCAAAGAGGACCACACCAAGACACATCACAATTAAAATACCAAGAGCAAAAGACAAAGAGAAAATATTAAAAGCAGCAAGATAAAAACAGTTAATTACCTACAAGAGAGCACCCATATGACTGTCAGCTGATTTCTCAACAGAAACTATGCAGGCCAGACGGGAGTGGCAAGAAATATTCAACGTGATGAATAGCAAGAACCTACAACCAAGATTACTATGATAGCAAGGCTATCATTCAGAATTGAAGGTCAGATAAAGAGCTTCACAGATAAGAAAAAGCTAAAGGAGTTCATCAACTCCAAACAAGTATTATATGAAATGCTGAAAGGTACTCTTTAAGAAGAGGAAGAAAAAGAAAAAGGTAAAGATAAAAATTATGAACAACAAATACATATCTATCAACAAGTGAATCTAAATATCAAGTAAATAAAAAATCTGATGATCAGAATAAACTGGTGAATATAATAGAATCAGGGGCATAAAAAGGGAGTGGACTGACAATTCTCAGGGGGAAAGGGGTGAGGGGGGAGCAGGGAGAGACTGGGCAAAAATCATACACCTATGGATGAGGTCAATCGGGGGGAAGAGGTAAGGGCAGAGGGAGGGGTGGGAGCCGAGTGGTGGGAGCTATGAGGAAAAAAACGAGTAACAATTGTAATAATCTGAACAATAAAGACTTATTAAATTTTTAAAAAATGTCCATCTTTAAGGTCCTTCACCAACCTCCTTCCTCAAAAAATTACATGTGAAGGAAAAACAGGGCTCACTTATATCACAGCCATTAAAAACAAAAGTGGCAGCCCTAACTGGTTTGGCTCAGTGGATAGAGCATTGGCCTGCGGACGTAAGGGTCTCGGATTCAATTCTGGTCAAGGGCACATACCTTGGTTGCAGGCACATCCCTAGTAGGAGGTGTGCAGGAGGCAGCTGATCAATGTTTCTCTCTCATTGATGTTTCTAACTCTCTGTCCCTCTCCCTTCCTCTCTGTAAAAAAATCAATTATATATATATAATTGTGGTGGATGGGTGAGGCGAACCCCTATGCTCTGAGAGACACCCTTGCACAAAGCAACTAAAATCAGAAGGAAATGCAAGCCGGGGGCAGCCCTCAGAAGGCCCAGGCAGGTGGTTTTCAAGTCACCTCGACAACTGAAAGTGAACTCCATGCGCCCACTTGGGAGCTGGCATTTCAATGAGCAGAAAATCAACTCTTTGGCAGAAAAAAAAAATCACTGAGAATCAAAACTAAAGCCAAAACATGAGCTCCTTTAAACACACACACACACTGAGAACTCTGTACAACAAATGCCAGATTTTAACTTGGGAGAAAAACAGAAGTCTTTGGGTAAAATAAACAGAAGGGGGGAAAAAGTTCCCCTAGCATAAACCAAGGGGAACCTCCTTCCTGCAGATCAAGTTCTGACCTTTAGGTGAACTTGAAATAACTAGCTCATGATTTCGCAAAGCGGGAGGAATGGCAAGCATTTTGAATGCTGCTAAAAATCTTAGTTCTTCGCTGGCGTTTTGTTAGGCAGCCAAGTGTATCAGTCAGAGCAAAAGTAGCTAAAAAATGTGCGCTGCGCTCCGCCGGGAAAGACTGGTGAGGCGATCGCGGCAGCCGCCCGCTGGCAGCCTGTCCGGGACCCGGCCCTGTGCGTCAGAACCAGCACTGTCCCTGCGAAACAGCAAGGACGGCCAGTGTTCTTCCATGGCTCGTCCACAAACATGGACTGATCACCTACTATGTGCCCGTCGCTCTCTCTGTGGGGCTAATTTCTCCAAAGTTGGATTTTTAAATAAAGGTCTCAGTTCTCTGTTTTTTTGTCTCGTTGCCACCTGTAAATCCGCTCTTACCTGGCTATTTCTGCCTACCTGGGAGCCTGGAACTCCTGCCCACCCCTCTCACACCCCTCCCCCTGCACGCATGCAGGTGGAGACACGGACAGCCTGTTCCAGAACAAAGCTCAGGCTCAGGCCGGTAAGGAATAGCTCTACTTAGGGACGTGCTGTTGGCAAAGTTGGCGGGAGGAGGTGGTTAAAGGAGAAAATCTCTGAGAAATTGCTTCAGGATCAGGACTGTCCACGGTCAGAGTGGCTTGTGCATACTGATCCCTGCTCCTCAGTGTTCCTCCCACACTCTGTCCAGCCCGCGTGGACTGTTTCTGCCTCCGTATCACTGGGCATGGTATACAGTAGGAGGTCAACAGTTGTTGAATTCTCCGCTAATGTCAGTCGATGGAGATGACATAACCACGGAGCGCAGGTGCATGCCAGGCGCTTTTCTAAACCAGGTGATGCCGTTATGTTCCTCACCTTACAGATGGGAAGGCCAAGATGAAGAAAGGTTAAGGCACATGTGCCAAGTCACACAGCACCGAGTGCTTTCCATCCATTTTGTAAAGTATCTGGCGCTTGGTAACAAGAAAAGCATTCATGTTCCTCAAATAGCAAGGGCCCCAGCGGCAGGCAGCCCAGGCTCCTTCCTCCTCGCATCCTTCGGGACAGGCCTGGCCCCTTTACCTCTATTGAGAGGGGGCCGAACGACGAGGCGATGAATACAAATTCTGGTTCCGGGGTCCCAGCTCTGCCACCTACTCCGTGTGTGGTCCTGGGAGGGTCCCGTGTCCTTCCGCAGCCATGGTTTCCTCATCCAGCCCATGGAGACCAGGATATGACCCATCTCCAATGAGTGAATAAAAAGAGCTTGGAAAAGCGCTGGACATGGAAACACGCTGTGTCATCAGCAGCAGCATCACAGCTGCACCTCAGGCACAGCATCCACAGTCTGGTCAGAAAGGCACAGCCGAAGAGCAAACCAGAGTCAACCCCCAGGGACAGGGCTTTCCCGGGAACCCCACCCAGTGACAACATGCAGCCGGGTGCCAGGACAGAGGCACGCGGCCGCCTCGGGGTTCCAGCAAGCCTGGGAGAAGCAGGCTGCTCTTAGGAAGGAGACGGGAGACTGGGGATTGAGAAGGAAACCAGTGGTGTCCGCCACAGGGGCGGGCCGGGGTGAACCCCAGCACACACCTCCCAGAGGGGGCTCCTTGGGGAGAGTCGCCCAGCCAGCGGCCTCCAGCTCGCCAGTCACGCAGCACTCCTTGGCTCACTCTGTTCTGGAAAAGCGGGGACGAGGGGGAAAGACAGGGCAGGGGCTCCCCGCTCTGTGGCTGGGGCTCCCCGTTGCTCCGGAAACACGGAGCCCACCGACTCTCTACAATAACACTTTTTCCAACAAACTTGTGGAGATGGCAGTCCCCATAGAAACAATCAAAAGCGTAAGCGCCTCTCCCAGGCTTACACAGATGAGCAGGAACCCCTAAAAGCTCCCTGGCTCCCGACTTTTCCGTCGGCCCTGCGTCTCTCCCGGCTTGTGGGTGGCTGAAGCAAATGTTTGTTCACGGAACAGACTGCTTTATTCTGTTGTTTGTGTGGCAACACGAGTTTGGATCCCTTTTAGAGAATGGCTTCTGGGAGTTGCTGAGCCCACATGAGCTCGGCCTCTGTTTACAGTACACCGCGCACACCTCGATGCGAGTTCCTGGCTATCGCAGGCCTTCTCCGGGCTTTTAAACAGTAAAACTGCAGGCAAAGGTTTGTTTGTTTGTTTGTTTGTTGTTTTTTGTTTGTTTTTTTTTTTTTCGGGAATCCACCTCCTGAATTCTCAGTAACCCCAGGGCCCCAGTCATTGAAAATGTTACTAATAGCAAACATCTACCTCCCAGACCCAGAGATAAAAATGAAATCAGCATATCTGTCCTTTTGAAAGCCTGAAGCATTATAGCTTACCCAAAAAGAACGCCAATTTGGGGGCAGTCGTTCTATTTATCAGGGACGTCTTCACTTTACAAAGCATCTCTCCCACAGAGAAGTCTTTCCGGAATCCCTTGACCAGAAGGTACCCCAATAACCAGGCACAAAGCGCCTTTACAGCCTCTGTCCTAACGGGGTCTGATGGTTCTGGCTGATTCAGGTTTGTGTTGGAGGGAACATGGCAATTAAGAGCGCAGGCTCTGGGGCTGGCGCCTGGGGGGCTGGCTTCCGCACCACCAGGCGTGTCACCTGGGGTCCTGTCACCTTGGCCTGGATGCCTCACCTGTGCCTTTGTCGCATGGTCCCGAGGAAGCTCTTGGGCACTGCCGGGCATTGAGAGAGAGCTCTGGAGTGTAGCCTTGCCGTCCAGAGACAGGCTGGGGGAAAGCAGTGTGGTGCCCGCCCCTGCTCGCTCCACGTGCACATGGCCCCATGTCCGTATCTGTCATAGGGCCGTACTCTGGACCCACTGCCCTCGAGGCTGGGGACAACAGACAGCCTACGTTCTAATTCAGGGAGGGCGATGCGGAATGGGGGGTAGGGAGGCAGGGTTGTGGATGTGAAGACTAACAAGCAGAGCGGGCTAGAGAGAGAGCAGGAATGCTGGGGCGCTGCTGTCAATGGGGCCATCAGCACAGCCCTTGGAAGCTGGAGCAGGTGAGGGAGAAGTCGGCCCAGTCCAAGCAGAGCAAACCCCCATGCAGAGCCCTAGGGCAGGTGTGTGGCTGAGAGGGGGCTGCGCTGACGGTGGGGAGAAGAGAGAGGAGGGTCCGTGGAGCTGCTGGGGTCGGATGTCCAAGCCTTTGTGCTGACTGGCCTGTCCTCAGGGTGAAAGGCGGAATCTGCAGGGTTTGGAGCAGAGGAGGGCTATGGTCGGACTTAAGGATTTTTAAAAGGCTGCCTGACTGAGAACAGACTGAACAGAGAAAAAGGTAGATATGGGGGGGCCAGTGTGGAGGACCCCCACAACTGTCCAGGAGAGACCATGTTGGCCCCAGGGAGGCGTGAGAAGGGATCGGATTCTGGATCTGCTCTGAGTGTGGAACCCACAGACTGGCCAGTGCACGGGGTTTCGGGGAGGGGCAGGGTCAAGTGGTCGAGAACAGATGGAAGATGAAGCTGGGAAACTGGGGAGAACCGGGAGCAGCGGTGAGGTTTTGTTGGGGTGGGATTTTTTTTTCCTTCTGGGGGGGAAAGGGAATCATTTTTTAAATAGTAATTGTGGCCAGCAGGCTTCTCCCCAAATTCTGGTTTCCGAAAAGGAAACCTTTCCTCTGAAACGCCTGTCTTGCAGCTGCCCCTCCACCCAGCTCTCCCTGGGGCAAAGCCACGAGCTTCACGCTGGTGGGCTGCCCCTCCACCCCGGAGCTTTTACAGGAGCTGCGGCTGCCACCACCCACCGCCCGCCTCCCGTGCCAGGAGGCCTCTGGGTGCTCGCGTGGCATGCAACTGGGTGGGTCCATCTGTCTAATAGCGGGTTCCTATCAGGAAGCCACGCTGTCCCACACCTAAGCCACATCCTCCAAACAAGCCCGTGCCAGTAAGAAAGGTGATATTTTGATCTTTACTTCTTAACTCGGGGCCTCTCTTTCAAGTGGTTCAGAAATCTGAAAAACAGGCGTGCTGCTTAAACCCCAGCAAAAGTCCCTCAGGACGTTTAAAGTGAAAATGACAACCAACTTCTGTCCAGAGTTTTCCAGCTCACTGGAACCCCTCACAGTCGGATAATGAGCAAATGATTTTTAAGCACCTAATACTACACATGACAAGTAAGTGCCCTACAGGCAATGAAGGGTGAGGAAAGGGAAGCAAGGGCGGGTATATCATGGGTACCATTTTACAGAAGATGAGAGAT
>JAAGEH010000043.1:13439103-13494312 GCA_011751065.1 Lasiurus cinereus | reverse complement strand
GAGAGAGAGAGAGAGAGAGAGAGAGAGAGAGAGAGAGAACAACTCAGAGAGTTCATACTTTGCAATAGGCATGCCACCCAGGTCTTCTGATTCTAAAGTCCATGCTCTTTTCCTATTTTTTAGCTGAGTGACTTCGGACAAGTTACTTAACCTCTCTGTGTCTGAGTTTGATCATCTATAAAACAGATTATGCCACACCTGCTTCATGGGGTTATTGTGAGGATTAATGAGTTAACTGAGGTGCCTGGAAGAATCAATAATTGTCATCCCCACCATTATTATTATTACCATACTAATGCTACCGCTCTAGTAACTGGGATAACTACCATTACTAAACATTTACTCTGTGCCAGGAATTATAGAAAAAAAAATGCTCTACTCTCTGCCAGGAATTATAGGAAAAAATGCTCTACGTGCAGTAACTCACTGAAACCTTACCACTACCTGTGACCTTTGTCCCCATGTTACCCGCAGGAATCTGAAACTCAGAGCAAGGTTAAGTTCACAGGCTAGAGCTCACATACCACTATCTGCCAAAGTCAGATACCGCACTCAGGTCTCACGAGTTACTTGCCAGAAATATACAGGGTGCCCCAAAAACACATATGCACATTTTGAATGCCATGATTAATTCCAACGGGTTACATCTGAAAATGAAGAAGCATCCATTGAGCTATCAGCTCTCAAAGTGAGGATACAGTTTTGGGGACACTCTGTATTTACTACATAAAGCAACACGTGTGCTTCTAACTTCTGTCCACATGTTTAATACACATGCGGAATCAAAGGCATCTCCCTGATCCACAAAACACCGCCTTTTGAGGCACCTCGGCCCAAAAGCACAAAGGGAAAAAATACTCCGCATTCTTGTTAACTTCCTCCAGTGTGTGATGCTAATCACCCCAGGCCACATCCTATACCCACCACAACCTAAAACCCCACTTCCTCCCCAGAACATATCCCGGGAAGCAAAAGTCAACATCCCGCTCCAGCTGCTCCGAGCACACCTTGTGTACTGACGCAGGCATGCCAGCAAGTAACCGAGCTGGAAAAACAGCCTCTCCGCGCCTAGAGAGGATCAGAGTGCCTTGGACTGAAACGCATGGCTCATGGCGTCTTCGGCACCGCTTAGCAGTCCCAGCACTCGCTGAGCCAAGCCAGGCAAGCCGGCAGCATCCTGTTAGACCCTGAGGTCAGCATCATGGAACAGAGACTATCTGACCCCAGTGGTTTTTTTCTGGACCTCACTTCAGTGACCTGCTTGATCACCTGACCCTGAGACCTGCCCGAGGAAGGGGTCTCTGATGCCCCCAGGCCTGCGGGTGCACTGGTAAAAGGGGCATCTGTCAGTACGCCTTGGAAGCCAACCACCTGGCAGTATGGAGCCTAGGGGCCCAATGGAGGAGCTGGGGTAGGCATGGCGCTGTTCTTCAAGGATTGTCACTAGACCAGCCCTCAAGCTTTCCAAGCCGGAATTCATCAGAAATATTCTAGAGAGGATGTGACTGTCACTCTGGCGAGAGGAAGAGGGGGCAGGACAGAGACCATGAAAGAAAAGCAAGAGATACCTGTAATACTAGCAACAATTAAAAGTTAAGAGAAAGAAAAGCAAGAAGTTGACTCTGAGTTAACCCCAGAGATCAGGTGGGACCGCTCTGAATCACTCGTTATATCAAAAGCCCCATGCTCTCAGACAACCATTAGAGTCCACGGACACCAAAGGAATCCAGAGTCCATAAAAGGCAAGTGCTGACCACTCTGAGGGGTACCTGTTGAGTGCCAGGCCCCATGCTCGGGGCTTTCTAAGAAATAATATGTCTCATAAAGACAGAATTTCCTATTTCTCTTGGGGAGCAAGATCAGACGATCGAGGAACACTAAGCCCCATTCCCACAGGACCCCGAGGGCTGGGGCTGAGCAGTGGCTGCCTTCTGGGAGGCCTGAGCCCTCCAACTCAACACCAGTGCCCGGGGTCCACCTCCCCGGTTTAGGTGGCCGCCAGGCCCTGCAGGCTGGTGGCCCGGGCACTGCATAACAGTAAAGTGGCATGAGAGGGTGGAGCCGCCCAGCCACCACTCGTTTCTACCATCTTGCCAAGACTTCACTGCACTGTAAGATTTGGGGTGCCACTTCCCAAAGTCGGGGCTTGGAGGTGGGCATACAAGCCGTTTTGTTGATGACAGTGATGTGGAGCCAGCCCTTGGGGGCAAGCACCCTTGGCACTCCCCACAGGCTCTCTGCGCTCTGAGTCCCTCTGCCCCAGCCTTTAAGATCTGGGATCCCCGTCATTAAATTGTACTCCATCCCCCTGAAGTCTCCGTCCAGAAAGGCAGACATAAGACCTCCAGCCTCCACCACCCGGAGGGCACAAGCCGGTGTCACCCAGAGTAGAAGTGCCCCGGGACCTCCCAGTCACAGCTCTGGCTCTGACCCAAGGCTGGAACAGTGAGCACCTTCATACCAAGCTGAAGCCGGAGGCAGGTGGGAGGCCACCCTTGGGCTCCTGCGGATGTCAACACCTCCTGAAGTCCCGGCAGGGAAAAGATGGTGATTAATGAGGGAGAGGCAAGTGCCTGCCCCAAGGGAACCACCTTCCCTCATTTCGTGAACCTGAAAATCCTCTGTCTCTGCCCCCCCACCCCCCGCGAACTCGCAGCTGAGTCACGACTCCGCTGTATCGTAAACCAAGAATAAACACTAAGCCAACTGTCATTTTTAAAAGGCGAAAGATTTATGCGTTCTGAAGAGGAGCGCTGGAGTCCAAGCATCGTTTTATCTCTCATCTTTCCGAACTCAGCCGCATCTTTCTAAACTCCACCCTGCCCAGGGCCAGCCTATAGGCGATTCTAGAGCCTGAGACCCTGCACAGGATGAGGCCCTGCCCTCAGGACACACAGACACTTCCCTTCATACTTGCTAAGTACCAGCATCATCGCTGTCGCTGCCAAGGCACTAACCCCCACCAAGTGCTCGCTACATCTCAAGTGACATCTTGCACACATACTCTCATTACCTCATGTTGGGGGTGGCTATTATCTGCCTGTTTCGCAGATGAGAAAACTGAGGCTTGGCAACATTAAAGTGACTTGCTCTGGAAAAGCCAGAGAAGCATCATTTCTTGGTGTTTAGATGAAGAAGTTGAGCCTCAAAAAGTTCATGAATAAAAGACACTACTGGCGCTTGTGAAATTCCAAGGAATTCTGAAACTCAGTGTCAGGAGCCAGGGACAAAGACCAGCTGTATTCTTTACACTATCACACTAAACACATATTCCGAGCACCCATGCTGGGCCAGGTTCTATGCTGGGCTTTGGGGAGTCATCTATATCATCAATGGCTTTCCTTATACCACAAACCGGGAAGACAGTGCCTTATTCAGACCATGAATGGGGACCACCGTCCTTTCTTCACCATCATGGCCACCCAGAGTGAGCCCTCTGCCAGGGGGTTAGAGAATCACAACCTGTTTGAGCTGCAGGGCACCTTAGAACTCTCTAAAGCAACCCCACCCTTTCACAGAAGAGGAAACCAAGAGGTAATTGGCCAACGGTTGTATTCAGCCGGTGGCACATGTCATGACTGCCAATCTGGACCTACTGCCATTCGCCATGAGCTGCAGGATCAGCGACATCGGCCCCTGAGCCAATGGAAGGAAGTAGGCAGTTACTGTCCTTTGGATGAAGGGCCTGATCATCTATCTTCCTCTGCCCACTTACTCCAAAAGCCTCAGAGTTGGCTTGGAAGATGGGCAGGACATTCCAGGGAGAGCTGCTGGGCTAGGAACAGACTCTGAGAACCTGCTCCCTTCTCTCCTCCCCTCTACCTAAGCCAACCAGCTCTCCTACCTTCTCCCACCCCTGGAGGAAAGGTCCTCACACTTTGGCAAGTCCACTCTCCTCAATATTTGAGGTGGGCCATCTACTAGGGACAATGCCGCTGAGCATGCAGAACTGAGTCAGACTTGGTTTTATCTGACATCTAAATAGTTTGAATGCGAGGGGAAAACTGGTACTGAGGTAAGAAGTTCTAGTACAAATCGCTTTTCCTAGGCCCTGACCCCTCAGCTAGCCGAAAGACCAAGTGGGGAAGAAAGCTTATGAAATGTGTGCCACACGGTAAAGCTAGGAAGAGGTCTCTTTCCCAAACCCATTTGCTCCCACTCCCTCTGGGCTGCCTCCCCGGAAGCCTGTGTTTTCTTCCCGACAGTGGGGCTTCTCCATCTTGCCACTGCTGGCATCTGGGGTGGGAGCGTTCACTGCTGTGGGGAGCTGCCCATGCACGGTGGGGTTCCTCCCAGCATCCCTGGCCTCTCCCCATTAAATGCCAATAGCACTCTTAGGATCTTCAAACCCACACTCATGGCATCAAATGTCTCTGGGTGGCAGATTAAGGGATTTTCATTTCTTCTTTTTACTTCCTCTCCCCTCCCTTCCCCTCCACTCCTCTTCCCTCCCCAGTTCTCCATCTGCAAGAACCAGCAGAAGCGGGAAAGCCTGGTGGGTAAGTGCAGGTTAGAATCCCAGGTCTTCGCGCACCTGCTCTGCCACCCTGTGCCAGGTATTTCGCTTCCTCCCCCCTGTTACTAACACTACTAACAACAGCAGGGACTCTGAGTGGTAGCGGTTATTATTACTTTTATTATTGGAGGAGGGAGGTAAGCCCTGGGAATAAGAGGAGCAGGTGCTACGGGGTAAGACTATGCTGTCCCTGAAGGAGCTCTATGGCTGGTCAAGGAGATAGACACGTTCAGCGGGCACTTCTGCAAAACTCCGGTGAGTTACCAAGACTGACAAGTGACCCACTTCCTGAAAACCAGCCGTGCTCGGGAGACGTGCTGAACATGAGAGCACCGAGATGTTGCCTAAGAGAAAGGGGCACCCCGCACTCCAGCTTAGACATGTGTTGCTGAAAAAGTGAGTGTAAAAGGATGTTGCAGACTGAACCCTATTTATGACTAACAAGAGGGATCACTGGGAGGTAGAAGGTATGTGGGTGGGGGGGGGTGAATGGTGATGGAAGGAGACCTGACTTGGGGTGGTGAACCCACCATACAATATATGGATGATGTATTATAGAAATGTACACCCGAAACGTAGGCAATTTTATTAAGGCTAATGTCACCCCAATAAATTCAAATTCTTAAAAAAAAAGAGGGGGCTCTGTTTCACAGAATCCAAAAAAAAAAAAAGAATTTATAACCTGATTGTATCATCTGGGAAGTTAAAAAGTTTCCTAATTTTACTGTTCTATTTGAGGTTTTCAGAAGGTGGATTTTCTCACCTTGAGGCATCTTGGCGAATTACAAGCTCACGTTTAATTAACTCTGCAAATAAAAGCTCGGGGGCTCCAAGTACAGCCCGGCACGCTGCAGGCTCCTAGCGCTCCGCGACGTGGATGTGCGAATCACACATTAGGGAAAAGAAGTCACATTTAACAGGACACGGCGGCCCTCCCCGCCAGGTGTGTGGAAACAAGCTTGTTGGGGACCACAAAACTCCCACTTCTCAAACCACGTGACTGGCCAGGCTGTGAAACCTGAAAAGCGGGTTCACCGGGTTCACCGGGGGCCTTTCAGAAGGAACAGGAAGGTCCCGCTCCCTGTGTATTCTCCAAGGGCAGCCGGCTCAACGGAGGCCTTTGCCTTTTCACCTGTCGTTTTCAACGTAAAGTGTTTTCAACCACAGAACTTCCATAAATCGGAGGCTAAATTTCCCCCCAAGTTTCCAGGGCATGAAGACAAAATACGTCCAGGGGACTCCACAACAGGGCCCTCCTGCCCTCCCCACCCCCCCCACCCCCCACCAGGCACCCGGTGTCATTTAAATGTCACGTGGAAGATTAGCCCTACATAGAGCCCGTTGCTCATCTGCCAGCACCGAGGGCTGTGCTGAGGCTGAAGCAGCGGTTTGGGGTTTTCTAAGTCCTGATTTCAAATGGTCGCCCTTTCCTCAGGCTCCATACACGGCACATCCTGGCTGAGGGTCTGAAACGGAGGCAGTCACTCTCCGGTTCTCAGTTGGGTGCCATGCTGTCCCCACCGGGAACATCTGGTAATGTCAGGAGACATCTGCCACAGCTGGGCAAAGCAGGGGGGCCTGTGCTGCTGGCACCTAGCGGGCAGGAGCCAGAGATGCTGCCACTACCAAGTGCACAGGAGGGCCAGCCCCCTTCCCCGTGCCAACAGTGCCGTCACTGGGAAACTTGAGAAGGGAGCACTGAGGGAGCTCTAAGATCAAAGGCCCGCCTCGGGACTGTAGGTGATGGCTGACTCCAAAACGGAACCCTCCTCCGCTGGGGAGCCCAGGCCCAGCGCTAGCTGCATGAGCCTGGACAGTGAGGGACTCCACCCCAGCCTGCACCACCTCAGAGGTAAAATGGGGGCACCAACCTGCCTCCCACAATTTGGGCGACGGCCATGTGAGGTTATGTACCTAAAGGACCCAGAGGGCAGCTGTACTTCACAACACAAGATGCGTGAGCGACTCCTCGGCTAAGGGCGATACCTGGACCACAACAGCTGTCCCTGCGGTAACCCACGGAGCAGCCAGCCTCCGCGAGCTTGGGCCGGAGCCCCTCGGGAGGCTGAGATTTGGGGCAGCTCAGGATGCTCAGAGAAGAGATACCAACAACTGAGCAGTTTCTCAGGGTCACCTGTACCCCCAAGATGTCCAGGAAAGGGCAATGACTTTCCAAGCAAAGGCAGGGAGGGGGAGCCCAGGTGCCAGACCAGTCGGCATTTGGCAGAGGGCAAACAGACACATAGAAAAGGACCAATCAGAAGAGAGAGCAGCAGGCTGAACCACGACCTGGTCAAGTTGGCCTGTACATCAGGTGATCACCACAACTGAGAATGCATGTGCAGGGGCCTGCAGCAGGTCACCCAAAATGCCCACACTCCCTGCAAGGCATCCCCCAAGAAAGCCATTAACAACCAGAACCAAATAAAAGTTAGCCGTAAACAACTTGGGAAGTTCAGAGCCTCTCGAAAGCCCGAAAAGGGGTGTAGACTGCGTGTGCGGCTGAACTTCTGTTTTTTAAAGAGAACCAACCACCAAGTCATCCGCCCTGCGGCCACGTCATTCTCCCCGACCCCATGTCACACTCAAGCTCACGTGTGGCAAGAGGCCACTGGTGGCTGGACTTGGAATTTCCACACTTCTGCTTTCCAAGAGTTGGAGCAGGGTTTAAAAGTTAATATGGGTTAAGGCTGCTGACGAAAGTGAGGGTTTTATGTGAAGAAGCGTTTACCCCAACCCTAACTGGAGCATGATGGTGAGGCCTGGCTGAGCCCATGTCTGCAGACACGACTCCCCCCGTCCTCCTTGGTCCAAATGACAAGATGAGATACGGGGCTGCACCTTCATTCATTAGCAACTTGAAACTTTAAAAATGTGTTAGAGAGCTCACCAAAATGCTAAGAGAATGGCTGACCGTTCTTCCGCAAGTTGCTTACTTTTTTATTTTTATGGAAACACATTATTCACAGGTAAGCAGCCTATTCACAGGTAAGCAGCATAGGATAGAGCTCCACCTAGAATCCATTCAAATTCCAGTTCATTTGCTGTGCAACCTTGGACAAGTTACCCCGCCTCTCTGAGCCTAGGTTTACACATGTGTAAACTGTACTAATCATCCACACTGAGGACGGAGAAGCACACACAGGGAGAAGGTGGTAACAGGGTGCCGTATGAAGCAATTGAGCAAAATGGGCTAAACCCTAACGCTCTCCCCAGCCCTCAATCCCTGGCTCACCACTTCCTACCACAACACCACCACAGATACCTTACTAAGAGGTTCCCATCCCCAACCGCTCAGCTCTATGAAAACAGGGACCTGGTCGGCTTATCCAGCAAAGCTGTTGAGGGTGGGGCTGAGCACACAGCTGGCTCTCAATAACCACCCGTTGAGTGAAGAGATGAATGACAGTAACCATGAGCAAAGGGATCTAAGTCTCCATTTCCTTCTCTACACGTCAGAACATCCCCCTGCACAGGGCCTCCACAGAGGTGCTCAGCAATTAACAACCCACCCCTCCTTCAGCTCAAATGAGATCACCGAGGGAAGGAGGCTTTGAAACGGCCACACACTATCGGCACAGATTCAGGTGGCGTTTTCATGTTCTGCTCAATTCACAGGCACACATGGAAAAACATACTTGTGCCAGGTGGTCAGCCCTTTACCCCCGGGGGTTAGCAGGGTGTGGCCTGCAGAACTCAGACCATGAGGCATGCATCCTGGACCACAACCACCACACTGACCCAAAGAGGCTCTGAGAAGCTGGCTCCACACTCAAATACAGTGGTACCTCGAGATACGAGTTTAATTCGTTCCGTAACCTTGAGGCGTGGGAAACTATGAGACTCTCGAGTCGAGGTAAACTGGTGGGTCGTGTGCAGCCGGCCGATTGCACGATTACTCCCATCTCAAATGTTGCTCGTATTTCAAAGCAAAAATCGCTCGCTCGCTCGACGGCTCATATCTCAAAAATCTCGTATGTTAGGACACTCGTATCTCGAGGTACCACTATACTCCACCCGTCTCTCCCCAGGCAGCCAGAAAAGGTTAGAATCACAAGGTGGGTGCAGACAAGGGAGACAGAGGGAAGAGGAGAAAACCAAACTCCAAAGAAAAACCCCGGGGGGTCCTACCTGAGAGCTGCAGGGGTCTTGCGCAAAGCATCCGAGGACAGAGGCATTGCCACCATCATTCAGCACTAAAGAGAAGTTCTCCGGCTCAGCTCCACAGAAAGAAACCAGAGAAACTTAAATCTCAAAAGATGTCCACAGTCACCCGCCGGGATGCGGAGTGGAGCGAATAGTGCAGGGAAAGCACTGCCGTGTCAGGTTCCAGCCCCGCTCAGCCACTGCTCACCAAAGTGCAGGTTCAGGTTCAAGCCCCGCCAAGCCACTGCGCACCACGGCTCCAGGCAGCACCCGAAGCTCTCTGGGACCCACTCTCCCCGGCTATCAAAATAAAGGGTTACAGGGACACGCTTCCAGATCATGAGGTCTATCTGCGTCCAAAACAACCTACAAAACCCAGAGCTCAGATTAATGTATGGAACCTAAAAATTCTCGCTTTCTCCCAAAGCACAATCCCAAGTCCTATAACTTACGGGGAAAGGGAAAGCTGGGTGTGTACAGTGGTACCTCTAGATACGAGTGCCCTAACAAGATTTTGAGATACGAGCCATCAAGCGAGCGATTTTTGCTTTGAAATACGAGCAACATTTGAGATAGGAGTCATCGCTCGGATCAGCCGGCTGCACAGGACCCATCAGTTCACCAAGACTCGAGCATCTCATAGTTTCCCATGCCTCAAGGTTACGGAACGAATTAAACTCGTATCTCGAGGTACCACTGTATCTCAAAGATGCTGCTCAGAGATCACCCTATTCTCGGGGGAAGAAGTGTTTCTAGGGAGGGAAAAGAGGGGGGCAGGAAGGGAAGAGGAAAATTCTGGAAGGTGTTGACCCAATGAGTGTGATCATCTCCCATACCTAAGAAATTCTTTCATGTTCTCAGCAGCGAGGGTCACATCAATGTACAAGACCAACCCCAGCCACCAAGGCTTCTACTCAGTCTTTGGTCAGCGCTGAGTCTAGCTGGCCCTTCCCTCCCCGGCAGCTTGGGTTACTAAAGGTCTAACTTGGACCGTATCCTCGTCCTGGTTTTGACTGGGTAGTGGGTGGAATACCAGACTGGGGAGAGCAACTGCGGTCCAACTGCAGCATGCTCTTTCACATTCTATCGTCTCGTGTACGGAATGAGGTTAGAGAGCTACCTGGCCTGACCTACTTACCTGAGCAGTATCTTCTGAAAGCCAAAATCCAGCTGATGCATGTGAAAGCATTATGCAAATGAGTGATCCCTGTGTCCAAGGTCACTAGCAACCCAATCAATTTTTTTTAATATATTTTATTGATTTTTTTACAGAGAGGAAGGCAGAGGGATAGAAAGTCAGAAACATCGATGAGAGAGAGACATCGATCAGCCTCCTCCTGCACACCCCACACTGGAGATGTGGCCGCAAGCAAGGCACATCCCCCCCACCCTACTGGAATCGAACCTGGGACTCTTCATTCCGCAGGCCGACGCTCTATCCACTGAGCCAAACTGGTCTCGGCAAGCCAATCCATGTTGAGGATCCCTTAGAGTCCTGCTGAAAATCATGTGCCACCATCCCAGCCCCAGCCTGCTCCCTGGGTGAGCCGATTCCTCTTAGACCCCCACCAGCCAACAGGCCTGACCTCAGAGCATCTGTGAACCTGCCCAACCGTACAGTGACCTTCACTAGAGATCACACCTCACACCCCCCTAGGGGATCCCACAGAGGAAGTCAACCCTCAGTCCAGCTGGGCAGGGAACCAGTTCAGCATCACCCAAGCAAGCAAGCAGTGTACACGCCTAAAAATAAACACGAGAGAAAAGCACAATGGGGACCTCCCCATCCCAGAGAAGGCCAGGGCCTCCCCTGGCCCAGCACCTCAGATTCCGCCTTTCCCACACCGCCAGTCCCCCCTGGGGAGGAAACGAGCCCAGCACGGGCAGCCCTCTGAGCAAACACCTCCCGGTTCTGGTACTTCCCAGAACATCAAAGCAACGGTGCAGGATTAAGCTTCAGGGGGAGGGGAGAGGGACTGCCCTCTGGCCCTTCTGAAGAGGTTAAAGGTTTCTCCCACCGGCCCACCAGCTTGGGTTGAAAGCTGCTTACTAGCTGTGAGATTCGGGGTACTGGCCCTTCCTAAGCATCCATTTCCTCCACCCACAGGATGGTTTCGAAGATTAAGCTGGGTGCTGGCAGAGCGGACTCGGGGACGGCATCAACTACGCGGATTCCCTTCAGAGATCCCACCCTCACCAGCCCTGTCCTTCCACTGGACCTTGCTCGTTGTGAAATATCCCCCTGAAGGGAGGCGGGGCTCCAGAAAGAAAGAAAAAGTTATTCAACCGTTTCCTTCCCCATTTTGCTTTGACCCCCACAGTGTCATACAGGTGGCACTTGTTCTAGTCAACTGAACACTGCTGCTAAAGACAAGAAACACTGCTTTTCCTGAACTCTCTCGCCTGTTCTCGGCCCCCACAGCCCTCTAGGCAAGAGCGCTGGTCTCCCTGGGACTCGGCCTAGGTCTTTCTGGTCTGAGGGGAGTGATCCTGTTCTTCTGGAAAAGAAGAAGGCCTCAGCCTACCTGGACTCCTGCTTATGAATATCAGGCTGGAAGAGGGAGCTCCACCCGCAAGGGAGCTGATCAAAGACCCTTGTCTGCACCAGTACCAGGTTCCAGAAGACCTCACATGCCCATTCTGTGCGGGTTATTCTTTCTCATAAGGCAATCCTATGGTTTTAAAAGACTTTTCCTAGCAACAGAGTCACAAATAATGGGAAAATCTTTTATGAGACCTTGATCCTGATTCAGGGCCTAGAAAACATGTGTATCTTTGGGTCCCATGTTTCAGAAAGCCGAGTTCCACTCCATGCAACAGCCTCCTCCTAATCAATCAGTCAATCAGTCTTCCTCTCTATCCTTCTCCCGTCCTCCACAACTTCCCCAACATACACACACACACACACACACACACACACACACACACCCTTTCAATAGACACAGAGAGTCTGGGCACTGACTTATTCTTATGTCTCCAACATTCTGAACTGCTGTCCTCTGCCTCTGCATTCCTCCTGGTTCCAGTCCTCAGCCCTTTTTCATTTGGGAGAAAAGAGGGCAAGAAGAAATGTGTGATTATTAGGGGACATCAATTTCTAGTAAATATGCTAAGATTAGTCATATCACTCAAAATGCACTTTTTCCAAAGTCAAGAACGGGGGAGGGGGGGAGGAGAGAGAGAGAGAGAGAGAGAGAGAGAGAGAGAGAGAGATGCTTTCCATGCCACACAGAAGCACTAGAAAGCCTTTACCTGGATTGCCCCAAAATGAAAAGGCTTATTGGTTCGAACATTAGAAAAACACACCACGTGCTGACCCCAGTGGAGCAACAATTCAGGACACAGAGTGTCCTATTCATGAGGAAAACATAAGAGAGATGTTTTCTTTGACTATTCAGAGCCTCAGCCATGTACTACTGGGCAAATAAAATTCATATGACCACGGAGACACTAAAGAGACCCCTTTTACGTAACTCCCTGCTCCGCAATGTGCCATCCTGCAGCCCTGTGTCCTTCACAAAGGCGAACTCAGTCCAACAAATAGGAGATTCTGAATTACTCAGAGAGATAGTATCTTTATTGATTCAATGA
The DNA here is from genome assembly GCA_011751065.1 of Lasiurus cinereus. Lineage (NCBI taxonomy): Eukaryota > Metazoa > Chordata > Mammalia > Chiroptera > Vespertilionidae > Lasiurus > Lasiurus cinereus. The sequence goes on along the minus strand of JAAGEH010000043.1, from coordinate 13,482,059 downwards.
ACAAGTCCAACGTGGCATTCACATAAATGCAAACTACTTGAGAAAGAAAAACCATTCTCTCTCCCCCTTCCACTCTCCCCACTCAGAAGTCTGGCCATCCATCGGGGCCAAACTACCTAAAATTCTGTTTGAAATGTTATCACAATATTTCCCTGCGTCTCAGTAATGATGCCTTTCAGCTTTAAATCCAGAAAGTGCCTTGAGGTGCTCAGAAACCCTCATTTATTCTGGAGCAAAGACTTCTCACCTGAGAAACTAGGAAACAGAGCCCTAGTGTCTTCCTTCTGGTGAAGGAGTCAGTGACAACTCTAGCATGTACAAGGGAGTCCTAGGGCAGTGGTCGGCAAACTCATTAGTCAAAAGAGCCAAATATCAATAGTACAACGGTTGAAATTTCTTCTGGGAGCCAAAAACCAACTTCTGCGCATGGGCCATTCAGTTTCAATCGCACTGAACACGTGCACCCACATGTGGTATTTTGTGGAAGAGCCGCACTCAAGGGGCCAAAGAGCCACATGTGGCTCACGCGCCACAATTTGCCGACCACCGTCCTAGGAGAATAACAGTGAATATAGACAGCACACGGAATGCACATGGTAGGCACCTGATAAATGGCAGTGTGGATTACTGTAATTCTACAAACCTAGGAATACCCGAGGAATAAGAAATGCTCGAATTTCTACCTCCCTGCATTTTCACAGGCACCAAACACGTAACTAAATCCTTCATGCCTCGGTCACTGAGCTCCTGTGTGCCAGGCACTGGGCTGGGAGGCAGAGATGAAGACAAGATGTGAATGGTCCAGTTGAGGCAGAAAGAGAGAAACAAAACAGAACACTGACCTGAATGATGAGCAGCAGCAGAAGGGATCGGTGATGGCTTTGGCTGAGCATAGATTTCCAGAGGCGACCACCAGGAATTAGCCAGGTGCAGATGAAGAGTGTGCCCCACACCGAGGGTGCAGCCACCCCGTGGGGAGAGAGAAACCCACACATGTGCAGGCACAGGAGCTCGACGTGGTTGGAGCAAACTGAGGCGAAATATATAAGAGGCTGGAAAGGTGAACAGCAAAGTCCAACCCCCTGAGGCCTCCAGGAGACCAAGGAGGGGCTGCCAGCAGTGGAATGACGTGATCAGATCTGCATCTTGGAAACATCTCTCAGGTGATGGTAGCGGTATGGGAAATAAATGTGCGGCTTATCACGGGGCTGTAAGATTGCACGTCCACAAAGTACATCTGAATTAATGCATTTGTAGAGGCTGAGCAAAATAAACATATGGAATCCCTGTCAACATTGTGTATATAAAGGGACTATCCACATATCGGCTCTGCAGAAAGAATGCCTTTTATTTCCCGTAAATGTTTACATCTCACTAGGTGTGCACGCATCTGCACACACAGCAAGCATCGTGGGGGCTTTCGAGATAGAGTGCCTGGTGCTGGGCTGTTTAGCAAAGCCTGTGCTCTCCAGAAACTTCCACAAGAAGCAATACCTACCTGCAGTCTGTCTCCAAAGAAAAGAAATCTGAGACTCGGAACTTGGAAAGGCTCGGGGACAGGATGTGTTGGTGATTCTGAGAAAGGGAAAAGGGCAGACCGAGGAAAACACGTTAACACGTTCATGTTTTAAACCTGACACTGGGAGCCCTTCCGCCTCAATCAAGTTTCAAAAACAAGAGGGGTGAGAGAAATGTAATTAAGAGAACTTGCACAGCTGGGTACATTCGCCACATTTAAATCCACAGACACCCATGCCCAGGAGAGAAAAATAAATGGTGTTAAAAGGTGTTACTCAGAAAGAGAACGAGGGCAGGAAAGGGAGAGAGGTTGCCAGGATCAATTCAACAAATCAGTGAGACACACACACCACCACCACCATCACCACCACCACCACGACACCACACCACGGTATTTGTTGCATCTGGCGAAAGGCAATACAGTTCTGCGGTTTGGTGCCTTTGGCATCAGACCCGAGTTTATTCGCCAGCACTGCCATTTACTATCTGACCTCACTGGGGCCGGCTTTTCAACCTCACCGGGCCACAGTTTTTCACGTTGTCGGAACAACAAAACCTAGCTCACTGCGTAGATGTGAGGATTGGAGAGAACGTCCATAAAGCAGTCAGCACATAGTTAAGTGTTCAAAGGAGGGAAGGCGATTTTACAGATGAAAAACCTTTATGTCACTGATCAGACAAGTCAAGACGCAAAGCTGTCCAGATGCTGAGTGGGGGAAAGGCTGATTCTGTGTCTCAGGCGACGCACCATTTTTCGGGTCAGCACAGAAATGGCGGTGGGACATCTTCACCATCAAGGCTGCGGTCGGGCCCTCCCTCCACTGAAGTGTTAACGGAGGCGATGAAGATTCTTTCGACAAGCATTTGCTGGACACTCGCTACGTGCGCAGCAAAAGGGCAGCCCGCATGGACTGCAAGGACAGGAAGACCTGTCTTGTCTTCGGGAGATAAGTTTAAGTGTCGTAAGGCACGTACACAGATGACTGTCTTATCGGCTGGGCCACCGTGCCATACGGAATGTTCAGAGAGCAGCTTATACGGGTACCGGAGGCCAAGAGGCCAGCCGTCCAGACTTACGTGCAAGGATAAAGGATCGGAACGGAGCCTTGCAAAAGGGTTGGAATTTAACCACCTGGAGATAAGGGGGAGGGCACTCCAGGCCGAGACAATGCTAATGTGGACTCACAGAGGCCGAGAGGAGCAGGGAATGAGAGGGGGGCAGCAGGTATGGGGACCACCACGTAAGGCTCGACGGCTAGGAATCCGGCTTTTCTCCTTAGCTCAGCACCGTTGCACATGCTGCTTATTCCGCAGGCGACCAACGGGCATCGCTAGGGACACGCTGGCTTCCACAGGCCACACGGGCTTCTGTCTGAGCCCTCAGGAGTGCGAAGGGCCTCGGGAATCTCCTCAGAGGGGGCTTTTCTCAGCCTGTTTGACCAAACAGCCCTTTCCCTCTCCGATTCCCTCCGGGTTCTGAGAGCATGCAGTTTGAAAAAGGCTGCGGTGGCCAGCCCTGCCAGGTGGCTCAGTTGGTTGGGGCATGGTCCTGGACACCAAAAGGTCGTGGGTTCGATCCCTAGTCAAGATCTCTCTCTCACTCTCTTCCCTCCCCTCTCTCTAAAATCAATAAAAACATATCTTCTGATGATTATTAAAAAATAAATAAAAACTTGCCAGGACCGGTTTGGCTTAGTGGATAGGGTGTCAGCCTGGGGACTGAAGGATCCCAGGTTCGATTCCAGTCAGGGACATGTACCTTGGTTGCGGGCACACCCCCAGTAGGGGACTGCAGGAGGCAGGTGATAGATGTTTCTCTCTCATCGATGTTTCTAACTCTCTATCCCTCTCCTCTCTGTAAAAAAAATCAATAAAAAATATATGTATTAAAAATATAAATAAATAAAAATTTAAAAAAAAAACCCACACATACACTGCTGTGTCCATCAGGACTCGGCTTCAGAAAGTCTATAGTTATAAACATAGAAAACACCTGGTTACACTGACCCCCAACTGATAACTGATGTTTCCAAACACGAACCGAGAGGCACTCGGCAAGAGGTCTGAGGTGGGAAGATTAAATTACCACATGCAGTATGGTCTCCAAACTATATTTCACTCCTGCCATTTTATAACCAGGTGAAATTCTTTCCCATGTGACGTTCGCACATGCAGTGCGTGCCAACCTGTGCTCTCGGAGGTAAAGGCCATGGCACTGTGAGGAGAGCTGGCTCACATGTGCTGTTCCAGAGAACAGTACATACCGTCCAACTTTAAAAAGAAGAGATGACGAGACAGAGATTTCCAGGCCAGCTCACCCTGGCCCACCCGGTGAGAAGCCATTCGCCAGGGAGAGTGGCGCCCGCTTCTCTGGGAAGCTCGGGGCTCTGGCTGCTGAAAGGAAGGGGGGACCAGAAGGAACTTGAAGGCAGACAGGTTGAATTTAAGTCCTTCCTCTGCTTGTAAGTGCACGCTCTCAGTAAACTCATTTCTCAGGCTGTGTCCAAGGCAAATGGCCAATATGAGGTGACTTGCAAAAGAAAAAAGAAAGATAAGACTCAACGAAAACATCCAAAAATGGTGGTTCAATAAGTGATGCTATGGGTACATGATAAACGATGAGGCCACTGCTAAAAACCACTTTTCAAAGTGTGTTTTTTTTTTAATAACAATTATACTCATAGCCCATGTAACAGTAAAGAGGAGGCAATGTGGCTTTAGACCCAATACCAGTGACAAGAAATGTACAGACAAAAGAAATAGGCGCACGGAATGCAGGAAGTTTACAATCAGGAATGACTCAAAAAGAGCTGAGCCCTGCCATTAAAGGGAGGCAGCGAAGTCAATGGCCCGAAACCGGAGAGGGCCCGCCTGGGCCTCAGACAGATTCCCTCGCCGGCTGTGTCGGGAATGCCAAGAAGGGGAGAACACAGATAGACTCTTCTATCTGCCTCGGCGAGATGTAGGTCAGTGTGTCATTGCTTCAAAGAGGTGAGTCAGGATCAGAGCCGCCGATACATTCAAAGGCAAGGAGAGACAAGAGCTAAATTAAAGAGGCCTCGCAAGGGTCCGGCACTCCCCTAAGACTTCAATCTTCGAGCTATTTTTTTCCCCGGCTATTGACTACGAAGAATGCACTATTAAATAGGGCATTTCTCCCCCTCTCCAGCGGCCCTATAAATCAGCCCTGTGTTTCCCAACACCAAAAGGGAGAGTAGCTCATGCAGAGCTAAATGCCAGTACGTACAAATTTAGAACATGGGTTAAACAATACTCCGATCAAACCCCCTGCCAAACCCGGGAGAGCCAGAGAGGGAGAAAGCAAGAGCCCTGCCCTCCCTACAACTTAATTCTATGCTCTAATTCAGAGCGGTATAATTAACCCTGCGCTTCACTGCTAACACTGAACTTTTTCAGCCTGATGAGAATATCATTTAGTATCCTGCAATCGCCAATAATAGCAATATGACACAATGGCGCCTATTGAGGCTCTGATCGGGGCACAGTCATTTACATAGAACATGTTCTGTGACTCTGTAACACAACGCCACAAAGACCCGATTGAGACACAAGTCTCCCTTTCCCATAAACTAAAAAAGAAAAGGGGGGAAAAAAAGGAAAGAAAGAAACCACAATTTCCTTTACAGGACAGCACAGATGGTCCCCACCCTTCCCGCAGGCGCACCAGGCCCAGGCACTTCACTGGAGGCTGCCGGTCCTGATGCTGACCAGAAACCAGACGCTTGCGCTCCGCCATGTGTACACACGGGCCTGATCTCTCCACACAGGAACAGGAGATCTGGGAATTAGGAAATGCTTTAGGAAGGCCCCGGCTTAATTAAATGGAGCACGGATGTGGATGGGGCATGGCTGGATTAGCAGCTTTCGCAAACTGCTGGCCTCCTATCAGGGTCAGGCCTGGAGAAACATGGGTCATCGTCCCCATCCCGTGGCCCATCCGGTGCCATGGACCACAAAGTGAGTCTGAAAGGAGGTAACGAGGTACCAGGAGAGAGTGACGGCCTTGCAGCACGGTCACTGAGCTGAGAAAACTGCCGGCCTGGGAAGCCAGACAGACCAGGGTTTGAATCCTGCCTCCACTCCTTAGCCTCAGACTTGAAGCAGTTACCGAAATTAACTGCTTCATTTCTTCTTCCCCTGAAAAAAATGGGCTTTGAATACAAAAGAAGGCAAAAGAAATAAGCGAAAGGAATGCAGGAAGGGTTGGAGATTCTCACTCATGCATCTGAAATACACAATACGGTACATAGCGTATAAAGAGTAACTAACAACTATTGGTGTGGTCATTGTTATTACTCTTTTTTTTTTTTAATAATCCTCACCCAAGGGTATTTTTCCATTGGTTTTTAGAGAGTGGAAGAGAAAAGAAAAGGCAGAGAAATATTGATATGAGAGAAACACATCCGTTAGTTGACCCCTGCACGCATCCTGACCATGGCCCGGGCTGGGGTGGAGCCTGCAATCGAGGCACGTGTGCCCTTGACCGGAATCGAACCCGGGACCCATAGGTCTGTAGGCCAATGCTCTATCCACTGATCCAAACCAGCTAGGGTGGCCATTGTTATTACCCTTTACTGAAAATCTGTGGGAAAAACTAATAGGCCTTAAGAGGCTGAACCCTGGAGTCACACTTCCCAATTCAAATCCTAGCTCTACCACTTGCTAGTTGGGTGACCTTATTTAACATCTGTGCCTAGTTCCTCAACTGTAAAATGGACAAATAACACTTCACTCCTCCTGAGGCTGCTATGAGGATTCAATAAGCTAATATGTGCAAAGCATTTCTACAACACACACACACACACACACACACACACACAACAGGCACTGTTCTAACAATCTGTTATGTAAATAAAAGCAAGATGAATCAATATTTGGAGAACAGGGGTGTCTTTTAAAGCAACATTAGAAACAGCTACTAATATCTGTACCATGTTTTCATATCCACTATGTTATTGAAGCCTTTCATTGAAACCCAAGAAACACAATGCTATGACATAAAATGGAGACCTAAATTCTAAGCGAGGCCTGAGAATCTTCCTTTCTTAAAGGTTTCATTTAAGAACGAAAGAAGGAAAAGAAAAGAAAGCTCTGGTTTATGGGAAGCGCCAAATGAATGGCCGTTTGTTCTTTGGCTAGCTCCAGTCTTTGCCTGCACAGCCAAGCTCTTCCCAACAGAGCACGTGTCACGGAGGGGATGGCCCGCGGCAAGGACCGCGCTGACACCCAGCACTGGGGCAGGATGGGCCAAGCTGATAGGTTGCTTTCTGACCAAGCACAAAGGGCTGCCCTCCGTGACTGCTCAGTGTCAGCACCTTGGCGTTGAAGAAGTCCTCCGCAGTCCCTGCTGCTCACGTGCCCCGAGGTGCCCTGGGGAGAAGCCTTTTAGTCAGCGAAGCATTTACTGAACGTCAGCTGGCCGGTACAGGCGAACTGGTCTGCATCTGTGCACCAGCCCCGCCAGGCCCACCATCAGCGCTCCTGCCCGGCACACAGCGATCAAAGCCCGATCTCACCCACCGCGTCACCAGCGACTACCATCTTCTCCATCGCTACTTCCTCTCCATTCTGAGGGATTTCCACACCAGTAACTAGTCTTTGGTCACTCTGCCGAGATGCAATTCAAGGCCAACGAGGCAGACAGGCACTTGTATCCCTTCCACAGCTGCCAAGACAGGAATGTGCACCGCCTGGCCAGTGCCACCTCTCTCACTAACATGATGGTGGTCACATCCAGTCCCACGGCTGCACGGAGCTGACGCCTCGTAAATATATCCATCCTTCCAGCTGCAATGTCTTCTCTGAACTCCAGGCTCCTGTTTCAGCAGTCTGCTCAGTATCTCCAGAGATGTCTAATAAGCCTCTCAAGCCTCTTTGCCCCCACTTCATTCCATCCCCCACCCCACCACCTCCTTGCTACTCCACAGATAAGCCCATCTGTCCTATCTCCGAGCATCTGCACCTGCCATCCCTACGCAGGCTTTCCCTGTGCGCCATCGCGCTGTACCCCCTTATACTGAAGTCTACCTGTCTTTTCACCAAATTTAAGCTAAGCTCCCTAAGAGAGGGAACTTGGCCTGTTTTGGTTACATCAATATCCCCAGCACAGAACAGTGTTTGGCACAGAGTAGGTCTTGAATAAATCGTTATGTGCGGAATGAATCCAATAACTGGTTAATTAATTAGAGGCCCAAGAAGACGAAGAAAGAGTCAAAAACAAAATCACATCCAAAGAAACTTAAGACGTGCTTGAAGCCCCACCAAGGAGTCTCCCAGAGAGGCTGGGCCGTCAGAGTTCATTAACCAGGGCTTCTCAGCTTCTCTTTTCTCCCTTCCCCTCTGTGTTTTATTTCATCATGTTTTGAAACTGATGGCACATGGAAGTCCAGAGCTGAGGGATGATAATATCACCCGAAAAAGGAACCAGGCCCGGAGGAACATCAGGCAGGAGGCAGGAAGAGCTGCCAGGAACTGAACCAGGCTCTGCGCCTGGCTTGATCTGGCCAGCGGAATGCAGCTGCGGCAGCGGGTCACTTACCAAGCCCTGACAGGGTACCGGGCACCTGGCTGAATGCTCATCCTCATGACAACCCTATGATACAGTCACAGGTACACTGCCTCTAACCCAGGGTTAGGTTCTAATGTCAGCCAGGGCAGGATTGGACATGAGTATAATACGCTTGAAATGTGCCAGTGTAGGCACCATCCCTTGAGCTGCAGCACTGACATCTAGGAGCCACACCGTACAAAAACTGTACATCTTTACCCCTGGAACCACAGTCCCATGGCAGGGAACCACACTAGGAGAGGCACCAGGACACCAACAGGGAAGATCAGGTGCCTGTTTCCGATCCTGCATTCCCTCCAGGCTAAATCTGTATATACAGTGGTGGGGAGCACAGCCAGAGTCCGGCCCGCCCCATCAGCATGTTAAGCCAGATTCAGGCTGAACTTGACCCTGCCTTTCTTGACCTGATGGCACCTTCCACATGATGGGAGCCTCCCACATGCCTGCTGGAAGCGCTGCAGCCAAGCAGGGTATTAATCATCGGCTTCATGCTTTACAACCCACGAGGGGCTTGTGCGGGCTCAAGTCAGCAGCCCAGGAAAGTGGTGTTGCTCCCCATCTCACCGATGTGGAAAGCTCAGAGAGATAAGAGCCTTGGCCAAGTCCCAGAGGAGGACCAGAGTGGGCCCAGGTCTTCTGACACCTGGGTACAACTCAATACAATTTACCTTGTGCCTCTGTGTTAGTTTACCTTCCACACCCCCACTTTCATATCGTCTGCGTCCTCATGTCACCATTTATAAAAAGGAGCATCAGGCAAGGACTCTGTGCACCAAGACTTTAACAGACGGTGGTCACTGTGCAAAACAATTAGGTGGTTCTTTGGTTCGAGGCGAGCAGGAAGGAAGTCAGTTTACAAATGTTTACAGTCTACCAAAGTCCTTTAAAACACTGTTTGCTGCCCATATCTATAACATCCCATCTCCTCTTTCTCCTTAGTACAAACCCTTGGTTTTAATTATATGTATTGTACCAGCACTCAGGCTACATTTCCCAGCCTCCCTTGCAGCTAGGTGCATGCTTGTGACTAAGTTAAGATCCGTGAGATATAGCAGAAGTGTTCCCTGAAACTTCCAGCCTAGAGCTTAAAGAGAGCTGATTCAGCAAAGAAGTGCCTTTCTTCCTTCTGCCCACATCCGGCCCAGACATGAGAGCTGGAGTTCCAGGAACCCTAGGCTGCAAGGTGACCTAGAGGGTGGAAGCCAACGTCCCAGATGACACCTGGGGCTCTAGGAGCCCTGCCCTGCTACCTCTAAAGTGAAAAATAAAACTTTACATCAATAAAGTTTTATTTTCAATAAAGTTTTATTTTTACAAAATAAAACTTAAACCTCCATTAAATTATGTTTAATCTGAGGCCTTTTTTTGCTGTGCCTGTGTGTGTGTGTGTGTGTGTGTGTGTGTGTGTGTGTGTGTGTTATACAGCTAAGGCTAATCCCAACTAACAAACCGAAAGCAAAAATAGAATCCTAATAGAACCCTATTCCCATCGCTTATTCCCAACCAGCTCCATAAAAAGCAAAACATCTGTTCAGATAAAAATCGAACATTCCTACAAATTAATTTGTTTTACATTTGAATGTCCAGAACTTCTTATATTAGCCTCTCTATCACTGGCTCCAAAGAACATGCATTCAAGATTCCATGTCCTTTTCTAATTAAGAGAAAAATTTCCTCCCGTCTGACTGGGAGGCACTCCTCAGGTCAGCATGCATCCAGGGAATGAGAGGGTGCGGAAAGAAATTTTAAGTCCCCACGTGGGAGGAAGAAGGGCAGAACAAAACTTCAAGATGAAAACAGTACTGCTCATCTTTAATGATTTTTAAATCCTCACCCAAGGATACGTTTTTATTGATTTTAGCGAGAGAAGGAAAGAGAGAGGAAACGAGAGTAAGAAAAACATTGATATGAGAGAGAAACATCTATCTGCTGCTCCTGCACAACCCCTATTAGAGATCAAACCCACAACCCAGACATGTGCCCTGACCCAGAATCGAATCGGTGACTTTTTGGTGCACGAGACAACACTCATCCAACTGAGCCACACTGGTCAGGGCAAAAAGGGCTCCTTTAAAAAGTCTTACATCTAAATCATCCCAATGTAAGTTCTACATTGGGGCAGTGTGTACTTTGTTTGATGGGGAGCAGGGAATGACGGAGGGGTTCATGAACCTGCGGCGATGACCACTTGACCTAACAAAACAGAGTCATGGGGTATTAGTGCTCCAAAGGACCCTATCAACTGCTTAAACCAAGTGAGGAAATACACTCAGAGACTAAGAGTTGGTTTTTTTGCTCAAAATCGCCCAGCAGATCTAACCCTAGAATCCAATTCTCCACCCTCCAGAACCAGAGTTCTCCCTACAACACAACACACTTCTGCTCGCTCTCCCGAGAGGTGGGTCTCCACTGTTCACAACCCCTAGGCTCTTGCCACCTCAAGCTCTAGAATGGTTCTCATGGTGAGCAGGAGAAAGGACACCTGGCTGGGAAAAGGATGGACTGTTTTTTTTCTGTCTCTGCCTCCAGCTTCTTTCAAGTGTCGAAGACAGACCTAAAATCCCAGTATTGAATCAGATCTACATGGGGCTCCCCATGTAATAGAAGAAGACATGCAGGACACACTGGGTCCTGCCTGCACTGAAGAGGAGTTAGATCTAGCCGGGCCTGCTCCCGTGCCTGATCTGTGCTAGCCATCTACCCCCCTTGCGTGTGCTCCCTGTAGATCCTGAGCAGCTTCCTCTCAGGGATCAGTTCTCCAAACCCCAACATCAAGTGTCAAACTTGAGAAAAACCCTTGTTGACGATTACCCTGAGCCAACACTGAGGGCACAGAGTGATGCGTGAGACTAGAACCCTTCCACAATGACCTTATCATCTACCATGGAAGACAAACCTCGAAACAACTGTGACCCAAGAACTGCGGTGGAGGTAGCGGGAGAGTGCTGCGGAGGTTAAGAGAAAGGTGCTAGGTGTTCCACATTTCCAGAGGGGGAGGGCAGGCAGCTCCAGGGAGAAGGTGCCTTTCGAGCAGAGCCTTTGAAGGATGAGGGAGAGCATGATTCCCATACACTCTGCGGAAGAGCATTCCAGGAAGGTGAACAGCATGAGTAAAACCAAGGAGGAGGAGACCCTGGCGTGTCTCAGGAGCCCCAGGCAGCCTGGGGAGTCTGAGGGACTCCGGGGGTGGGGGGACGCGAGGTGAGAGTGGAGTGGTAAGTTGAGTCCACACATTAAAGTGAAGGCACCGTTTATAGTATAGCCAGTGTAAACCACATGGAAGGTCTTGAATGCCAGACTAGAAAATCTGAACTTGTGCTATGGGGAGCCGTGATGGCATAGGGGGGATGGAGGGGGGAAGGAGACAAGGAACAGAAGGCTTTCCGGTGGGCAAGACCTTGGCCTTCATCATCATGCCCCCTGGATGCCAACTTTTGGCGTCTGTTCTGCTTGCTCTGCATGTCATGTTCATTTCCACGCGATCCCGGTATCTGACCATCTGGATGGTGACGAACACCCACCTAATCTGACCCTACAGCATGTGTGTGTCCCCTGGTGGCCTCATTCACCAGCCTCGCCTCCCTCTCAGAGGCCAGCAGGCGTGATTTGGAGGTTGAATTGGTTGCCAGCATTTAAAAATGTAGAGACCTCACATACGAAAATCTGGATTTTTCTACACTTTAGCAAAGCTGACCTGCAGTTGCCTCCTTTAAGCAGAGCACACAACTTCCAGTTTCCCAAACTGTCATCTCTTTTTAAGCTCCACGGCTGAAAACAAACATCCACAATCCACTTATATTTTACCAGGCCACCTCCCACAGTCCCAAAGGCCTCTGAGTTGGCATCACCCCACCACATTTAACCTCGACTTGTGGATCTACCAGATTCCGGATCCTTACAATCCAGGTACATGCAGACCCCACAGCCCACCCAAAAGACCCAGCACCTCACTCCTTCAAATATACTCTCAGGCCCTAGCAGATGGCACTGCTGAAAGAAATCAGAAGGCCCCTCCAGAGAATTAGACAGCAAGCTTAGAAGAAATTTAATATACCTGGACTGCCCTTCAATTGCCAACTCAGCTCCTCCTGGTTACCCACTGTGTGCCAGGCCCTCTAAGCAGGACTCAAGAAACACAGCTGAATAAGATGGGATCCCTGCCTTTGCCAGGTCTGGCAGAACCTGGAAACACTGCCGGTAACCCTGGTGTAGGTGCCACTCAGAATGAATGAAATAACAGCACAGCTCATGCATGAAACCTAGCAATCCGCATCCATGCTATGACCAAATGTTCACACTCCCTCGCCAGCAAATAAGGCAGCAGGCAACGTTTCGGAACAGGATGGATGCACAGTCCCCAGCACTTAATTCCCTTCAGCATCATCTGTTTGTGACTCATGCAAGAAAATTTAGTCCAAAGCTTTGATCTTAGAGACAAAGTGAGAGAAAGGAAAGGTTGGTCATGGTAAAAAAAAAAAAAAAAAAATGGAAAGAAATGTAAGTGTAGTTTCCGTCTTCAATGAGGTGGTAGTATAGTAAGGGATCAAGACGTGGAACCTCAGCAATGGATGACGGCACTAACACAGGTGTGAAGGGGATGTGAACATGAGCTGGGGCAGGTGGGCGAGAGCTGGGTTTTGACTTTTTTTTTTTTTTGAACCGAGGAGGTGGTCTAGGAGGGCACAAATCATCAAAATGCTGTTTTAACCAATCATCAGGCCCTCCCTCTGGGGGGAAATAAAAAGGATGTGAATCTAATGAACCTACAGTTGAGAAAATGGAAGGAAATATTAAATCCCACTTCAGTAAGAGTGAAGCTCAACGTGCCAGGAAAAACTGATTCAGAAAGCCACAGATTCAGCCTGTGAATGGGTTTTCCACTCGGCAAGGCAGCTCCTGATCGCTAAGTGATGATGCAAAGGGATAAATGGGCATGTGAAACAGGGAAACTCCTGATCATTAGAATGGAGGAGAAAGAAAGGAGGGAGGTGGAAGCGGGAGTGTTACCTATTGGCAGGCCTCTCCCGTTTAAAATCGAACAACGGCAACTGTGTTGTTCGAGTTGGGGCGACCTCCAGCAAGAACTATGAAACTCGCCCTAGCCATTGTGGCTCAGTGGATAGAGCGTTAGCCTGTGGACTGAAGGGTCCCAGGTTTGATTCTGGTCAAGGGCACATACCTGGGCTGTGGGCTCCATTCCCAGTAGGGGGTGTGCAGGAGGCAGCCGATCAATGATTCTCTCTCATCATTGATGTTTCTTTCTCTCTCTCCCTCTCTCTTTCTCTCTGAAATCAATAAAAATCTTTAAAAAAAAAAAAAAAAGAAGAAGAAGAAGAAGAACTATGAAGCTACAAGAAAACTAAATTTCTATGCTTTGCATCATCACTTCCACTCGGTTTTTTTTTAATCTGAATCTCTCCTCCAAACTTGGTCGCCTTATAACACTCTGCCATTTGAACCTCCCCAATACGTAAACCAGCCCATGACACGTAGATGCAATTGACAAGAGCCCTTCCCCGGGACTCTGCACACTATACTAGTCCCATGTGACCTCAGGCCTTCAAAGCCCTCTCTCAGACCCCATTACACCTACCAGGCCCATCCCACCAACTGCCCTAGGCTCACCCACTCTTCTCCAGGCTCCCTGGGTTCATCCACTTCCATACTTCCTCCTCTCTCTCTCTCTCTCTCTCTCTCTCTCTCTCTCTCTCTCTCTCTCTGTCTCAGAAGAATCCTTTCTTTCCTCTAAATCAAAAACCCATAAGTGAAATTAACCCAAGCAGCTCTAGCTGAGGCAAAGACTAAGGTCTAGAAGACTCTGTCACTCTGTCTTGAAGTCAACCCCTAGCATACCTCTCATTACAGAGTTTCCAAAAAGCACTATTCAAGTCAAATTTCTTCACATGGCAGGTGTGAACCAGATCCCCGGAGAGCGAAAATGCCTGGCCCAAGGACTCACCAGACCAGTGCCCCGTTCACTGCCCCTCTGCATCTCCATCAGCTCATACAACCAACAGGCACACAGAACGTAACCACGTGCCCAGCCTCTCTCTAAGCCCTCCACACAGATCAACACGGTTAACCCCTACAACCATCTCACGAAGCAAGTTCTTTTCTTCTGGTTTTACAGAGTAGGAAACTGAGGCACAGAGAGATTAAGGAACCTCGCCACCTCACACAGCTGGTAAGTGGCAGAGCAGGGGGTTGAGCCCAGGCAGCCTGGCTCTTAAGTAGTTTGCCAGAAGGACTCGCTTACGGCCTTTAGGCAGAAAAGGAAATACTATACGCCCAGAGTTTCCCTTCAAAAGCAAAACAAGACCCATAAAAATAACAATAAAAACGTTTTAAACCAACAACCCTGGAGATTGCAGCGAAAGGCTCAATATGCTAGGGAAGCATGAAAGCATCCTTGTCAGCTTTCTTTCAGGGTGTTGCATGCTTGAGGGGGGTGGAGTGGTGCAATGCACGTTAATCTACACAGTGGCCCCAATCTTTCAGCCGGTTCCCAACGCATTTATCCTTAGCACATACCTAGGCTGGCTTTGTTCCCACCCCTGCTGCCCAAACCCTGGGGCCCCCACAATTTCTGAACTAGAAATGGCCCCCATACAAAACTCCTGATACTGTTCCGGGCTGCGGACAGCCCACCCTCCTACCACAAAGGAGTAAAATCTTCTACCCTTTCTTAAAAAAAAAAAAAAAAGCATCTTCAGTGGCCAGCCTGCTCTTTTGAGGATCTCTCTGTTTCTATCTGAGGATTTTTCTCCCCAACTCTGGCAAGTGCCCCCTCAAAATAAAGTCAGGGAATCCAGAGGTGAACTGTCCAAACCCCTGGCTTCCTTGCTGTTCCATCCAGCTGTTGGCAGCTCACACTCAGATCCACACCAGGGAGGGGCAGGAACAAGAGCAGGGACCTCCAGCCTCGGGCACCCTGGCTGTGGTGGCCGCATTCACAGAGCGCTCGCTGTATACAGACTGCACCACGCTCAGTAACAGGACTCTTAATCTGGGCAGGTGTACACAGACTCTCAGGACCCAGGGAACTCTAAAATGTCCTAAGAAAAAAAGGGGGTCACCCTAAACAAGGGGGTGGGAGAAACAAGAGACATTCCCACAGCAGCAAGCAACAAAGAGCACCCCACTTTCCATGCCAACGCCTTCCACCATCACCACCAAAAACTAGGGTAATTCGTGCCACCAGCAGAGGTAACTGACTCAAATGGGTTCTGACGTGTGCCTACCATTTAACTGTCCCCAAATAAGACACAGGATGGAGACCTCCCCTCAAAGCAGTACTTATTGTCTTTGGATCATACTGGCTAAAACGTCCTGAAATTTCTCAAGACTCAGCCCTGTAAAACAAAAGAACTCCATTGAAAACCACAATCTCACCGGGATCTCGGGACCTGCCCGCACTTTGTATTTTTCTCATTTTCGTATAAATGTTGGAACAGTGCAGAATCAGGGTGATTTCAGATCCCTGCCTCTCTGATGCCTGCATACCAAAACCCAACTATTTATTCCACTGTATTCTACTTCTTATCTCAAATACACAGTTGCTTTTCCTTTAACGAAAATATTCCTTTTTGAAACAATATGGGATGCAAAGCAAATAGAACAGGGTACCAAAACAAATTCTTTCAGCAAAATTTATGGTCCCTCCTCTGTCACCAGCTGTACACATTGCCACCACCCAGGTCTACTGCTGCGTATGCAACACGAGCTACAAATTACCAAGAACTGCATTCATCTCTCGGCCATGTGTGATGTGGCAGGGCGTGCTCAGATGCTGATTTTTTAAAAGCAAATCAACGTTCCTCAGGTAATTTATTAGGAAGGAAAGCTGACAGCATTTAATACCCTACAGGGTGGAGGGCTAATTGTTCCTTCGTCTCAGGGCGATGCCTTAGAAAAGGTAACATGCTGTTGGCACCCTGGCAAATGTCCATCACATTTTTCCCCCTTAATCCGGGTCAGCATATTGTACCTTCTAGAGGGGGGCAACTGAGTTTGCTGAATAGTCAACACAGGGAGTGGGGCCCCTTCCTGAAGCCTCCTCGGTCCACTCAACACAATCAACTCCTCTCAGGCTCAGAGGAAGGAGCTGGGTTTGGTTTAGTTTGGTTTGGTTTGGTTCGGTTCGGTTCAGTTCGGTTCGGTTCGGCTCAGTTGTGTGGGACTCCAGGCAGGTGAAGTGAAAAGTCTGAGCCAGGAGAGCATTGACAGGTACATCTGCCCAGTGGGGTCAGGTGGAAGAGGGTGAACCAGGAAGGATGGTTCCTTTCCACTCAGAGTCCTTCTCAGTTGCTTGCATAAAGGCCAGATACCCGCCTGACCCCTGCCACCTCCACATTCCTGAGACAGAACTGGCATCCATACCCCCGCACCCTCTGCAGCTGCCTGCGACTATTTGCATGAATGACGACTGTGGTCAATTTGTACCTGGGAGAGAACAAAGCAGGAAATGAGAGAGCTGTCACTTACTCAGATCCAAAGCTCATCCAGTCTGACCCCCCCTTCGGAAGGAGGGATCCGCTTGCCAACCCTGCCCCTGCACCTCCCCCTCACAGGCACTGACTAAGGATCCTCTTCTCACTTAACCTGTTTCTCCTGTGCCTCTTTCCTGTCTCCAATGGGATCGTACCTAGATTCTTAATTAGCTGCTTTTTACAAAATTTTCAAGTATTATTATTATTATTACTTGCACGTGGTAAGAAACAAGACCTAAACAATGAAAAGAGAAGGCTCCCCCCTACCTCTGACCCCAGAAGCCCTCTCCCTCACCCCAGGGCCCTCACTGTTAAAATTTCTCCCCCAGTTCTCCCAGGCAGGCCCAGGGCTTCCTGCCAGTCACGGCCCCCTGCTGAGGGCCCCCAGCCCCACACCCTGCATCCCTGGGTGTGTACTATGCTAGGAAGTGGCAAAATGGATTCTCACCGAAGTGGTGGAAGGGAGAAAAGAAGTAAGTGTCGAACAGTTTCCAGAATGTAAAGTTATAATCCCTTTGTATGCACACAGAGTCAAAGACACTGGACAGGATATACCCTAAAAAAATATTAAATGCTACAGCAAGGTGGTAAGATTAGAGATAATTTTTATTTTCAACTATGGCTTTTCTCTATTTCCCGAGTGTCGCATAAATACGCATATTCATTTTAAAATCAAAATGAATCCTACCCGCACATGCATACAGATGCACCTCTGCAACCCGGCCTAGCAGGTACATCCCGCGTTGTACATTTTGACCTGTTCCATGTCAGTGCAGGAACCAACTTATATTTCCCAAATGCTCTGCAGTTTACCAAGTACTTTTAAAAGTGCAAAGTTTCCAGGTGTCAACCGTGGTCTGTCCCATGGCTTTCTGCTTCCTGACAGCCCCGATGTGGCCTGAGTCGCACCTCTGCCCAGAGCTCTATGGGAAGCGGCAGGCTGGCCTGTCCACCCCGCTGCAGGCACTCTGCAGCGGGCAGGCCAGGGCAGCTGTCTGCAAGTTGCTTCCCGCATCCAACAGAGCGCAGACAGGGCGCACACAGGTTAGGGGGCAGGCGGCCTCCCCCTCACAGATGAGCCCACCCAGGCTCAGCAGGGATCCGAGGCTTGCTCAGAGGGGCCTGGAGCACAGACGCTGCTCCGCAGCCAGGAGATGACCCAATGCCGCATCCTGGGAGTGATCCAGCCATCTCAGCTAAGGGATGACTCAACAAAGCAGAGGTGGCTGTTCCAACTAAGCCACATCTATTCTGCAAGTTGGCAACATGTCATGTATGTATCATGGACGTTGTTACAGTAACGCACAGGCATCTCCTACTTCACCGAGCCCCAGGAGGCACATTATGAGAGCTCCATGTCACAGGTGAAAACCCTGAAGGCTCGGAGACAAGCTCAGCCGCTGGAAGCTGTTATCCAAATGAGCCCTAGGTCCCACTGCCGCTCCAGGCACCACTCCCTGCCCCCAGATGGCCCTGCCTGCCCCCGCCACACTGATGTGCATGGATGCCATCCCCCAGAAAGGTCCCAGGCTCCTGCTCTGTCCAGTGACAGTGGAGACCAATACAACTGGAGGCTCCGCTGCCTGAGTTCATATTTGGCTCCACCACTTAATCATGCTGTGACCTTGAGCAAATTCATCTCTTTTAAGCAAATTACTTCATCCTCCCCACTCTAAAAAGGGGCTACCCTTGTCCTTCCTTACTCAACTGCTTATGTGTGCATTAGGACCACGCATGTAAATTTTACCACATGTACAGAAGTCAGTGTTCCTAACATGTTCACCATCATCATCACCACCACCCTCAGCAGCGGCCGCACAACACAGACACAGCACGACGCACAGGCCCAGTGCCGAACACCGGACAAGCCCTTCCAAAGCTCCTCTTCTCCTTCGTTTTCTCACAAGCCAGTGAGGCTGGTAGGCAGGAATTGGGAGCCCCCTTTTAAAGATGAGGCTACTGAGGCTCAGAAAGGTGGCTTAGCCCCACGAACACAGCCGTGGCCAGGACTCAAGCCCCGTGGTCCAATTCATAAGCTGCTCCTGGTTTCTGTGCAGCCATCTACCACACTGAGGGTTCAGCCGGCTCTCCTGGGGGCCACGTGGTTTTCTGTGGGGGTGCAGGCTCAGGCATCATCCAGCAGGAAATCACTTAGCCTCTCCAGGCCTCAGTGTCCTCATCAATGCCACCTGCTCCTTCCCCTCTCCCCCGCCACCTCCCGCCCCGGAGCTGCCATGAGGATAACAAATGGGAAGTAGCTGAGAAGACCATGAGGTGCTCACCTCTCTGCCCCACCGGGAGCCTGATGCATCACAAGCAACGAGAAAGGGCTGAGTAGCCTGCACCAAACAGCCTTCCCCGAACCATGTGTGCTACATTCAAGCCACTCAAGACCTCCAATACAGCCAGCCTGGCTTCCCGTGGAACCCCCAAAACGGTGGCTGCAAAAGCACCCAGACCTGGCTCCTACTGGATCTGAATCCAAAAGGCACGGAGCGTGGGGGACAGAGCATGGAGCCTGCCTCCCCACAGACCAGCGGGGGGCCTTACACAAGTCCTCCCACCATTCCTTTTTTTTTTTTTTTAATATATCTTATTGATTTTTTACAGAGAGGAAGGGAGAGAGATAGAAAGTCAGAAACATCAATGAGAGAGAGAGACATCGATCAGCCGCCTCCTGCACGCCCCACAGGGGAGATGTGCCCGCAAGCAAGGTACATGCCCCCGACTGGAATCGAACCTGGGACCTTTCAGTCCGCAAGCCGACGCTCTATCCACTGAGCCAAACCGGTCTCGGCCCCCCATTCCTTTTTAAATGTAGTTACACTCAGCCCCACCCCCAAGTATGTACGAGGGCTGAGAATAATACAAACACCACCAGAGAATAAAACGCCGGGGGTAAGACGGCCCAGAAATAGGTACCACGGGGGCCCCTGGCTGCAGAAGTGTCGGGATGGGCCACAAATCTAGCTCTCAGGTGCTTAGCAACCACAATGAGAGAGCAACGGGGCCTGCCAGGAGCTTGTCAGCGCCAGGAACATAAAGCCAACCAGTGGCTCTGAAGAGGCGAGTCCTTCCCTGCATGATTCAGAGCCGCAGAGACGTTTCCCCAGCGGACCTTCATGCGGGGGCTCCACGCCTGCCACCTCCCCGCCACACTCTCCGATGTCTCTCCCGGGCGTTCCTTAGGTCCCCAGCTCTTCAGCCAAAGTGGGCAAGCCACTTCACCCTTCACAGCAGGGGCGGGGAACCACCTTTTTACTGCCCGGGGCCACTGGGATATTTAAAACGTCATTCCTGGGCCATACAAAATCACCAACTTAAATAGGAGCCCGCTATATTTGGTTAAGTATTTAATTGTGTAATTTGGCAGGGCCAGACCAAATGATTTTGAGGGCCGGATGTTCCCACCCCCACAGAGCCTGTAAAATCTACCGGACCAGGCGTTGCAAGGATGCAACAGGATAACCTATGAGAACTTGCAAGCCTGACACCCAGTAG
Organism: Lasiurus cinereus; assembly: GCA_011751065.1. Lineage (NCBI taxonomy): Eukaryota > Metazoa > Chordata > Mammalia > Chiroptera > Vespertilionidae > Lasiurus > Lasiurus cinereus. The sequence continues at coordinate 13,461,962 of JAAGEH010000043.1, read as the reverse complement.
GTGCTCCATAAAGATCTGTTCATCGCTTCTGTAAGAATGCAAGTTCCTCCAAGGTGGGGCTCCTGGTCTGAATTGGCCACTGAATGTATCGCAATCATCTGGAATGTTCGCTGACACATAGCAGGTAAAAAACACATAAATAGTGGTTGAATGAGTGAATTAATTTCCTGAAAACAGGTTCCTGGAAACACGAGTCCCAGGAGATAGTCCAGACAGAAAAAGGTAAAACAAATACCTAGGGGAAAATAAGTGTTCTATTGCCCCCTCCCTCTTAGAGTCAGGGCATACTGAAAGTTCTTAGAAATCCCGCAGGAGAGACAGACATCTGTTTGATTTGGGTTAGCCCGGAGTTCTCCCAATGACCTCCTCTCCACCACTTCCAAAGAGAACATAGACCAGCAGTGTCCTCGGGACCCGTGGGGCTCTGAGCCTGAGAATATAAGGGATAAGAGATGGTCCCAAAACAGCCCAGGGACAAGAGCATCCCCACTCTCTAAGTCAACCCCTCTACCCTCCCCGCATCCCAACGTGGGAATACACTGCATTTCTTAAAAATCAAATGGGTCCTTCAGAGCTAAACAAGCCCTTTGTGTGAGCACCTGGGCACGCTGGCTGCCCCTGAACATTCCCGAACCCACTGGCTCAGCTCAGCTTCAGCAAGACCAACTCTGGATCACCTGCACCCAGAGAAACGGCCAAGCCAAAGCAAAAACCCCAGAGAGTGGGCAGGGGGAGGGGAGGAGGGACCTGGGGTGTGTCCCCGGCAGGTACCCAGCTCCCGGTGGCTGCCTCCGGGTGCGTCACGTGCTTCTGTTTAGCTCACCGAGCCCAGAGGCTGCCTGGCAACAGGTTCCCCTTGCTGTGCTCTCTGCTTGTTTACCCACTGACGCCTCCACAGGTTGGGGCCGCCACCCCAGCAACCGGGGAGCCAGGAGGGCAGAAGGGCAGGCTACCCCAATGACTAGCACCCCTTCCCCACACCAACCAGGCCTCTCCTGGGCACACCGCAGGGCTTGCCAGGAAAAGATTAAGGAGTATTTACTGAGCACTTCCGGGCAGCAGAGGGCTGTTCCCCCTTCTCCACAGGTCCTGGTGCCCATTCCCTCATTTGTGAAACAGCTATCGAGTATCTGCCGACAAGCAAGTACTGAGTACTGAGTACTGAGTACCAAGTACCAGTAGGAACCTGGCTTCTGATTAGAATGCTGGCCTTGACCTCGGACTCCTGTATGCTGTAGGCTACAGGCCTGCTGTTCACGTGAGTATGGCCCTACACGGCCACCAGAATCATGGTCCTATTAGTACCAGCACCTATTCCATGTGTTTGAAAGAAGTGAAAATGGCCTATAAGCGAACGTGGGCCCAAATGGAGTTTAATATCACTTGTCACGGACCTTCTGCCTCATGGGCGGGACCTCTGGAGTGCAACCTTGACATGCGTTCTCAGCAGCCCCGATGTGCAGGCCCTGACCTGGGTCACAGGGTGAGGAAGATGGATGGGAGCCCCGAGTGCCCACTCCAGGGGCTCGCTTTGAATGCTCTTTCCCCAAGAGCCCTCCGGATGCATCTCTCCCTGCCCACCTCCCCGTCTGCCCACGTCCTGTTTGCAGCCAGACCATCCTCCCTGAAGGGTGCGTCTCAGAGCAGTTACCCCTCTCTGGCCCCCGTAGATCATGAGGCCCTTGACTGCGGGGACACTGCATTCCATTCTCATTCCCCTGGCAGCCGGCACAGGGCTTGGCACAGAGCGGGCGCTCAGGGGAAAACTATTGAACGAACAGGAATGGCAGTCAACATCTTGGTTGACTAGGCCTTCAGACAAAGCCTCCTCGATGCCAACCTTGAAAACATGGCCTTGGGCGGTGGTTCACTCAATTAGCACCACTTAGAGGGTGTGGATCAAAACAAGGTGATCAGCAAGGTGTTTCTAGCACAGCATTCATAAAATAAAAAATAAAAAAAAGGAATCAGAGGAAAACTGGGACAATGGCTGGCCTGGCACTCACCCCAGGAATGCCCACGTCAGCACCATCCCATGCCCCCAAGAAGTTTAGACCTAGACTCATGTGACCCCGGAGTCCCCTAAATACACACGAAGGTAACTGCTGGAGCTCAGTCACCCACTGAGCTGCCCCAGCTCTTCCTGACCATACTTTCCCATGCTCTCTTCTAAACAGATATTTTTTAAAAAAAACTGAAAATCAGTTACCACTCTCCCATGTGAAGGAAAGAATATCATGGGCTCTGCAGTCCTTCAAGTCCAAGTTCAAATCCCAGCTTTGCCACTCCCCCACTTTGTGATCTTAGCAGGGTCACTAGGCTGTGCAACCTCCGACAAGGTCTCTGACCTCTCTGTGCCTCCGTTGCCTCGTCTGCAAAAAGAGGGTAGCCATATCCTGGCCTGGGAGGGCTCTCGTGAGACTGAAAGTGCTTAGCACAGGCTTGGCTCACAGTACCCGTAACAACGATGACCACTATTATTACTAACCCCAATTCTGACCGTTCTACTGCTCTCCCAGGTAAATGAGTGAAGATTAAATGAGCTGAACTTTGTAAAGCACAAAAGACATTACCTCAATGGATAGTGGTGACAGGTGAGCAAAACTATGAATGGACTTTAATGCTACTAAATTGTACACTTTAAAACTGGTTAAAACGGCACATTTTAGGTTATGTATATTTTAGCTGAACCTAATATGGTAATCATTTCACAATATATCTATATATGCGTCTATCAAACCATCATGCTGCAAACATATACAGTGATGTATATCCATAATTTCTCAATAAAACTGCCTCCTTAACACCAATCATTCACGTGTGGCCATCACATTCCCAGCTGCACCCCTGCTGGGAGAACTAAATGAAAATACTGTGCTTAAAAGCAGTATTTTGGAACACTCTGGGAAGCATTCCTTTCCTTTCTCAAGTCACTCCTCCATCGCCAGGCTAGTGCGTGGTAAGGCCAGAACAGAAGCCAGGCCGCCTTCTGCTCCAGCGGGCTCTCATCTGACAGCTGCACGAGGCCGAAGCCTCACCCCACATGCAGAACCACCCAGGCCTGGTCGGGGTGGGTCTCTCTTATGAAGAACACACCCGGCTCCAAGTCACAAAAAAAACAGCAAAACTGATCAGGCTTGACAACAGATCAAATGTCTTACAACATATGTGACTCTCGTGCGACAGTGAACGCGGAGAGGCAGGCTACGCCTATGTCAATCTCTGCTGTGCCCAGTGGATCTGGTTCCTCCCCAAACAGCCAGTAGTGACCACCACTGCCCTCTGCCCGGCCTGCATCCTGGAACGATGCTCTCTCTCAACCTGCCCAGCAAGCCTCGCTTTTTACTTCAAGGCCCAGCTCAAGGCCCACCTGTTCAGTTGAATGCACATTTACAGAGCTCCTGCTGGGCACCCAACCCTCGGACATGGTGCCCTTGGGGAACCCAGTCTATTGGGAAGATTAAAAAAAAAACCAGAGTTGCTGCAGCATGTGTAAGGGAGGAACCGAGAGGAGAAATGTGGTTGAGCAAGTGCACGCCGAGTGTGTGTCCAGAATCCAGAGGCACAGCCTTGGAGCAGCAGATAACACGGTTGGGTCTGACCATGGAACCACCGTGCCATAACTCACCGGGGCCGCCAAGACGGGAAGCACGGAGCCCCACCCCTGAAGGCCCAGAAAGATTGTCTGATTCTCACAACCACCCAGAGACAAGAAGCCTGAGCTCTAAAGGCCCAGTGATGTGCTCATGGGCACACGGCAATTGGGGGCAGGGTTCAGCCAGCCTTGGCCTAGGTCTGCTAACGGGCTTTCCAAACTTCGTGCGCCAGTGCACTCACACACCTGTGGGAAATACACGTCTGCCGTGGATTATCTTACCCAGCTGGGTTTACGCCTTATGTCCTTTTGTAGGCCCCATCTTTAAATGCCTTCCATCACAAACATGTCCCATATCAGTAAGCATTGTTTCCAAGCATTTGTGAGGACTGCGATCCCCCACATCAACGTGCAGGTAGCTGCCAACCCATGGCTTCTTGTTTTTCTTTCAACCGACCGGCCCACACAAAGTTCATCTCTCTGTGTTCTCACGGGGGGAGGAGGGGGGACCTCTGCACCCCTGATACCACCCATTGTGTGGCTTATCTTGGGTGAGGATGAGTAAGACAATGACTTTCAACAGTTGTATCAGCAAGTTTTATTATAGGAGGAACCCTATTCCTTTTATCACCGTCCACCTCCCCAACTCAGCCTCCCAGTTTGGTCAACCATAAATTCATTCTGTTGCTGGGTTGGTTTCTCTATTGCCTCTAAAGGCAAAAAAAAAAAAAAAATGGGGGTAGCAGGTGGAAACCATCAGGCAGCCAGCACCTCAAATGGCCAAACAACAACAGAGATGCCCGAAAGCAGTAGACAACTTCAACTCCTCCCCATAAGGAAGGGACTTCCCCCAGCAGATAGGTCACCGGGCACACATCAGAATTCAGCCCCCCAGGAAAGCAAATTCATGTCCATCAGAGACAGGTCTGAGATAGGTGTGTTCCCAGAGTACTGTGCTCACTACTGAAACTTTAGTGTCTGGAACAGTGGTTCTCAATCTTCCTAAGGCCACGACCCTTGCATACAGTTCCTCATGTGGTGGTGACCCCCAACCATGAAATTTTGCTACTGTTATGCATCGTGATGTAAATATCTGCATTTTCCGATGGTCTTAGGCAACCTCTGTGAAAGGGTCGTTTGACCCCCAAAGGGGTCATGACCCACAGGTTGAGAACCGCTGGTCTGGAAGAACCGGGAAACTGGGTTCACCCGGTGACTAGCTGTATGGTCTTGGGCAAGTCACCTCCCTTCTCTGGGCCTCCGTGTTAACACCTGCAAAGTGAATGGTTTGAATGAGATGCTCCTTAAGGTCCCTTCCTTCTCTGAATGAGACCCCTGGGCCTGGCCCATTTCATAAATGAACAGTGACTGTACTTCAAGATGCAAATTGATAGTGCAGACCCCGACAACAGCTGCTGCCTGGAGGCAAGAGAGCAGCAACCCACAGGGGAAGGCTGTCTGTCACACCTCTCCCCCTGCGTCCTCACAATCATGACAAAGGAGGACTCCTTGGATGGCTCTGTGATGGGGGTAGAGGAAGGATTCTAAGGGGGAAAAAAAAAAATCATCTGCCTTGCATCCCATAAGCCTCGCTTCCCATATGAAGACAAATGTGCTTGTCATGCTTCAAGAAAAAAATTAAGTGACTGATTCATAACAACCCAGCAAAACACAGGAGTCGGGCCGAGAGCAAGTCACTGCGACGCGAGCTCCAAAGGGGCGCTCTCTGCCTTTATTTTTCTGACGGGCAATGACAAGCTTTTCACAAAACCCAGGCAAGCTGCACGTCAGTGATAAAGGGGACCGTCAGCCCTGACACTCGAACAAAGACAAGCCAGATAGGAGAGGCCACCCGAGTGACCCCCGGGACCCAGGAAAGCCCCGCTGGTTTTGAGGGGATGCCTGGCCGCAGCGAGGGAGGGGTGTGCCGCGGAGGCTGCTGGTGCTGTGCACCGGCCCACACCAGGCTCTCCCCAGAAACAAAGGCTCGGATTCAAATGCGAGGAAAAATCAATAGTCTCTGGATTACAACCTGCCCATCAGCCTCTGGGTCAGCGCTTCTGCAGCGAGCGAGCGTTCAGAACTCCCCCAATGGGCAGGAATGTCCTCCCAAATCAGCTGGCTACCTCCTCCCCACCCCACCCCTTGAACCTGCCTGCCTCTGCTGCACGCAGCCCCAGAGCCTCTTCCCCACCCCACCCCTGACCCCCACCTCCCAGATCATCAGCTTGGCACAGTCTAGCAGGTTCTGGTCCCCCTCCCTTTTTTCTCTCCTCCCCTCCCTTCTCCCTGATCCATCACCATTCACATCAGCCTTGAGGGGGGCAGGAGGTGGGGAGAAGAGCCCCAGATTCCAGATGAGAAAGATGAGGCTCAAAGGAAACAAGATGAGTCCAAGATCACAAAGACCGGACCAAGAATCCAACCCACCCTCCCAATTCCAAGTCAGTGTTCTTTCTAGGTCATGTGCACACACCAGTTTCTGCTGATGTTACCTCTGAAGCACAGTCTCTCACCCCACACCCCATTCACACCTGTGAGCACCCCACTCTGCACAGCCTATTGCGTTCTACACCATCACGACCCGGAGCCCAGGGCATTGCCTGGTCTGTTCTGAGCAGGGGATATGCTGGCCGGCTCTCAGCTGTTCAGAGCTGGGATCTACCATTTCCTAGCGGGGAGGCTGACTTACTCTCCTTGAATCTTAATGTCCTCGCCATACAAGGGGAATGATGCGGACCCTGCCTCGCAGGGTCTTTAAAAGACATGAAGCACATAAACCTCGCCATGGACCAGCCTGGGAAGGATGGAGACACACACACAGGCCTCGGCACAGCCCACCTGCTCAGAGTCGCCAACACCTCTCACCAGTTCAAAATACCACCACACTGAGAACATATATCCATAAAAAAAATCAGCACACACGTGGTTCACAGAAGCATTGTTCATAATACCCAAACAGTGGAAGCATCCACATGTCTATCCACTCATGAAGGGAGAAATCAAGCATGGTACGTCCCTGGGACTGAATATTATTTGGCCATTAAAAGGAATGAAGTGTTGCCAAAACCGGTTTGGCTCAGTGGATAGAGCATCGGCCTGGGTCAAGGGCATGTACATTGGTTGCGGGCACATCCCCAGTAGAGGGCGTGCAGGAGGCGGTTGATCAATGTTTCTCTCTCATCAATGTTTCTAACTCTCTATCTCTCTCCTTTCCTCTCTGTGAAAAATAAATAAAATATATTAAAAAAATAAAATAAAATAAATGAAGTGTTGAAATATGTTCTAATAAGGGTGGACCTTGAAAACATCAGACTAAGTGATATAAGCCAGATTTTTTAAAAAAGCACAAATTACATAGAGTAGGCCAATTCTTAGAAACAGAAAGCAAACTAGTAGTTGCCTGGAGCTGAGGGGAGGGGAGAATAGGGAATGACTGCTAATGAGTGTGGGGTTTCTTTTGGGGGGTAATGAAAGAATTCCAGAACTAGGTAATGATGATGGTTGCACAGCTCTGAATATAAAAACAACTGAATTGTGTACACTTTAAAGGGGTGAATTTTCTGGTAAGTGAATTATATCTCAACTAGAGGCCTAATGCATGAAATTCGTGCAAGAGTAAGCCTTCCTTCCCCCAGCTGCCAGTACCGGCTTCCCTCACAGCCCCAGCTTTGTCTGGAAGGTTGTCCGGAAGGATGTCAGGGAAAATGTCCAGTCTAATTAGCATATTATGCTTTTATTATTATAAAGCTGTTCTATTTGAAGTGGCCATCAAAAATCACAACAAAACAATACAATGATTACTATCCGTGCTCTATAAAAAAAAAACCTCCCATGATGCCTCATTCTCCACAAGACAAAGTTTAAATCCTGAAGACATCTGAGACCTTCAAGTGCCCAGGTGAACTTACACAGACACTCTGAATCTGCCAGCTGTGACCCCCTCACTGTACAGGAATGAGGCTTCCCCACTGTGAACCTGGGCTCCCAACATTCACCCCCAAACAGCAGCCAAGGTTACTGGATTGGCCTCACTTCTCTTCCCTGCTCTTGGCTGTTCCCCTGAAGTCTGCTCTGTCTGTGACGTGGAAGGGTCTCTCCAGCTAACCCAGAACCTCCGTCCCTGGTTTGGCCTATTTTCCTCTTCTTCTACCCCACCGCTCAGGCCACTGTTGTGTCAATACCAACAGCAGGATCCCCGGAACTTCCTGTGTGCTCAATCCTGATTAACACAATGTTCTTAATCTTGACCTCCACACGCACTATCAGAATGACTTACAGGTGGGGGAACAGAGGCAGGTGGTGGAGAAGAGGAAGGAAGGCAGGGAGGGGAGAAGACCTGATGGAGGCACTGATGCAAGGGATCACGCTGGGATTGAAACTCAACTTTCTCTTCCCTCTGTGCTAGCACCTGCTGCCACTTGAAAGATGTAATCACGAAGGTCTAGATATACCGCAAGTGCTCAGTAATATTTCATTCCACCAATGTCCATCCCATCGTCACATGAGTCGAGGTTAGAGTGAGATATTGGAGAGCAGGCACCCCTAAAATTCGCTCTAAAAATTCTCTCTGCAGTCAAGTAATACACAATTAGGCCCAGATGGTTTCTGGCTGTACCTAGAATTTTTCTAAGTGCCACCAGATAAGTGTAAATTATAGCACGAAACACAATGATTTGACATTTTCCTGAGCATTAAAGAGAAAAAAATTAATGAATGTTTTAACAGATTGCACAAAACAGGTTCGGTATGAGTCACCCGCGGTCAAAGGCAGTGTGAGGCAGCCACCACACCACCAAGTGGGCAAATATAAATATTAAATTTAAAATCTGTTTTTAAGAAGTGATAACACCCCAGGGCGTAATGAAACAGGCAGTGTCCTGCATTCCAATGGCAATGGAGATGGAAAAGTCACTTGGCCAGTGCTGTCAAAGAGTATAAAGATGCCTGGAAATGAATCTGGAAGAAATCATTTCTGTGTCACAGAGAAAGCTACCTGTGTGAAAACATGTATTCCTGCTCTGCCTAAAACTGTAAAAAACTGACTACCTTACTAAATAAGAAAACGGTTAAGTGAATTACAGAGCACCTATTCCACGCAGTATCCTGCAGCTATGAGGAATATGATTACACTCACTGAACTACCAAGTGAAAAGGAGACAGACTCATAGATAGAGAGCAGGCAGATAAGGCAGATAGCTTGGAGCAGGGACTGAGAAAAAATGAGAAAAAAAGAGAGAGAGAACTCATGGACATGGACAACAGTGTGGTGATTGCAGGGGTGGAGGAGGATGGGTGGAGGTGGAAGAGGGCAGAGAGGGGATAAATGGTGATGGGGAAAAAATAAAATAAATTATAAATTTTTGACAAAAAAAAAACAAGCTCAAGATATAATTAATTAATTGTTTTTTTTAAAGAATATGGTTTTGTAGATATCAACCCTCTATCACCGTGGAAGAAAGTTTTCTTCATTTTAGCCTTTTGTCACGAAAAGCTCAAAAGCTCACTGTCCCTGCTCTGTGATCACAATTGTTTCCAGTAAGAAGCCACCTGGAGAAGAATCATAGCTGTAAGTCCTTTAAAATTATAATAGTTCTGTGACAGAGCGGGGCTGGAGAGAGGGTCTTTCTCTAGTGTTTAAATTTATTTTAATGTTGTTATACCACTCTGATATACTTAGGAAAAAATAAATTTAAAAAAAAAGAAAATAGTCATGTTGAAGCCTGCTCAGTCTCACACCAACATTGAAACCTGCCCCAATGTAAAGCAGCCGTTTGAAATGTGGCTTTGGCTGTTCACGCTTCCATTGATCAAAACAGGGCAAATCCTCCCAGAAATGCCTCAGCCGGGTACCACCCAACACAGGCCCATCACAGTCCCCACTCCCCGTCTCCAATGACCACAACCAAGAAAAGTGCCCAGGTGACAGGGCTGGAAAATGAAGGATTGATGAGCTGAGGTGACAGGACTGAGGATTATCGTTTTAAATTTTTTTATAGGTCATAATCACAATGCCTGGCACAAAGTAGGTGCTCAGTAAACATGTGAGGCAGACGCTGTTTTTTTAAATGGGGACATGCCCTCATTCGCTCACACTCCCTCACTGTCAGGGCTCAACCCTCCCTGCCTGCAAGTTGCTGTCCCTGAGGTCCTGTCAACAGAAGCTGTGTGTGGAAAAGAGCCCTACCAGCAGGAAATTGATACTTCGGTCACAGACATGAGAAGAAAACAGTCAGAAAACTTAAATGTCACTGTGAGAGTAAAGGTCAAAGGGGGAGGAGGAACTAACTTGTACTGAGTGTCTCTACACCACGACCTGTTCTAGGGTCCCTGGGCATGCTTTCATACATTCCTAACACCCTGACTCTAGAGCTTGAACCCTGTTTCCTCCATTGATTAGCTGTGTGACCTCAGGCTGGTTGCTTAACCTCTCTGTATCTTGTTTTCCTCTCCTTCTAAATTAAGGACACAGAGAACCACCCCATTCAGTGGTCGTGAGGATTCACTCAGTCAAAACACATGAAGTCAGCACAGAGCCTGGCACACGGAAAGCATTCAATGACAGTTAATCATCGGTATTGTGATTCCATTTTGCAGAGAAGAAAGCCTGGGCCTCAGAGCGGTTCAATAACTTCCCCAGACCACAAAGCTAACAAGAACAAGATCAGTGCTAGGATTCAAATTCAAGTCCAAAAGACTTCCTGACCTGTGCTTGTTTTATTGCAGCAAGCTAAACCCCACCCCAAGGATTCCAGGATTCCTGTGCTCCTGCTCCCCAAAAACACATATCCATACACACACACACACACACACACACACACACACACACACATTTAGGGCTTCGGTGGCAAACGGTAAAAATATTATGAGATAATTGGAAATAACCTGGGACTGAGAGGCCGTAAACTAGGACTCTAACTGATTATAACTTGGGAATAACAGCTCCATGACACGGTTCTTCTTTCCACTCGTCCATTCAACCAACACCTTTTCTGAGGCTGGCTCTGTTCTAGGCATGAGGGATGGAGCAGAGAAGCAGACAGGCAGTTATTACTCCAGGGGGTGGGGAAACAGTCAACTAATAAGATAGTTCCAAGTGGTGATAAGAATGGAGGAAATGAAGCTGGATAATGGGATAAGTGTCTTGTCTGGGTGAGAACAAATTAAGGCCTGAGAAGAAGCCGGGAGGACCTGGGGGAGAACAGGCAAGAAGAACCCCCCAGGGAGAGCGGGTGGGGCCAGTGTGACTAGAGTCCCTAAAAGAGACGAAAGGGTTAAGTTGGAGGGGAGGGGCCTGATGATCTGATCTGAGGTTCCTCCCCTTATAGGCCACCATCTGGGTTTATCTACTGCAATGGAAAGGCACAGAGGGCCTTATTTTATTTTATTTTATTTTATTTTATTTTTTATTAATCTTTACCTGAGGGTATTTTTTTCCATTGATTTTTTTTTTTAGATAGTAGAAGGGATTAAGGGAAAAGAAGAGAGAGAGAGAAAGAGAGAGAGAGAGATAGAGAGAGAGAGAGAGAGAGAGAGGTGAGAGAGCCACATCAATTGGTTGCCTTCCACATGAGCCCCAATCTGGGCAAGGGATCAAACCTGCAACCCAGGTACATGCCCTTGACCAAGAATTGAACCTGGAACCCTTCGTCAGTCCACAGGCCAACGCTCTAACCACTGAGAACGCAGGCCAGGGCACAGGGCGCTTTAAGCAGTGGAATCACACATCTTTGTGGGACCCGAAGTCTCAGCATGGAAGTAAAAGCACCTGGCACAGGATAGCCACTTCATACAGGGTTTTCTCCTGGTGCCACTACCTCCACACAACCCTAGACAATCGTGCCCTTTCTGGGCCTGTTTCCAAAAAAAAAAGATTTTGTCTCAGTGGTTCTCAACTCTGGCTGCACATTAACCTCCCAGGAGGAGTTAGAAAAAATTACAATAAAACCACAGTGCCAGGCCTGGTGCATGCCCCTGGCCAGGAGTGGGGCCTCAGGTGTTTTCTAACAGCTCTCCAGGCAGCCATGCTTGAGAAGAGCCCACCTGAAGGGGTTCTGAGGACTTCCTTCCCTCGGCAGTATCAGTACTGAAAGAGGGGCCCAGAGACAGAACAGGCTATCTTTTGAGACAGCGGGTTCTTCCTCACTGAAGACAGTCGAGCAAAACCCACTTTCTCACAGACGAAACTAAAGAATTGGACACTCTTAAAAGATCCCTTTCCAAAAAGATGCTTATGGTTTTATGACTTGCTGAGTGACCCTCCAGTGAGCCAAGCCATAGGCCTTCATGCCACCAAAAGAGCAAGTAAACAGCAAGTGTGCCAACCTCTGCCTGTCTTATGTCCATGGCAGACATCATTAATTGATCCCAGTGCTCTCTCCTGCTAGCAAGGCCATCCCAAGTGGTCTAAGGACCCCTTCTCTACAGGGCCCGAGCAGCCACTACCAATCACTCCAAGACAGACACAATCTGGAACCCACGGCTCTTCCCTGGCCTAATATCCCTAGGCCCTTTCCCACTCTGACATTCTTTTAGGCAATGATTCCTTTTATCTTCTTGCTAGCAATGATTAACCACCAAGGCGCATGACATTGAGCTCTGCTGGTTCCAGACAGTGAGATCACACATTCCATCCCTGAGGGTAGATTTTGCTTTATATCCGGAATCTCGGGCTTTTTGTCCTCTCAGGTGACATATTCCCCCACTACGGACAGCTGTACCCCAAGCAACACTGGACAGGGTTAGGGTAGATTCGATGACTAGCTCAGAGAGTCCTGTTCCTGGAAAAGCTCATCAAAGCAAGAGCCCTGTGCCATCACTGACAGTTGAAACAATAGCACGGACAGCAGCTGGCATTAGGGAGCTCTTTCCATATGCCAGGCACCATGCCAGGCTTCCCCTACATTTCCTCAATGAATCTCCACCGTGATCTTCGGACGTATTTATTTATCCCCGTTTGGCACAGGAGAAAATTCAGGTTTGAAAGCTGCAAAGTTGCTGCGGGTCACAAAGCAGTAGAAGCAAGATCATGGGGGAGCCACAGCCCTGGCTCTGGCCGAGTCCCTTCACCCCTCTGTGCCCCTTCCCTACCGAGAACCCAGCACAGCAATGTGTGGCAGCCAAGCAAACATCCCGGGATGCTGGCTGGAACTTGGGCAAAACAAGAAACAATAGCCCTCGCCGTTTTGGCTCGGTGGACAGAGCATCGTCCTGTGGACTGAAGGGTCCCCGGGTTCGATTTCAGTAAAAGGCACATGCCCGGGTTGCACATGCTCGATCCTCAGTAGGGGGCATGCAGGAGGCAGCCGATCAATTATTCTCTTTGATGTTTCTATCTCTCTTCTCCCTTCCTCTCTGAAATCCATAAAAATATATTTTAAACAGAATAGACAACGGTTTGTCCTGGCCAGGTCTGACCCACTCTGAGCTGGCTTCACAAGGGGATGTATTCCTGAAAAAGTCCTGTCAACGGGAAGCTCTCAGGGAGCCAACGCTCCTGCCCCTAGTGGGCAGCAGCATCCTTTTTGGGGGGATTCCGGGTTTCCTCACCGGCCTCATTCCTGCCGATCTCCCCAGCCCTGGCCCTGAAGGCATTATCTCTAGGTTTCTGCCATGGAGCCTCTCCACTCTCTGAAAGCTGAAAACGCTCCAGGGAGCTGGAGGGAGGGGGAACTTGGCAGTGAATCTCTTTGTAATGGGATCTCCCTCTGCCCGGTCTATCCCTTGTGTGGAACTTGGCACATTTGGCCTCGAGGCTCCTAATGAACACGGAGCCTTCCCTCAACTTCACATCCCCAGCAGCAGAGCTTAGCACCACACATATCACATTAACACCGGCTTCCTTTCCCACCCGGCAGGCTGGGGAAACTAGCAGCTCTTCCACTCCGTGGAGAAGGAAACCCGGCCTGGGAGAAGGTGGCCCAGGAGTCCACTGGGTGCAGAGACTCCCGGCTCAGAGCTCGCTCGGCACAGCATCCCTAACAAGTGCTCCCCGAACAAGCAGGGAGTGGGATATGAATCTTCTTTGAGGCCGGGCCACCTAGATAGTTGTCACCTCTGTCCATGCTCTTGTTTAGAAGTCCAGTCTCACTGCGAGGAAGTCAATTACACAATCACATGGCAATGGAAGGACAGCCCAGCAGTCCCACACAAAGACACCAGAGCACAGGCATCTATACTGTTACTTCAAAACAGGAGATGCCTAACCGATGGTTCTCAACCAGGCTGCTTTCCCTCGGGGCACATCTGGCAATATCTGGAGACGTTCTCGGATGTCACAAGTAAGGGGTGAGGGACGCCTCTGGCATGTAGCAAGCAAAAGCCAGGGCGGCCGCTTTAACTCCCTCCCGTGTACAGGGCAGCCCTCAAACACAGCCAATTAGCAGGCCCCAGAGTCAGTCGTGCTGAGGTTGAGGAACCCTGGTCTAAAGGAAGAGAAACTGTCCCACCTGCCCCAACCACACTGTCAGACAGCTGCCGAGCCAAAAATGACAGACGCCAGGGGGAAACAGAGGCTGAGGGTTGTGTGTGTGACGCTGTGATGGGAGAGAGGCGGAGGGTCGGAGTCTTACCCCTACCCCATGCATTGCTTCTTTTCTTTATAATGTTGACTGATGTTTAATACGTGCTGAAGAGTTCTTCGTGATCCATACTGATTTTATGTACTTCCTCTAACAACCTTAGAACTGAGTCACATGATCACATGATCACCCTTCTCATCGATGAGAAAACAGAGGCACCGAGAGGTTTAACAACATAGTCAAGGTCACACAAGGAATTCCTTGCCCAGGAATCTGGCTCCAGGGCCCAAGCTTTTCACCGCTGCATTCAACTGCCTCTTGACCCCATGAACAAGCCCAAAATGAGAGAGTCAAAGACGGTGACTTCATGTCTGATGTCCACTCTCATCGGGACAGACTTCCGGTAGCCAGATTCAATGAAGCCAACTTGGCAGTTAGGACTCATTGTAGGGAAGCCCGGGTCCGGGCTATGAAAATAATTTCACATCAGGTCTGAACTATAATGAGAATACAGGATCAGAGAATAAAGGGAAAGGTGGTCTCGGGTAGAGTGGTTGGCAGGATGAGATGAACTCGAGGAACGGGGGCAGACATGAGGTCACATGATGGGCATGTGGTGATGAGGCCAAGCTCCACGTAGCAGGGTCAGGACAGTGATTTAAAAGAGATGAGCGAGGCTGCACACTGCTAGATCCCCAAGCTGTGGTCAGTGCTTGTTTAGTAATTCCTGCTGGAAGTCAGGGCTGAAGGATCGGGATGGCCTCACCAGCAGGGAGAAAGGCAGGCAGGACTATTATTCTCCTTCAGAGAAGGTTGGCTTGGGCAATGTGCCTTCTGTCGAGATCTGCTGTTCTCGCGTAATTAGCATTATTCTCTTTCAGAGACAGCTATGATTCAAAGTGAGTAGAGGACAACAAATGCAGATATCCCTCTACCAGAGCTCCCACCCCTCTGTCCCCTAGTTTCTCTTCACACAATAGAATTTGGTGGCCACTTCAGCCAACAATACCCCTTCCTAAGGGACCTTTCCAGAAGTGGTTCCTTCCTGCACCAGCAGCTGCATAATGGTTTTCAGCTATAGGGAGCAGTGCAATGCATAGCTGGGGCTTTATACCCGTTTCCATGGTCTCTACAAACAGAGCCCACCTCCACCCCCAACCCTAACCTTCCACCACTCCATGCCCTATAAATAGTAGACCCTACCCCAAGCATGACAAACTCACAGCCGGCAGGCCACGTGCCTTGTTTGTGGCCTGTTGGCTGCGAGTTTGACATGCTTGAGTTTGGCTCAGTGGATAGAGCATCAGCTTGTGGGCTGAAGAGTCCTGGGTTCAATTCCAGGCAAGGGCACCTACCTCAGTTGCTGGCTCTTCCCCGGCCCTGGTTGGGGCACATACAGGAGGCAACCAATTGATGTGTCTCTCTGTCTCTCCCTCTCTCTTTCACTCTCTCTAAAAATCAATGGAAAAATACCCTCAGCTGAGAATTAAAAAAAAAAAAAATAGCTGCCAGGTTTTTTTGGCAATGACTGAACCCATAATAAGAAATTTCTGTCATATGGAATTCAGTACACCATACACACACACGTGTACAGAATGGAAACAAGTTTCATGACACCATACTTACCCCTCCTACTTGCAATAAACTCTACCATTTTCTATTCTATCACTTCTTACTGCTGATTACCGCTCATTAAACTAATTTTTATGACCTACTGTTTCAAATATACTGCTCTACAGCATGCAAATCTGGAGCTGGTGTTTCAAACTTCTTTAAAAGCACATTTTCTGAAACATATCGGGTGGAACTATGCACGATAGTCAAAGTACCAAAAACAGTAATTTCATACGGTACAAACTAATGATTATGTATGAATCAAACTAGAGGATTCAACTGCCCAATTTGTCACTTACATGCTAATTCGATATTTGAGCAATGTTCAAAACTGGGCTACACTACGAAGGTACATTGTTATTGTGCAAAATACAGATGACACCTGAATTGGACAAGTCACTTAGAGCCAGTCTGAGCCACACCTTCAGGGGGAATAATAATGACAACCTCACAGGGATGCTGTGAGGGTGGGATGAATGCAGACATTTTGAAGGCCTATAAACTACAAGGTAAAAATAATTTTTTAAGATTTTTTTTGAAGTAGTAAATTATGCCAGTCTCCCAGCAAAATAAGATAATAAAACAACAGCCAACGTTTTTGGAAGGTTCGTTTCAGGGTAAGATCTTGTTATGCAGGTTGATTTAATCGTCAAGGACCCTGTGAGGTAGGTATTCTTGTTGCCCCCATTTTCCAGATGAGAACAAACAAGGCATTAGAAGAGCTGGCCCAAGGTCACACCACTAGCAAGTAGCCTCCAATGCCGGTGCACCCTGCACTGGGCCGAGATGTCCCTCTGTACCTGCAACCACCCCGCAGGAGCAGGTCCCAGGGGCCCACCCCTGTGGTCCATTCTCAGTAAGGAAGGAAGAACCCCCCAGGACACAAGGACAGGAAAATGAGATGGCCCCTGAGCCAGCAGCAGAAAACATAAGATCACCTTGCTGCCATGGAAACGGGTGGCAGTCAGCACAGACTCCCTGGGCCTCCCATCTCACTCCCATCTCCCGCAATGAGAACCCAGGTTTGTGTCTCTAAACTTGCAGCTGTTGGCATAAATACTCCTCTTCTCCCTCCACAAAATGTACCCAGAGACTCCTAGGAGGTGGCCACAGCCAAGCTGGCCAGGTCACAAGATAAAGAAAAGTGCCAAGCCAATGCAAGAAGGACCCTGTCTTTGTTTTGTAAAGGACGTGGTCAACATCCCTATGTTCCTTTGGAGCTGGAACCACAATGGCCACTCCAGTCATATCTCGTGGCCATTTATTAATTCAATTCTATTCACTTGTCAAATGAGAAATAACTTAAATTGCGCTATCGGGAAGCCTGTATTGCTCCCCATTACATTATTTTAATACATACTTACATGTGTGTATGTATGTACCCAATTCACTGTATATTTAATCTCTTTGTAGCATAATTTTAACAACTCATAAGAATGGCCTTTTGCCCTAATTTTAAAATATAACTTGAGTAAATGGAGTATTTTGTAAGTTGTTCGTATACTTCTATATCCATTGACAAGGATCTTTAACATAATGGGATCTTACTTATCTGTCCTGTGTGAGAGGAAATCCTTTTTTTTTTTTTTTAATCCTTACCTGAGGACATGGTTAGTGATTTTAGAAAGAGGGGAAGGAAGGGAAGGAAGGAAAAAGGGAAGGAGGGAAACCGGAAGAGGGATTGGTTTCCTTCCCGTAGGTGCTCTGACCAGAAATCGAACCCACAATCTTTCAGTGTGTGGGACAATGTTCCAACCGACTGAGCCATATTGGCTAGGTCAGCAAATACCATTACCATTGGCACTTTAGAGATGTGAACAGCAAGGATCAGAAAAGTTAAGGCACCAGTCCAAGATCACACAGCTAGTTAGATGGTAGAGCCAGGATTTCAACCAGGCTGCTTGGCTCCAAGTTCCATAGTTACCTCACCATCCAGGGATCTGGGTTCCCAAGAAACAAGGTCTGTATCTAAAATGGCTGGGAATATGTATATTTGTACAACAAAGGAAGTCAAAACACTAACTTCCTTAATTCCAAAGGTCTTGTGCAAATTGATAACAAAAGGTAATCTTATTTTTTTATTTTTTAGTGAACAGGAATTAATTTTAAAAGAGGGTGGGGAAGGAAGACATGCAAATAGCCCAAAATGAAGGGGAGAAGTGCACAACTCGAAATTAAAAAAAAAAAAAATTATACATAAAAGTAACAGAAGACAATTTTTCACCTCAAAATGTAACAATCCTCAATTCACCTAATGGTATGGAGAAACACTGTCCAAACCTATGGGGGCAGTTACAAACTGAGACAATATTTCTGGAGGACAAGTTCACAACAGTATCAAATTTTTAAATTCAGCCCTAACCAGTTTGGCTCAGTGGATAGAGTGATGGTCTGCAGAGTGAAAGGTCCCAGGTTCGATTCCGGTCAAGGGCATGTACCTTGGTTGCAGGCACATCCCCAGTAGGAGCTGTGCAAGAGGCGGCTGATCGATGTTTCTTTCTCATTGATATTTCTAACTCTCTATCCCTCTCCCTTCCTCTCTGTAAAAAATCCATAAAATATATTTTTTTTAATTTAAATTCATATACCCTCTAATCCAGCAACCCTAAAATTAAAAACCTACCCTATCAGTATCCTCATGGAGGTTATATGAAAGATGCACCAAAGACATTCTCTGAAGTATAAAAAGTGAGGGGAGAGGGAGAGACTAAAAATAACTAAAGTGTCCACTGACAGAGGACGGTCAACTACATTATGGCTCATTCACACCACAATATTAGGCAGTCATTTTTTAAAATAGTTAAAACTATTGGTACAAATATGAAATCATCTCTAAGATAACTAAGTAAATTAAAAGCCTAAGTATGTTTTTAGAAAGATGAACATAGATGCTTGTCTACATTACAAAGAAACTTTTTTTTTCTCTCCCTAGAAGGAAAGCAATGGGATTATTTTTAAAGAGGAGGAGTACTTTTCTGTTGCACAGTTTTAGACTGCACAGTTTTTAACCTGGGCTCCATGAACTATTTTAAAGTTTTTATGCCCCTGGCCCAGGTTTGATCCCTCATCAGGGCACATACCAGAAGCAATTCATTAACACATAGATAAGTGGAACAACAAATTAACGTCTCTCTTTCCCTTCCTCTCTCTCTAAAAATCAATAAATACAATTTTTTTTAAAGCTTCTATGAAATCCCTGGAATGGGATACAAAATTATAAATGTTCATTTCTTTGAGGGAGAGAATTCGTCCCCTTGCACACATTCTAAGGGTCTCATCTCTCCCCTCCCCCTCCCCAGAAAGAGTTAAGAATCACTGTGTTATGGACTCCAGATTGGTGCTGAGTTTCCACTCATTCACTTACTCAGAGGCCATGAAACAACCACGGGCCGGGACCCCGGCCCCAGCACCCAGAAACACACCGCCCCATGCCTGCCCCGCAGAAGGAGATAGTTCGTGGCATAAAAAAACGACATTGTCTGCTCAAGCCTCAGAAATGGCAGCCGGGTACAGCTTCCCTCAAACAGGAAGAAGGAAAAGTGGAACTGAAAATTATTTGCATGTTTAAAATTAGACCTTCTGTGGGAGCTGACACTAGCTTGCTTTTCAAAATGCCCCCCATCTGCTGCCTCACCCCCACCCCTCACCCAGGCATTTACTTGCCATGGAAATTCTGAGACAATGGCAAGACGGCAGCTTCGCTAATAAGGAAGTAATAACAAATTTCCTACAGCTCCCATCCTCGGAGGGGGCACCAGAAGCGCCAGTGGAAGCCAACCCTGCGAGGTGGGGACCAAAACTGCCATGCACGCCCCTTGTCCGAGGTGGCCGCCGCTCCAGGGATCGCCAAGGAGACTCGCCACTCCTCTGGCAAATCCTGTGCCAGCCCTTTCTCTGCAGAGACGGCAAGGACATCGCACGCACGGCCTATGTCACAAGCGTGGCCCGTTAGCTGGGGCGAGGGGAGGAACGCCTGGGCCCCATGGCCTGCAAGGTGGGATGCTTTTCTTGCTCAGCACACGGCCTCCACTCCTGCAAGGCGGGATGCTTTTCTTGCTCAGCACACGGCCTCCACTCGGTGCCTATATTTTCCCAACTTCGGCAAGGTATCACCTGTACAGTTTGCCAGAACCACCCCATCCTTAAGTAATTATTCCACGATATTTTTCCGTAGCTCCCCTTTTGATTCTATCTAAAGAAACGTATTTACTATGACACCAAGATAGCCTCCCTCTACCTATAAAATCATGGGCTGGATAGGCAACGTACAATTTTTTTATACTAATACTCCTCCCCCCCCCAAAAAAAAAATAATAATAATTCTTCACATTTAAAAGAATGTTTTGGGCCTGAGCTAAGTTGATCTTCCACAGCCCCGCAGGGAACACGCTGTGGAAATGCCTGGTAAGTATTTCTTCTATAAACTAATGATCTGAAGCCCCACTTCTCCCCCGAATAACAGCCGCAGCCACAACGAGCAATGGAAGAGTGCCCGAGATTTTACAGAGCGGTTCCTCTTCTATCTTCTTTGATCCTCTCAGCCGGCCAGGGGAGCGGGAAGTGTTAGTCCCCTTTTCCAGATAAGGAAATGAGGAGTCACAGAGCGAAGTGACTTGCCCAAGTTTATGCAGCTACTAAGTGGCAGAGCACCGACTTGAACCCAGGGATTCTCATGCCAGACCTCGTTCTGCTTCCAGTGGCCTCAGAGACTCCGGCTCCCAAAGAACCATGAGCAAGAGAGAGGGTCCCGGGGTCGTCAGGGTTACCAAGGAGCAGATGCTCCAGGGTTCAGGATGTAGAAAACCCAAAATGACTCCCAGCCTCTGCAGGGTCCAGGCCCCACCAGCCTGCCCTTCACCACGCAAGTCTCCTCTCTTGGTGGCACGCTCTTGGTTTAAGAGCTTCTCTTAAACATGTGACTTCTCCCAGCACACGACAGTAACCTGGGGCCCTGGAGACATGGGGCTGGGCTCTGACACCTCTTACCTGAGTCTTTGGTAACTTCTGAACCTGTTTTCTCAAATAAAATGGGAACCTGACAACACCCAGCTCTTACTATTTCTGCACTGACCAAATGAGGTAATGCATTAAAGCCCTTAGCCCAGTGCCCGCCACGTGTAATGGCACCTATTAATTACAATATCACCAACAGCATTGTGTTAGAAGGGAAATGCACAGAAAATTGCCTCTTCCACTGCACTCAAAATAATTCCCTTGGCGGAGCAGTGAATGAACTAAGAAGTAATTGCTGATGGTGTGCTGGCTAAACCCAGGCCTACAGTCACTCAGCAACTCTGCCGCGGCCTCAACCCCAAGCAAAAATTACTTTTAGGAGCTAAATAACCTCTTTGCTGACCAAAATTGCTCACTCGGGAGCCAGGATTCGTTCTCCCGGCCTCGGAAGGCTTGGGCATTCCACAGTTCCCTTTATCATGGGGCTGAACTTGAAGTCAGCTCAAAGTCATAGTCTAACCATAAACCAATTTGCTCTGTTTTCTTAAACTGTCTGCAAACAGAACATAACCATTTGGTTTTTCCGTTGTTGCTCTGAAGCAAAACAGAAAAATTTAAAGTCACCCCCATATGAGGATTTAACAAGCAATATCAAGAGGAGTCAAAATATTTTTCATGCCGTGGATGAAGCAGGTAGGTAAGCAGGCTCAAGGACGAGCTAGGATAGATAATAAATACAGTTATTATTCCCTAGTAATCAAGAAAGCAAAGGAAAAGCAAAACCACAACACCATATAAACCAACAAAACAGCTGTCAGTCACCAGCTTTTTTTTCTTTTCTTTTCTTTTCTTTTTTTTTTTTTTCAAAGCAGCCCACTATCAAGCTGATCTTATAAAGAATCTGTCAGGACCACATTTCTGAAGAGAAGGAGGTGGGGGGAGGGGAGGTCACTTTGTCACTCTGCCTGTAACATACACATAAACCAAAATTAGTGTGCAAAAACGCTGGAGAATGGGTGGAGTCAGACACTGCAACCAGCAAAGTCCTCGCGCTGCTATCATCTCCGACTGTCCTTCCTGTCTAGAAGGGGAATGAGACACCAGGGTCAAAAATTGCTTTCCCAGACCTACTAAGCACTGAGGCCTTCGGCATCTCAGCCTTCCAGCTTGCACATCCGTCCGCATTCATGCCCCAAAAGAGCTGTGTCTTTTCCATGACTTGTCCATTTTCTTAACCTGCTATCGTCAATTACATTCTAACACACATACACACTATCCAAACTACGCGAAATCAATCCAGTATTAGGGCGGTAGTCAGATACCTTCACACATACTTCCTCACTGCACAGGCTTCAGAAATCTCAACTATGACTTCCAACTTCAGACATGATTTGATGTTGAACAGTTCGGTTGACATTCACAGTTTCAGGAATATGTACAGCGAGGAAGGACGGTACATATGGTTAAAAGTAAGAGCAAAGTGAAATTACGGCGCATACACGCACTCAAAGCATCATGAAAATACGAGGCACAGGCAGGCAACACAGGCTCCAGTCTCAGCATCTCTAACAGTCTTGCCAGGTGCCCTCAGCCTGATCACTGTCTTCTCTGGGCCTCAATATCCTCCTCTACAGAAAAAAGGGTTGCCCTGGCCGGGTGGCTCAGTTGGTTGGAGTGTCATTCCATACACCAAAAAGCTTGTGGGTTTGAATCCCAGTCAGGGTACAAACCTAGGTTGTGGGTTTGATCGTTGTATGGGGAGAGTATGGGAGGTAGCCCATCGATGTTTCTCTTTCACATGATGCTCTCTCTCTCTCTCTCTCTCTCTCTCTCTCTCTCTCTCTCTTCCTCCCTATCTCTCTAGGATTAAAAAATAAAATTCGGGGTTTGAGCTACCTTGAAAGCCGGGTTCAGCTCAAAAATGCACCGATTCCCTGAAATACCCAATTTCAAATGAACTACCAAATGTGGATTTTGGAGATGCTTCTTCAAAGAGCCTTTTAGACTTCCTATCTTATAACATACCCAAAAATGAGAAACAGAGTCCCCTTGCGTTTCTACAGAATAAATGAGAGCAGAGGAGCTCTCTGAAGAGGGGACAAGTGTGGAGTGGCAGGCAGCATGCTACTGAAATACAAGGAAGGATTGGGCAAGACATGAATTTACCCAAGAAATGT